>VXBA01002408.1:624639-892068 GCA_013399895.1 Serilophus lunatus | reverse complement strand
CGCCTTTCCCTGCGCCAAGGCCCCCGCCGCGGACTTCGCCCCCGCCTCCCTGGCCGGCCCGCCGCCGCCCTACTCGCCCGCGGAAAAGCCGCGCATCTGGTCGCTGGCGCGCACCGCTGGGGCCAGCGCGGCGCGCAGGGGCAGCCCCGAGGGCCGCGGGGCNGAAGGTACCCGCGGCGGCGGGGCCGCGGGGACGGGCGGGACCGCGGGCCGGGCCGGGACACAGGGCGCGGTTTGAGCCCGCCCGCGCAGTGACACCCCCGGCGTTCGGCCGTGCCCAGGTGTCAGGTGTAGATGGCGAGGTTTCCCTGCTCGAGGCGAGCGGGCAGGGGAGGGTGGCAGGGGAGGGTTGGGCCCACCGCGAGCCGCTTGTGTCTGTGCAGGCTTCGGGCGGGGCGCCAAGGGCGGCCCGGGAGGCGCAGAACTGGGCGGGACCTGCCTGGACCGGCTGCGGACGGCGTTCCGGCCGGTGCTGCGGAGGTGAGGTAGGTGACGGGCCGGCTGCCGGGGCCCCACCTCGAAGGAAGCCCAAGGCCTCCCTCTCGGCCCCCGGGACACCGGAGCGGCGCTGCTCTGGAGCCGCCATCCTGCCCCAGTCCCGGAGTTCCCGTCCGGGCGGGGCAGCAACACCCGGCCTCGGACGCGGCCACTTAATAACCAGCTTATCGCTGCTTCTCCGTCCCGCAGAGTTGCCCGCCCTTTCTCGGGCGCTGGTGACGGAGCTCCAGCTGCAGCGAGGCACTCGGCTTGACACAACGATAGAAGCGTCTCCCCGGCCCGGCGATGGCTTCGCGGCTCCGCCTCCCCTGGCCTCGCAAGGGACGGGCAGCCGCGGCACAACGTGCTGTGCACATGGGACCGAGGGGCGCGGCGGGCGGAGTGGCCGCAGGACCGGCGCCTCCCCGCCGCCCGCTTGTCATGTGTTAAACACCCCATTAACGTCTTTGCAAAAAGAAAAAAATCCAAACCCTAGTCTTTTTTCCCCCACGTCGTGGTTTGTTTCTCCTCTTCCTCATAAACCTGCGCTCCGCTCAGCGCCCGGCTCCGCCAAGGCGCGTCAGTTCGCAATTCCGGGGCGGAGGAAGAGGAGGAGCGGCGCAGGTTACGCCGGACTGTTTCTTTCCCGTCTCTGTATATAGATACCGCTGAAAATATTTTTCGGAGTCTCTAATTAACATGGATGAGCTGAACACTGCGAAGCCGTCAGTGACCCCGGAGCTCTCCAGCCAGGAACCGGCACAGCCCGGGCGGAGCGGCCCCGGGCACCCGCCGCCCGTCCTGGGGCACGGCCGGGGCACCCCCGGGCAGCGGGTGGCGACCGGGCAGCGAAGTAGGACGTTGTTAGTGGGTCACCGCCGTCAGTCAGTCAAAAGAGCAGTGCTGCACTTTACAGGACAGACGAGAAAGGGAAACCGTATCTCTGCATTATTTCTGTTTAATTAAAAGTGTCATCAAACACTTTGTGTTCAGACTAATAAACCAAGCAGGGATGAGGAAAGAATGTTTCTTTGTTCCTGTCTCTAGAAGCAGTGGCAATAATTTAAATTAATAACTGTGGTAATTAAGAGGTCATCTATAGATCAACCCGATACCTGCTATTTCCAAGTTCACCGGGGTCACCATTTACATTAAGTCATTTGTGGTCAATAGAGTCCAATGAATTCTGCCTTAATAAATCAGGGAAATCAATCTTGAATATCGAGTAGACTTCTATATATTTACCAAAGGCTACTCAAGACAAGTGGGGCTGCAGAACTGAAGTCCTCTGGGTTTGCGACCGGAGAAGCAGTTCGAAGGGAAAAGGCGGAGCTGCAGTTCAACGCAGGGAGAGGTGGCGGGGCTGCCCTTCGCTTCAGCCCTGCTACCAGCCCCGGTCCCTCCCGGGAGCAGAGCAATCCGGGGCTGCGGAGCACCTGTCAAAGGAGGCAAACTGTCGCGCTTCGGAGGGTCCTGGAGGGAAAGTGTATACGAGGGTAGCAGGTAACGGAGCGGGCCTGGCCCCGCCGGGAGCCCCAGCCGCGGGGCTTCCCCGGAGCAGCCCTGGACAAGTGGCGGCGCAGCAGCCGCAGTCTGTTGCAGTGACCCGAAGCTTAGAGAAGGGGAAATTAAGCTGCGAAAAGATAAACATTATTTCAAGTCGGATTTGAAGGATTAGGGCTTGTAATAAAGAGTATTAGGCCCTTTCGAAGGGTTCTTGCAAGGCGACTTTCTCAGCCTCTCCTCTCCGACCAGAGGGATCAGGTATTATCTGCCCTGGGAGCACAGCGCAGGTTCCCCACGCGTTCCCGCAGCGGTCGGGCCGGGCCGGGCCTCCCTCCCGGCTGTGTCCCGGCCATCGTGCAGCGGAACGACCCAGCTCCCTCCGGTCCAAAGCGGAGCCACTTATAACGAGGCTCCCCGGGGAGTGAGCTGTGCATCAGCCCCCTGAGCTGCTCACGGGAGACGAAATTTGTACGGGCCCCGCGCCCCGGGGATGGCCAGGAGCTCCCCGGAGGTGTCGGCTCTGCCCCTGGCCCTGGAATCCCCCGTCCGCCACAGCAAGACCCGAAGGAGACGCGAAGTCCTCGGGAGTGATTAATTAGGCGAGTGCAGGCTTCGGGGTCTTTTTAAGGCAGGCACGAAGGTAACCTTTAGGAGTTTTGAGAGTTTTATTTTTTATTTATTACTTTTACTCCCCTTTTATTAAAGGTCAAGTGAGCGAGATGCAGATTATCCCGCCTGCCCAGGACTCCTCTGCAATCTGTCACGCCGGCAAGATATGTATCGCAAATCTCTCAAAATATAATCTCCGGGAATCATATTCCGAATACTGTTTTGATTAAAAACTAGAGTGAGGATTGATGGAGAACTAATACTGGGAGAGAAGCCTGCGTGCGCCCAGACACAAAACCAAAATAACAGGTTCGCACGAACAAATTCAGCGCCTCCAATGCCGTAATAAACGTATTTAAACCGTCTCTGCCTGAGCTTTGCTACGAGCTGGGCTTTTTAACGCGGTCGCTCTGAGAAGTGAACTCGGGTTGTCCGCCGGCGCGGGGGCAGTCGGGCTCTGCCAGGCCACCGTGTGCCGGGACGCTCGGAGCCCGCTCCTGCCAGGCAGCTCGGGGAGATGGGGCCGGTGTAGACCCCGCGGAGCCGAGGGACGGCCGCAGCGCAGTGCAGCGCGCGCACACACACACACACACACACACACACACACACACACACGCAAAGCACTCCACTTCGCTGGGAAGGGACGGGTCTCCCCCTTTTCCGTAGCCCGCTGGGACGCGCTGGCACCGGCCGCAGTGTCGCATCGCCCCCCAATTAGCGGCCGCGGGGGCGGGCGGGGGCGGCTCGTTGACGCGTCCCCCGCTGGGGTGGGAAGTTTCTAAAACAAAGTCGCCGGGCTAATGGCCCCGGGCGGGAGCGGCGGGGCCGCGCACACTCCACTGCGCCCGCTCAAAGGCAGCGCGACCGCGGGGCCGCCGCCGCCTCCGCCGCTCTCGCTAATGAAGTTTTGTCAAAGACAATTACGGGCCTGGCGGGGGCAGGAGGCCGCGATGAAAAGGCGGCTTTGTGCGGCCGAGACGGCGCGGCTCCCCGGCCACCCCCGGCCCTTCCTGCGCCCCCGTGGTGACCCCCGCGAACGGCCGCGCTCCCCGCGGGGGCAGCGGCCCCGGTGCCCGGCCCCCAGGTAAGCGCAGCGACGGGCTGGTGCCGGCAACGAGCCTCCCGGAGCCGGAGTTTTATCAGCCCGATCCACAGGCGAGAGAAGCAAGCCCCCAGAACTGGGGGCTGGGGCAGCAGGCAGCCCCTTCCCGCCTCTCCACACCCCTGGCTGAGGGTTTCTACTCCCTCTTCCCAGCCCGGACGAACTGCTGCGAAGGATTTCTGCTTCAGCGTTGTTGCATTCAGTAAATGACAGCACTCATCCAAAGACTGACCATCGTGCTGGTTAAATCTGTTTAAATATACACCAAAAAACCCCATGAAATTGCAGTCTTGGACAGCAGCAGCTTTAGGGGCATCTAGGTAGAAAGGAGGTGTGGAAGAGCAGGACAATAATCATCTTTCATCACCTTCCTCAAGCTCTCAGCATCGCTGCTGTCCTCCATCCCCCGTCCTTGGTCACCTGCTCCCAACATCTCACCTCCCTGTCATTCCCAGCCAGCATGGGCAGCACGAAACATACTGGCGCTCTCCTAGAGAACACAGGGAACCATTCGTGAGTCATGACAAGGTCTAGTAATCACAAGCACAATCCTCCTTTTAGGAATAGAGGAGAGAGAATATCTTCCTTTATTTCTGCACAAGCATATGAGGAAAATTGCCCTGACACTGAAGTAGTCTGTGCCCCCTCACCACCAGCTGGCTGGTACTTGCCTGTACCCTCAAAGAGATGTCCTATCCCCCTACATGTTTCCCAACCCACAATAAAGGGATGAATTTTACTGTCTGTAGCAGCAAAACTCTTGGAGATCCCTCTTCAAAGGTGGCTACAGGAGAAGTTTTAGCATGATGTGGTTATTGAGGTTATGGAGCAATGGAATGGAGCAATTAGTTCAAAAGCTGCAGAAGCAGCTCCCCAGGCCAGGTGTCATTTCAGGATCAAAGCAGCTGTTAGAGGAAAATCATTTTTGCCATTGTATTGCTTTTTTTTTTTTTTTTTACCTACTCTTCATCTGAAAATAAATTACAGGCCAGAACAGGTGGATAACATTCTGGAATGATTTAATGGTTTACTTAATCTGGATTCTCTTTCAATCTACTTAGCAGGATGAAGACTTTCTTTTTTTTTTAGCCTGAATCCAAAAGCCTGGCTTTTCATCTAAAGAAGAGAAAATACCCTAACACACTGCCTTTGCTGCTGTCAAGGTGTACCTCCCTCCCCCCATTAACCCAGTGGTAATGTCTGCCCTGCTGAAGGGCCTGAGGTGAAAACCACAAGAAAACCAAGTAGAACATTTTAATTTTTTTTCCTTCCTTGCCATCTTCCTAGTGCTCTAGATATTACTCCACTTCCTAGGACAGTGTCTGGGCAATAAAATAACTAACTGTAGTGTTCAATCACTTACCACTTAATATGTTCAGGTTTAAGAAGTTATGAGACCACTTCCTTCTTATTAGGAAGCTTTGTGTATCACTGATGGGAATGCAACTGGAAAGGACACACAGGCATCTTCTGCAGATACCAATGGATCCATTGACACCAAATGAGGCCAGGAGCAATTCTTTCAGGCATGTTCATACAAGTGTCATATGCTGTTCCTCAGTGAGCAGATCCTAACATAAGACTTTTCTTCTTGAGTAGACATGGTTTTGCTGAGGAGGGATTAGCAAAACCATTGCCCACTTACTCACATGTGAATTTCTGATGCTTGACTTCAGCAGGAATAAGATGTTCTATGGGAAAGATACTCTCAGGACCTATAATACGCTGAAAAGAATGGATTAACTCCTTGTATGGCTGGGTTTGGCACTCTTGTCCCACTGGAGTGCCAATGCAGAGGTGCAGCATGGGGCAGGAGCTGACAAAATGCTTTTAGATATAGGGGAGGTTACACGATATGGGAGGGGCTGTAGTTACCACTGCCAGGATATTTCCACCTCATGTGCCTGTCCACTTTACTATAATGGATTAAATTAAGATCTTAAAACTACTTTAATCCACCAGACTCAGTATTTGCACCAGCAAAATCATACTTTTTTGTTGTTTTGTTATGAAGGGTTTTTTTGTTTGGTTGCAGGGTTTTTTCCCCCTGATTGGTTGGGGTGTTTTTTGTTTGATTGCTTGCTTTTTTAACCCAGCACAACTCTAAATGAGAGTGTGCTACTAGGCAAGCCTTGAGTCCATGCTATGGCACCAGTTCATGCTTCATGTTTGGAAGAATTTCTGTGTTATCAGGCAAATCAACAATGTTGGTCAACCTGCCAGTCCAACACCCACACTGCCTGGACTGGCAGAGAAGGGACTTGGCACAACTACCTGTCAGCCCTTCCAGTGAAAGACAGGTGCTTTGGAACATGGGGGCCCTTCAAAAAACCCAGCCCACACAAATTGGCCTCCAGGGTAAACGTGACACATATGAGGGATAACTGCCGTTTTTAACCAAAAACATAACCTCCACTTGACTAGGATGATTCATTCAAGTGAATTCACTTCTGGATTTTAAATACACAAAATCATCACTTGTGCAACATCTAGAAAGTTCTCTCCACTTAATGGAACATTTTAAATTTATTGAACAGCTAAGAAACAGTGATGGGAACTCCCTGTTGCCACAACTGATCCCAGTTTGGCTCATGACACATAACAGAAAAATCAAGCATCCATGTTGCCATGCTCTGGTTTTCTCTACACAAACCACTTGAGGTGCCATGTTAAGTAATGGTTTAGGGGCGCAAGGAAACAAACAACAAGGAGCTCTGAGTCAGCGGTCTGACAGGGATTCATGGACACAGTTAAATCTTGTTTATCTGACCATGTGCTTTGCAGCTCCACAGCCACCGTCTGTAATTTACTCTGGGGAGGTCTGACAAACTGGTTACCATGCCCAGCCAGTACAAGGACAAGTGCTCCATGTCCTGCAGATGGGTAACTCAGTGCTAGCAGCACTCAGACCTTCCTGACAATGCTTTCTTGCAGTGCTCAGCCTGGCAGACCTTTCCTGGAGCTCAGAACTGCATGTGGAGCATGAGTCTCTCTGACAGCGCACCTCAGAGTGAGAAGTGGGTCATTTGTTACACCCACAGGACCATAGAAGAAACAAAGCTCTTCTGAAAAGTGTTACTGGCAGCAGAGCTGAGATCATATTAAGAGTGGACCATTCTGATGCAGCATTGTATTGGCAGCAAACCAGTCTGCTAGCCCACGATCCAAACCCAGCAGTGGTAAGGCAGGACAGCTGATGGTCTTTTGAATAGCAAGTACCCAAGAGGAATAGAAGCAGAAATAACTGCTGCTGTGAGAGATGTGGTATCAGCCCTGGCTGAGTACCAAGCCCAACTGTGACCTAACCAACTCCAGGACACTGCTTTATATTTATGAGATCTCTCCTTTGCATGTACAGAAAGATAACTCTGAAGTGACCCAAAGCCACCTGGGGAGTGAGGAGATGGATGGAGGAGTCTCTGTGAATCACTGCAGCATGAAGAAAAGACTCAAAACATGAACAGCCCACAATGCTAAGAAATGAAATGTTGAAATTCTCCCCAAGCAGCAGCAGTTCTGCTGTCCTGTCCCTCTCTCACCCTCTATTTGCCTGTTCCATTACAAAGAAAGGCCAAAAATACTGTAGAGTAACCCAGCTATCAGAGGGGGAGGTGGTACCATGAACTTAGCCCTCTTATTGCTTTGACTTCAGCGACTTCAGCATAAGCAAGTGTTTCTGTGATGTTACAATTTAAAAGAAAAGTGATATAGTAACCACGTTGTGCATGGCACATCAGCAGGTGTTTCTGCGCCCAACCCCAACACACCGTAACATCCATGACTACATAAAGAGAAGCAGTGGCTCAGTGCAGCACACACGTCCTCAGCAGCATGTAAAAACAATTCCTTAAAATACATGTCTAATTACTGATTTTTTAAACAGATAAACATACACTAAATATTTCTGTGAACCTTCACCATTCAGAATAATGCAGATAATGGACATAGTGCAACAATTGCTGCCTTAGCTGAGGGAAAGAGAGCTTCTGCAGGCAGGAATTCCGGTTTCCAGCTTCTCACCACCTGTCAGAGCAGGGCTGATACACCTTCTGCTTCTATTTCATTATACTATTACTGAGTGCATCTTAGTGGAGACACTATATTCAGGGGCACATCTGCCTATCAAGGTTACAATTTAACTGTAGAAAAATCAATTGCCAGTAAAATTCTTCTAGTATCATCCGGAATTCAGAAATGCAACATATATTACTATTCTTCCTGAACTTTCCCATAAAATATCAGCTTACTCAGTATACTGTGGCAGGAAATTAATAAAATTTGTCCTAGTTGGTCTCAATTACTGCAATAATATAACCTCATTTGCTCTTCATACACACTTAAAAATCAGGCTGCAAATACAGTACACAGTATTTCATAATTGAAGCCTATGTAACTGCAGTGTGGGAGTGTAATCTCAGGGACTTGGAGCGCCACTCCAAAAGATAATAACAAAGATGGTCTCTAGGTTTCTTTTCACCCCAAATCCTCCAATCAAGGGCTGCATCACCTCCAGCTCCATTCGGCACAGCATTAAGATCAGTTTAACTTGCAAGGGCTCAAAACTGGTATTTTAAGGGCTGGGGAGAACCAGGAGGCAGCAAAGACCAAGTGATCCACACTTCTTCGCAGAACTGCAGACTCAGAGATGCCCAAGTCTGAATCCAATGGCTCTCAGGAGTGCTTGCTGTTCACTGTCCCCTTCACTGCTGACCCTCATGTCAGTGATACAGTTATAAATCAAACCTGTAACAGTGGTTACCAATTAGCAGTGCCCTAATTATTAGCTATGAAATTCAATGCATTATAATGTTTTGTGTACTATAGTTTTCCAAGTTTCCCTGGTAGGCTGTGCTTTTCCCTCCTGAGAAAACCATGACGATGTCACAGTGGGCTTTTCCTCAAGAGCCGTATGGATGTCATCAGAGTTTCATTGCACAGACCTAAATTTCAGGTCTGTGGTTTTGCTTGTGGCAGCCCAAACAACTTGGTCATGAGTGCAGCAGTCTGTGAAGGGATCTTGAACATCATCTGTCGCATGGTTAGTTCCCTCAGCCTCTCCCCAGAGAAAACTCTGCACGCTATTTGTTTTCAGATCGTATAGGATTTTGCTCTTCAGAACAGAACTTTTGGCCTGATTTCTTATGGAAACAAAGCTTTTATAATCACTGTGGGAGAACACAAACATCTGCCCACCATTGCATAATTTCTTAAATTAACCAGCATATCTCAGCAATCCCTGGTGTGAGGATATGTGCACTCTGGCCTCCATCTCAAATAAATGGAGAAAAAATTGCTCCCATCGACAATCAGAACAGTTTCAGAGTTGTCTTTCTCTCTAGAGGAACCTAGAACAGCTGTGCTCCCAAGCCAGGCAATATGCTCAATGCCTGAAGTCCAGAGGGATTAATCCGGGCCTTGGGCTGGTACTTGTCCCCTGTGGTCACTGGAGCTGGTTAGGAATGGCATGTTTGTTTCTTTTTGTTTTGTCTTACAAGCAATTGCTATGACCGATCACACAAATCACAGCAGTGATGTACACAATTGAAAATACGACCCAAAAGACATTTTTATACCAACTTGTGAAGTGTAATACAAGGATGAAAGTACACTGCAAAGGAATAAAATGATTTTTCAACAAGTATTTGAGATAAAAAAGCAGGGGTAAGACAGAGGGAAGCAAGAAATGAAGTCGTGCAAAACAGAAGGTATAACGAGCTCTGCTGGAGCTCACTCATGTCCTTTTAGCCTTCCAGCCAGGTATGCCAATATGGTATGTCCACAAAGCTCTGCTAATGAAGTTTATTAGTCCAAAGCCTGGATCACCATTTCACCTATATAAAGCAGAGAGAAAATCTAAAAATATTTTCCTCCATAAGACGTCAAGAGAAACTGGCCTGACCTGCTGAATCCCACCGTGGCTCACAGAAGGTTAATTGCACATTGGCAGCTAAAGAAAGAAGCACTATAGAGACGTCCTACTCAGTACATTGCAAAGGATATGGGTTGTTTGCTCTGAGGTATGATTTTGAGAGAGTTCTTTGGATTTAGGAGTGATATACCTGTTTATTATGTTGATAAATTACACATTTTTCCTACTTGATTTGTTGGGGACTGAGTGACCTGGCAGTAAAACTGACTTGATATTGCCACTTAACTCTTATTGATGTCTTTTCTGGTTCACCTTTTATTTGCATAAATGAGAAACAGAAAGAAACCCTTATTCTTTAACAGAATCACATGAGATTCCCTGAGGAAGGTTGATGGATGTTGCAGACACACATCTCCCCAGGTACCAGACCGCTAACAACTTTTGTCCTTACACTCTTACAGACCCCGCTCAGTGACCCCTCGCCCCACGTTCAGCTAAGGCAGAGCTGACAGGCCAGCAGTGTTTGCTCAGCCACAGGTCTGACACTTAACATGTGAAGTGTGTGGGGAGGAACAAGTGAAAGATCGTTAAATCATAATTTTTGTAATTAACCGTTAAAAAAAATATGGGACCTATAAATACATAAGTACAAACCTAAATATATATCTATGTTTATATAAAAGACATTTTTATAAATTAAAAAAATAACAAACCAAAACAACCCTGTAATGTTTTCTTACAATGGAAAGGGCAAAAATATTTTTTTCTAAAAGAAAAACCAGAAAGACTGCAAGCACTCACGTATCCCAGGATTTCAGCTTGGGGTTTTGTCCTGTTGCAAAGACTACAACAATATTCCACAGCTGCATTTCACTTTACTCTATCTTAAAAAAAATAGTTAAAACCAAACAAAACCAAAACTAGGGGCCATTTTTTGTTGCTTAATTTCACAAGGGAAAACCCTAGTGAATATATTAACATCACATAAGTGAGACTTCCACCACAAGGGGTCTTTGACAGGGTGAAAACAAAAACTTCAGTCTGTCTCAGAACTCAATCGCACCATAAAATTCTGGTAGATAACCCTCAATACTCCAGAATTTGAATCATTTCAGGTTCAGATCCATAGTAGCCACACACATATTTGCATTTAATTCTTGTGGAATTAAATGGAGGATGAAGATAACAGATTAATTTTTATTAATCTTTATTTTCCTGTACTCCACAGTAGTGTTACATATATCTACATTTCTGTTTAATTTCATCAGACAGTTCTAAAGTCTTAAAAGAAATTACAAGGGTCTTTATAATTCATAGGACTTCATTCCCATAAAGCATTCTCTTCCTTTTTGTTTTGGGAGGAAATTTCGATAGTACAAAGAAATGGTGCTGCACAGAAAAACCTACCCCAAAAGAGATGCTGCAAATCAAGAAAAGAAATTAACACAACCAGGAAGAGAGACCTCTCCAAGGGGGTCCCTCGTGGAAAGAAGTGAATGGGGTTTTATACACACAGACTCTTATATTTTTTTGATAACCAGAAATCTACTCTTTTACTGTTTCTTTCAAATAGAGTCCTCTCCTCTAGGAATCCTCTTTTTGTTTTATGCCAGTATTTGGAGCAAGTTTATCGTTTCTCTTTGCCAACCACTGGTGTAGGATTCAGGGACCCAGGGAAGGTGGGCTCTTCTAACCCTGTACTCCTTGTGTTTCAAAGGTCACCTGGTTTAAAAATCAAACCAGGATTTGAAAAAAACCCCAACAAAACAACAAAACACCAAAGAAAACAAACCCCAAAGTCTGTGCATGCATTCCCATGAAATTAGCTTTTCTCCTGACCCATTTCTCTGTGTATGTGCGTCATGTAATTATGGGACAGATGAGTAATAAGCATTGTGACTTTTATAAAAATAGGAGAAGATAGGAAGGAAATAACCCTCCATTTACTTTAAGATTTATAAAATATTAGAATCTATGGATAAACCAGAAGGGAAAGGACTGGGCCAATATGCAGGTTTTGACTGTTTGTAATTTCCATCCTTGGAAAGTTTGCAATGAGGTTAAAAAGATTTAGAAGACAGGAGAATTCTCCCCCAGCCAGCTCACTGTATAGCAGAAGCTGTTTCGTGGATGGTGACAGGATGGCAAGTTGACCAGACTAATTATTTTAATATTCTCCACCAATTTGCTCGATCCCTTTTGATGACACCTAACCATGTTAGGCACTGATTTACCGAGGGGAATGAAACCAGTGGATCCTTGCTTGCTTCCACCTTTTTTTCCCTCCATTTTTTTTAAAAAAAATCAAACAACAAAAAACAACCCAAACTTCCTTAAACCACTGAATGGTGTGGAACATATTTCCCCCTCAGCACAGGCAGTCTGACACACATCTGAACCCTCATAAACTGCATATCCCTGGCAGAACAGAGTCCCCTGGGTTCAGAGCTATCTCTAGGACCTGCCAGTCAGACAGTCTGTCCTCCATGGCAGCAGAGCGGCGTGGTGACCAAACTACTGGCAACTCACCAGCTCTTAGTCTCTCCAGCCTAATATCCCTCCTAATTAATCTCCAAGTGAGAAAGAGCAGCCACCCAACAGCAGAGCACCATGATCAGGACAGCAGCAAAATCCCTGGCTCTTACTTTGGAAGAAATTTTGAAAGATTAAAGAACTCCCCACTTGCCCACTCCAAACAGCCTAAGCAAAAAAGAGCAGGAGAATATGGTTCACTTCAGTCTTCACTGCAGCAAGGAGGTAGAATTCTGTCTATTTTGTCTTGGTAACACCAAGAGAGAAGTCACAACATCAACTGCATAAGCCCTTCTACCACGTGCACAGATTCATCCTGTAGTTGTCCTTTTGCTGTCTCCACGGACTTTGTTACTAAGCAGACTGGATTAAAGCCAACACAGAGGCACTGTACAGCCTCAGGTGCCACACTGATGGCCCCTTGAAGGGCTTGACCAGTTTAGCCAGACTAAAAGTAGACAGAAGAAGCAAAGAGCACCCCAGCCAAGTACAGGAAAAAATATGGACAGTCTGGAGGTAAGGCAGGAAAACAGGAATATAAGGAATAATAAGAAACACATTGGAAGAGAAGAGTAGTTAAGCACTAGATCAGATAATCAAAGGAGATGGTAAATTCTCCATTTCCCAACCTCCAATGCAAGACTTGGTGTCTTCCTAGAGGACATATCCCAGTAGTTCCATACTGCTACCAGAGCAATCATCAGGCCCACAGTGTATAGTGGGAGCAGAAACAGAGAATCTGACTGTCCTACCTTGCCTTGAAATATCCATAAAACATATTATCAGTCCTGTCTGGGAAATCAACTTTCCTTAATTCCGTGGTATAAGCTTTTTAGGACTATTTTGTTTCTTTGTGTTTGAGCTTTTTACTTCTCATTCAGGGACCTGGATGTATATTACAAAAGAGCAGCACTCCATACTCATTTGAGTTAAGTAAAGATTAGTCTAGAGGGCAAATATTGCACAGTATTTTCCACTGTAACCCATGCATACAGTTTGATGGACATTTATGCAAGTATTGTAGCAGAGGCAAATAAATGGCAGGAATATCTGCGGAAAGAGCGGTACTCAAGCACATAATGAAAAACCTGAAGGAAAGCAAGTTTCAACTGCTTTTGCCTATTAGCCCTAGAGTTATATTTAGCCATGCAGGGAACAAAAAAAAAAATAAATCTAAACCGATTGTTTACTGCTCAGACGACAGCCTATTAAAATCGCCCTTGTTACTACAGCAATAGTACATATTTACAGGGATTGTGGCTGATTTTGATCAGTCATACCAAGCCATGCCTCAACCCATTTCATACTGATTAGAGTCTGGTCATATTTTAAGTGTCTATGAAATTATGCAAATGGAATCTGTACCAGAAAATCAGATTGCCAGATAATTGACCATTAATCTTTGATAAAAGTTTAAAAAAATTAAAGCAATCAGAAATCAGCTTAGCGTACTGTCTCCTGGGCCTTATTTTGTTCTAGTAAGTCTGTACACTAAGCTGATTTCTGATTGCTTTAAGTTGTAAAAATTGCTTTTTAACCCACGGATATCAATGAGATTGCACCTGGTGTAAGTCGGGGCTGAATTTGATCCGCTGTGTGACTTAATCACAGTATATTTTTGTTAAAACCCAGTATTTGTGTGGATCTGTGGATACTGATTTGTTCAAGCGCACAATAATCTCCCCCTAAACCCGTCAGAATACAGCAGGTTAATAATGCTGTAAGTAGAATCCAATTTATTCATAAAACACCGGAACGCTTTAACCAAACTGTTCTTTTGTGGTAAGCCCCCTCCCGCCTGGCTGCGGCAGACAAAGGCTCCTACCGCAGCCGGTGGGAACGAACGGGGCAGGATAACAATAGCACGGCATCTGTCACACCAAACATCCGGCTGTCTGTCCATCCATCGGGCACCTGGTTCCCTCTTCATCCGAGGTTTTGCACAACCAAAGCCACCATCCTTCCCATTCTCACAGTCCCTGATACCTGCTTTGGGAACTACCTGTCATTCGACATCCATAACTGTTATTTTGATAAGTGCTCCGGTGTTTTTTGGTGGCAGCAGGAGAGCGTAATCCTGTGACAACGTTCCAGCCCATTAACATTATCTCTTAATTAGCATATATAGCACTTGCTGGGTGTTTATCGGAATTCAATGGGCACATGCTGTATAAAACTTCCTTTCCTCTGTGACCAACAAAGTAAATAAAAATCCCACATGCTTTAGTAGGAAGTTAGATTACTTTGCAAGTATTTTCTATTTAAAGACTCCCTGTGCAAACTGTTCCCATGAACTTCGGGAAACTCCATCTATTTGTGATCCCGCTATGTCAGCATCAGAAGCCCTTGCCAGGAATTACAGCTGGATCACATTTTATGTCACCTCAGCACAGACTAGAGGCAATCTTCCAGCCAAGGGCAGTACAGTCCAAGTATGAAAAGGAAGAGAGAGTGACAGAGGGACAGACATCAGCCCTGATGAGGAAGGAATAAAAACCACACTGGCCGAAATGACAGAACCACTCAAACCACCACAAAGGGATTCAAGCAGAAGGGGATGCCCAGGTTATCTCTGATTAAATTAGAGACTGGTTTATTATGGAACTTTGATTTTTCATTAAGATGGATTTTAGGATATTAACCAAATGTGCATGCACAATCCTGTGCTCCTCATCTGTATTCAGGGCCAGAGGGCTCTTCACAAGCTGGGGGCGCATCCCACCCTCCTCCCTTTTCTTACAAGGACTGGAGGCAGCCGAAAACAGCCACACAACTGAGGGGTAGTTTCACACTTCTTCAGGCCATTTGTTTTTGCCAAGTGCCGTGGTAACTTCTCTTCCTAAAGCCACTCTGTGCACTCCTGCTCAAAAACACAATTTCAAAGCTGGCAGATACCACAGCTGGCTGTGCCTCCATCCTGAAAGGGCAAGTACCTGATCTGCATGAGTTACCCTTGCAAAAACATGTGCAGACTGCAGTGTAGGCTCTTCCATGATCCCTGCAGAGGGGAAAACCAGCCAACCTGCAACACAAGCTTCAGACTCCTCCAAAATTTAAAGCTTTTGATAAAATTACTGGTTAAGATAATTTAAAAAGTGAACAGATGACTGGAAAGAAGGTTCATCAAAAAATGCGCTCTAGGATTCCTAGGAAAAAAACCATCCAGCATGCTTTAATTCACTTGAGAGCTTGTGGGTGCCACAGTAAAAACTAAACCCAAAATCTCTGCCCTGCATTACACAGGGGGCTAATCTAGATGCTCCTAGTATTTTGTCCCAGGATAATAAAGCTGCTTTGCTGATGTGATGAAATTTTTGCAAGAAACAGAAGTCCAATGATCTTCAACTCCTAGGGATGTTGCAGCAAGAAGATTGCAACAAGCTGCTAGGGATCCAAATGTTATACTGTTGTTACAGATTTTATACTCCTGCATCTGTATCCAAGGATTCCATCACACTTAATCAGCACGGGTAAACTGTCGTGGTACTTCCATTCCCTACTCCCACCCTAATCCTGGCCTGCAGAGGCCAGAAAACAACAAAAACTCCATGAAGTTATATTTGGGAGGAGCTGTCCAAAACTTCTGTCAGGTTAACAGACATTTGTGCAAATCATTTGAGCTACTGTACATCAGCAACAGCTTTGAGAAGGATTTTTTTTTTTTTTGATACTTGAAAGTAAAAAGAGATGAGAGTCTCAAATTTCTGTTAAAACAAAGGAGCTCAGTGACTCCTCAAAGTAGCCCCCTCAAACAAACCCTGCAGTGATGGGAGAGCAGCTGCTGGGAATACTTAGTGTCTCAAGAGACACAGAACATGATGGGAGATGAACAGAAGTTGTGTGGAAGCACAAAAGAGTGCTGACCACTCCAGTCATTAGTACTGTAGTAGTGACCAGTACGGTGCCATGCAGCTCCCTTAGAGGGTGCCATGGAATGGGTCAACAGATGCGTAGGTATCACAAACAAGCTGAAAATGTCAAAAGAGTAATTAGAGATCATGGCTGATCTCCAGAAAAGCTACAAAGCACAGACACTGAAGGATAAGTCTGCAACTCCAAAGCAGATGAGTCATCACCTTGGAGTTGCTATTAGATTTCTGTCTATGTTTAAAACAATTTTTTAAAAAATTTAGCATTACAGGCATTTTCTAGCAGCATTTTCCCATGTGCACAACGAAGACTAATAGGAAAACCAGTCAAACCTGCAACCTCCGTGCCTTCAAGAGGCAACTAATTTCCAACTACTTTCTCCATTCTTATCAATGTGACGTTCATATCCTACCTCTGCTGGATTTCTCCTTTCACTTTTCTTCATGGAATTGTCTGCTCAACCTTAAAGCATTTGGTCTATGAACATAATAGGAAGTGACTGCCTTACAGATGATTTTCCAGTCCTTAGGTGACTAAAAGGCAATAGAAACTAGTGCAAAATGAGATGATCCAGTGAGAAAGAAAGCAATTGAAAACTCAGGTAGGAGATGGAGAAAGGCCATCTAGTTCAGTATAATTCACCAATGGTCAAACATCATTTCCATTAATGGCAACAACGTTGGTGAGCTTTCACCTGTCAGACTAGAAGTAATACCCTTAGGCAAGAGCAACCCATGGTTTTATTTTTACAGAAAAGCTTCTTCATTCCATAAAAATTCTGTGGGACAAATCACCTTCATCCTCTGGCACATGGCAAAGATCTAATAGATAGCTTCTGCTGGCTCTTAAAAATTGAAGTTACGAGAATGCTTAAGCGTCCATGCACAGAGCACAAAAATCTATCTCCAAATGTTCAGACATGGCAAAAATAACTCACTCAATGTGGATGGAAATGTTACCACAGCCAAAGAGCCAAGGCTGTTTCTTCTTAGGCGTCTCTCATCCAGTTCCAGAGCTTGGCTTCAGCCAGCTTGACACAGTGACTTGCACATGCTGCCCTCTGTGAACAGCCATTGTCTTTCCTGTGCTTCCATTGAGCAATTCATGATTCTCCTCCTCAAGGTATTTTATCAAGAAAAAAACCCCTCATCTAAAACTACTCCCTGCTGACAAAGCACTACAGGACCACTGCAGTGGGGCTTAAATACCTCAAAATGTGCTCTGAGATTGTCAGAGAAGCATTTTCTGGATTAGCAATGTGATTTGATCGGAATGTTTCAAATTTGCAAGATTTTCACAAGACAGTTATTTCCTGCCTGGTTGCTTGCATGATATGTTTGCTCAACCCTGGTCTTTGCCTTAACCCAGAGATGTACAGGACTGAAATTCCTCCCCAGCTGCTACAACAAGACCATGGAAGTAGCACAGCTATTGGCAGAAAGCTTTGCTAGAGGAGAGGAAAACACAAGACTATAAAGTGAAATTTTACAGTCATAGGTTCTCTGAATTTACATAAATATGCTTGGCAGTGAATATGTTAACAGTTGACTGTAACTGTTTGGAGAGAAACAAGCTGCTTGGATGCTGGCAGCGAAAATGCTGCTTTATCCAATTTCCACCATGCCAAGCTCCTCCACCCTCTCTCAGAACAGCACTTAGACAAATGCCAACATTTTAAAATTAAGTGGCCCCATCATTATTAATTCATTTGGTATTCATTGTAATGACATTAATCATAGTAAACTGCAGCAGCTTTATTACACATGTAATGTGTACTTTCCTAGAATTTCCCTGTAAAATCTCTGACATTGCTAACAATGTAAAGACAATGAGACATTATAACCAAGCAAAACAATAATAAACACACAACTCCATAAATCATTATTCTGCCCACAAGTATGTTAAAAAATAAACTCATTTCAAAACTAGAGGAAAAAACAACATGCAATAAGTGACATCAGTGAGTTTGAGGCTTTTGGTTGCAACAAAGAAACAAAACAGCATGCTAATATGACATTTACAAATAATACCTAACCGCAGCCTAATTAACTTATTGTGTGCTTACTAAACTAGCATACATATTATATTAGAAGAAAAACACTTATTTGTTCTGTTGCTAAGAAACTTCAGACATTTGCATATTTAACAAATTGTTAGAGTGTTTTTAACCAGAACCCATCACTATTTATAAAAGACAAATTTAAAACATGAGATCAAAGACACAACATTAATTTTTCTTTTGTCAACTGTCTTTGTTCAATAGCTCAAAGAGGCAGTTTTATTGCCGGCTGATACATAATGAAACATCTGGTATTATTCTGAATTACAGCGGAACCCACTAATAGTCAAGGGCTTTTCTTTATTTCTCATGCACCAGCCAATGTACTTTAGGGACCAATCCAGCAGCCCTTGTAGAACGTGCCTTTGAAATCATTGCAAGGTTTTTTTCTGAATAAAGAGCTCAGGAATACCACTAATTTTTATTTTTTTATTTTTTTTAAGGCTCCACATGTCAGACAATTTTAATTAATCTTGCGAATTGTGCAAGAGCAGGAAAGAAAGCACAGTATTAGGGACCGTGGCAGTGAGTAAAGCCTGAAGGTTCTCTGGTAACTGTGGGCACCAGTGCTGCAGCACAGCCCTCACCGTGCCCATGGATCCCGTCTGCTGCGTGGAAACTTGTAGCTCCTCGGACATTAATCCAGAGCATCACTGTGTAACTGTTTTACACACTATGAGCAAGGTTGTTTGCCATGGATCACAGTGCAATGATTAGCAGAGCTTGAACCCCCTTCTCGTCTCCAATCCACAGCACATACTAATTCAGAAGGAGGCCTGGGCTAGTTCACCTTATGTGTGCACAATACCCCAGGCACATCCACACTGAGTGTGCTGCACCAACACAGCCAGATCCAAAAATGCTCTTGAGATGTCTACTCTGCTCTGTCAGCTCCAGTGTAGACATAGTCTAGGAGGTGCAAGATGAAAAAGGAAAGCAAAGAGACATTGGAAGGAAACTGGAAACTCAAGGAGCTGTAACAAAACCAAATTTTCTGTCTCTTGGCTAGTGAAAGTGTAAAGGATTCCATATGGAGTTAAAGCTTTCTTCAGAAAGCTACCACAAGGACTGCCATCCCAGAACTCTTTTTCCACCTCCTAAAGGCAGAGGGTAGTCAGGGGTTCTCCTCCCTGCTCTACTCTCTCTGCTCTTCCTGTCTTGCTAAAAATTCAGGACCAAGGAATTCCTGTGACCTTCTTGGGAACTATCTAGTAAAATTTGTATTTTCTTCTTAGTCTGCTAAATACATAGATTTATGATTTGAAGCAAAACATCTCCCAAAGAAAATATGATAATCAGAATCATTATTTATGAGAGCAAACACTGAAGAAATAGTAATTCTGCTAAACTGTAGCATTAACCAAATGAAAGCAATATTTTAGCTCAGTTCACCAACAGAGATTTCTGGAAGATTTTAAAGAGGTCCAAGACAAAAATTTCCTTGCAAGGGAAAACAACTTGCAATAGCTTCAGTAACAGTCATGTACAAACTTTATTTAGATGCAGCAGCTGAGCAGAGCACAGGCAGCAGTTTAAGCTGTGCAAAACAGAAGATAATTCTGCTGTTGAGAGGAGCCAGATGCGAACACGGCACCAATGCTGAGTTTGGATGTGATCAACTGCAGCTCTTCCCTGCACCCAAAGAGTCCCCTACAACACAGAGAGGGAGGCTGCTGGAGAACACTGCATTTTTGCAAGACCCAGCAAGTCCTGCCAACTCTCTCTTCCATGGAGGACCTGCTTGTACCAGCAGCTCTCCCAGCTCTCTGCTGCATCACACAAACTCCCTCACAGCAGGGAGAGCATTTTTCATTGGGCTCCACCATAAGAATATTTTTGTATCACACTAAGGAGTAAGGTTGGAAGAGCATGTACAAGACAAATGTGCATATTTTTAAACCCTTTGTGTTTAAAAACACACCCAAGTCTATGGCCCACAGTGGCACTTGCTTGTTAAAATTTCAGACAGAGGCTGTGTATGACATGACTTTATCTGTGACTCTACTGGCTGGTTAAAAGCTCAGTTTTTCCACAAGAGCAATATCTGCACTTCCAGCCCAGCTCCTCTGTTAGTTAAGATAAAACGAACTTTGTCCCAGAGAGCTTACCATGTTAGAGGGTGTACCCACAGGACAGTGATACCAGGCTATAGCCCAGCTGGCACTTTCATGCTGGCTCTAATCTGCCCTGTTGGTGGTCCGTGGCTCCATGCCTTCACTGCCAATAACCTTTCTCCCCTTTCTCTGTGTTGCCACATTTGCATTGCAGCAGTGGGCACCCTTCATCCCCAGCAGCCGTCCTGTGTTACGAGTATTCCCGGATTTGTTGCACAGACATGTGCTGAACAGGACAAGATTGCAATCGGCAGCAAGGCACAAGAGTGCTGCCCACAGTCTTCTAATTACAGTAACAACTGTAACAAAGTAAACAACTGTTGTTCAGCTATGTTATCAGCAACTGAAATTTGGGCATGACATGGGAAGTGGGTAGCCTTAATAGAAAGCAGTGCCCGCAGTCTCCAAACACACACAATTACAAAGCTTTCAGTAGTACCACCAAGGGCTGCAGTTTCTATTTGAGGCAGAGGACTCCAGTTGCCAATAAAACCATTTCTTGCATTCTTTTGGGATGCAAGATGGGACTGGTGAACGAAAGACCATATACAGGAAATTCTGCTGAAAGTAATAACAAGAACAAAAATGAAATAGTAATGGCAATAAGAAAGTTGGTATGTAAAGCCACTCCCAGACGACAGTCCATACATCATCAAAGGTCTTTTGGTGAAAGCACCACAACTCAGAAGCCAGTTCTTCCAGGACAGGCTGAAGCAAAGTTTGATTAAACATCAAAAAAGTTGTTTGCCACTTCTCTCAATTGTGCCTGGTGGTGGGCGAGGAGCTGCCCGTTCTGCAGGTCTCATTTGCTCTCTGGCACCGCAGCCCAAGAGGCACACAAGGTTCTTCAGGCGACAGCCAAATTCCAGGCATGTACTGGACAGGCAGCCAAGTTCTACAACTGTCCTTAATGGGAACGTTATTCCTTTCAAAATTACTCAATCCATGCAATACCTCCCTGCTGCAGCACTACAGGATTTCTAACCTGGCTGTTTTCTTCAGAGGAATAAAGCAGGTCAAAGGTACGTTTTGTGCTTGATGGATGGCTGTAGCTGTTAGTGGCAACATCACCAGCATCACAGTGACCAGGAGGGTACAGAGCACATGAGAATAATTTCAAGAAGTTCCAATCATTTAATTTTGCATTTTCAAGACATAGCTTTCAACACTCAAACAATGCTTTGAAAAGATAAAATAGAACAGATCTATTTCACATGTGTAGGTACAGCAATAATCATCACCTTGCAGTCATTTGCTATGGAAAGTGGGGTGTCATTTTTTAAAGAGCTCTAATTCCTACTAACTTCTGAGCACTGTGAGCTCAGGTACAGTTCTCCACCCATTGGTATCTTACATGAGAGGCTAAATTTTCCATTTTAAAACCTTACTGGATACTTATTAGTACAAGAAAAACAAGTAACTACTCATTTGGAAGCAGACTATGACTTTACCTGTTGTTAATTTACCTATTGATAATCCACTTTATCAGACCCCAAGTACAGAATATGCATTTCATAGAGCTCAAAAATATACATTCCCTAAAATGATCATAATTACATCTTTATGACAGTCCACCATGGACAGTGTTACCTATTTTGTCAGGACTCCAACCTTACAGTGAGATTCCTTTTTTTTTTTAAAATCTTTTCTAAAGCTCCCATGCAACCACAGAAATAAAGCTATAAAAGTGGTTTATGATATTTTGACTTATTCTCCCTTGCTTAAGTAATATTTCTATGATCCAACTTCATCTGCATAATGGATTTACAGCTCTTTATGGCCAAAAAGGTAAAAAAACTTCTTGATAGAAACTTCTTCATATTACCAGTGTGAATGCATGACCTATTCAGGGACATGGATAGAAGGGTTGGGCAAACTGTTAGCCAGAGTTCTTGGTTGTTACTTACATTCCCTGGCCCTCTATATTCCCTCCCACTCAGATCTCTTCTGAAAGCTTCTAATTATTATGGACTAATTATTATTATAAGTCTATAGACTTCTAACTAAAATTAGACTTTTTTGCATTAGCTCTTGAACTCCTTAGGTAGACTGAGGGTATTACACTGCCACAGCAGTGGTAGAAGCTCTGAGATATGTCCTAATGAGAGCAGTGCAGTTTATTGCTTCTTGAAAAAGAAGTGGGATGACAAGCTGCATTTGATCAACTTTCAAAGAAAGCCCATGATATTTATATGTCAATGTAGTGCTTAAGCAAGGAGTGGGCTGGGTCTCCGGAGAATTTGTGTGCAGGCCAGACAGGAGCTCCTGCCAGACTCCTACAGGAGCCTGTTCCTTCACTGGCCTTTGCAGAAGACAACACTGAGAAGTCTTGCTGAGGAAAAAAAATCTATCACTGCACCCACTGATGGGCAAAGAGAGAGAGTCAGTGCGAAAGCAACAGGAGAAACCCTCTCACAGAATCCAGTTCAGATAGGTAGAATTGAGACTCCACTACAAAGCAGAAAGAAAAATTATTAGTGACCATGACTGTGGACACTCACACACATCTCACCACGTGTACTCACAAGCATTCCCAGCCCTAGCAAAAGCCCAGCTCTCCAACAGCTGTATTCAACACTCAAATGCAGAATCTAAAGCTGTCTGGGTGGTTTGGATTTATCCTCTCAGTGTTAGTGTGTAATGCATTTTTAATGGGGGGCAGCACTGCAGGGGCAGAGGAAAGTGGTGCCATTGGGTTTTTCCTAGAACTCTCCCTCTTTCCTAGAACTCCAGCTGCAGGGTAAGGACACTAAAGGCTGAGCACAGTATTACCAGAAAAAAAATCAGAAAATGTTACTTGAATTTTCACATTCTGATATCACACAAAACTGGGTCACTGAAGTCCTTCCTGCATTCAGAGGGCAATGTTTATAGTGACAGAGAGAGTTTTAAGGAGATGTGGACACTTCTGTACTGCACTCATGTGCAAGGTGAAGTAAAACAAAATCCCTTGGGAAAATGTGGAGAGAAGGAAAGGTGAAAAGCAGTTAACATGAAACTGAGTTGGTAATTGCAGGAAAATCACTGGATGATTTCACAGAGGTTATGTTTTCCTGCATTTATATCTGTGTCACTACACCTCCCCTAGATGACACCTAACACTGCACTGCCCCCTCACTCTCACAGCCAGTTATCACTCAGGGGCAATAGCCCATCTTTTAGACTGTAGGTATTTCCACATTGTCTTGTTTCCCTCAAATAAAGATTAACCTTGTCCACACATGACCAATTCTACAGACAGTCCATGTTTCATGGATGGACATTTTGGCTCAAAATCCTCTATGACAGCCTTCCTGCAACTCTCCATCAACTCAAACATGCGCTAGATTTGGCCAACATTAAAAATGGATATTGTGTAACTTGCAGTCCATATATAAGAGACACTGAGTGTTTTTGCTCAGCAACCCTTATGTCATGTGTATGCACTGGACAGTATTTTTATTGCAATTGAGAAAACTCACTTTTATGGAATGCATAAAGACCTCAAGGTTTTTTGTTTGTAGGGGTGTTTTTTTTGTTTGCTTAATTATGAGTGGCTTCTTTACTCAAACTTCCTGTAAGTGCTCAGTTTGAGACAATTTGATCACTTGGCAGTGGGCAAGAAGGCATAAACAAGACAGAGACAAGCCAGTTATATTTTCTTGAATAATTGCAACCAAGTCATCCCTCTGATCATTTTTCTCTAATCATCCTATAACTACCACTCCCTATTTTTATTTATGCAGTTTATTATGTCTTTCAGGTTTTCTGAAGCTTTGCAGTAAAACCAAAGCAAATATAACTTTATATTAAAACAATATATTCCGTGGTTATTTGATCATTTCCTTTGGCAATATCACACATATTCGATCTAAGAGCTACAAGCAAGGGGATGGCACTTCTTATTTAGAAATGAAGAGCCATGTTGCACATTTAAAAAAATTCGTAATGAAACCTTCATTATAGAGACATATATCTCACCATCCATCATCTCCAAACATGCAGGCTTGGAAATGAAAACCTGCCTGTGTTTAATTTGATGGGCTGAGCATTCCCATCCTGCCGGGGGGAGGGGAGCAGCACTTTATTTATTCACATGTCTGAAAATAGACAGGTAAATTTTGGAGCATCATCTCGCCTTGAAATCCTGGAACCACTTATTTGAAAACAACCCCAAATCACGCGCCCTTGTTTCCCGTCGCACCAAGGGCTCCATTGTTTGCTCCCATTCACACAGCAGGGGCTTTGCCCTGCACTCCCCTCCCAAGCTGTGCAGCATCTGCTACAGGGGTTTATTTCCTTTTTTTATTTATTTATTTCCCCGATTTTGTTTCTAATCTCTGTTTCTTTGTGGTTTCCTGGAGTCGTCCTGACAAAGCCACATACTCTGTTCCTGTCCTTTATAGCACTGGAGGGCACTGCAGAACACATGAAATTTGTTTCTAATTTTACATCTGCCAAAAAACATTCCTGGGTTACAAATACAGGCCAGCAAAACTGGTAGGGCCTATACCACTAACACCACAAGACAAACAAGCCAAAAGGAAATAAAAAAGACTAAAATACAGCACAAATATTTTTGCACTTCTTTTAGCTTGTAAAATATTTTTCCCCACCTCCTCCGGCATTTTACCTGATTTAAGCTTCCTGGTATTACCTATTTATCTGTTTATATTTAGAAAGAATAACTACAATAAAAGAAGATGAAAAGAACAATTCAGTTTTTCCTCTTCTGCAAGTCCCATACACAAGGAGATGACTAGAAACACCTTCAGCCAGAGGCATGTGGAGGATGGCTCCCTCCCCAATGTGTCAACGAGGCACTGAATATTTCAAGCAACTGGCCAAAATCCAGGTGCTTCAAAATCAGTTTAAACTCAAAGACTGACGGCAGCTGTACTGCTGCCATTTACATATGCAATGAGCTTTACAGCAGCTACTTCTTCTCATCATCACAGTTTTCTAAATAACATTTTAGCAAAATTATTCTCAACTTTGCCCTGCATGGCAGGGCAGGCCCTGATGTAACCTTTAAGGCAGTAAGAGCAGCATCCCAGCAGCTGCCAGCTCAGAGATGGGCAGCACTGCAGTTACTGCCCCACTGATTTCTGTCACAGATTTGAAGTTCAGGCTGTGCTTTGGTGTCTCACTGTGGTCTTTATCTAATGCAATGAAGTTTCACCTACATATAAGCAGCAGCTCCCAGTCTGGCTCAGGCTTCACGATTGCAAATGTCAACAGACCAAGGAACACAACTCTGGGTTTATTTTCATTAGCAGCAGCACAGGATCATGGTATTTCAATGCTCTGCAAGGGCTAATTAAAGACCTTGCCATAAGGAACTTGAAAGAACATTTCAGAGCTGGATCCAGCTCTACAGCTCAGGTTTATCAGATCAAATGCAACAGCATAGATATTCCAGCACTTCCTACAAGCCATGGAGGGGACTCCCATTTTCACACTCACAGAATTTTGCACTAGACAAAAATATACAGCTTCTCATGGAGAATACCAGACCTGTCCCAGCAGTGCTCACTGGCTGCCTGCAGACACGCTGGCTGTACAGAGTTTGTTTAGGGAGCCAGGGCAGCAACTAGAGGAGTGTTTCCTCTTGCAGCCGGAACAGGTCAGATGGTTACAGAGAGATGCAGCAAAACTCATACCACAAAGTTAGATTCAGTTCCTACTATTAAAACACACTCAGTAAAACTTGGCCTGAACTACACAAAATTCATCAATTCGTGTACGATTCTTATTCAAATCTTCAACCATTCCCACAAAATTTCCCTGGATACTAGTATCTTTGATCCAACATCTCCATTTAGGTCTGAAGAATGTGCTGCTTTTCAGATTGCATTACAGAAATTTTACAGGGTTGAACTGAAAAAACATTTTTTCCAGTTGTGTTTGGCCCTTCATGTTCTAACTTCCCCAGTGATCACTCTTGGTGAGAAATTCCAGCCATGCAGACTTGCTAGAGACTAATCTGGCTGCATCCACGCATGCACAGTCTATCTTGTGCTGTACAAATGTCTGTTCCAATATGGATTATGGGCTAACAAGCTGTATGGTTCTGCAAATCTTCCTGGCCTTTAGTTTTTAGCTGTTATAAGAGTCATATTTCCTAAAAGGAGAAACATATGGATTTTATCTATCCAGAACAAGATGATCACAGAATCTGCTGTTGAAATGCATTTGGAGAAAAATAAAGCCATCTATAGGAGAACTGTGAGAAGAAATTATTTTTTTGGGGTGGCTTTCTCCTGTCTGAAGTGAAAATATTAAAAGAGAAAAAAATTAAAAAGGTTTGTGTTCAAATAAACGTCCACTCTGGTTTTATTTCTCTTTTAGAACATTTTCATTGCCTGCAAGATTCAGAAGTGAAAAATGTGATTTCAAAATTCCTTGTTTGAAAAATACTTCAGACCTTTGGGATAAGGACATTTTTTGCTTGAAACAATTCAACACATTTCACTCAAAGCATTTATTTATTTTCCTTAAGTCATCACTGTGTTTTCAGTTATTTTACATAGTGTTTGCTGTAAATACTAGGGTAAAAAAAACCCCAAACAATCCACAACCAAGTCTTGTTCTAGTCTCCAAAAGACAATTTTGTAAAAGATGCAAATAACAAGACTTAATTTTTATCAGTAATTGCCTATTATATGAAAAGCTTCACGGGTTTAAACTTTTTATCCTGACTTTGACATAAATTTATGCCCTTCTGCTAACTACTCATCTCAATTTTCTTATCCGTAACACAGGGATAATAATACTGGCTATACCTGCCTCAGTGGAGGGGATTAGTTGGTATCTACATGGATCCTGCTCGTATAAGGCACAATGATTATTGCCTGAATGTTGGTATCTCCTCTGCTAGCCTTGAAAAGTATCATATGCCTTCTGGCATCAAAATTAAAAAAACATCTCCAGTATTTAAAACATTTCGGTTTTTGATACATCAGAAAGAAAATCTAGAGAAAACCGGGCAGTTTGCAGAGCGGTCAGTGCAGAAGGACACAGCATCCTAAGGATGCATCCCAGGTTATGAGACCAGAGACACAAGTTGTGTCGTTCTTCAAGTGATCAGTGCCAGATCACCAGCGTACAAAGCAGTATGTTTGCCATGTTTCAGTGGCATTTATCACAATGTCCAATCTTGTCTGTTCAGAAAAACTAAGTAAAAGAGCCCCAAACAAACAAGTCACACATTTCCCTCCATAATTGTCTACTTACCTTACTTCTTCCATCACTTCCCTAACAATTTTCTTACAAATTACGTTTAATTTTTTTTAACAACATGTAAGTTAGCACAGTGTGTATTTTTATATCTGCAGCTGAAGTTCCAGCCTGAATTCTAGGTGTCCAGCTTTTTGTCAGTTTATGTAAAAATGAGATGTTAAATATATATATATTTTTTATCGATAAACATGATTTGTAAGATGAGTCAAATTAACAATCGATTACACACTAATGGGCTCTAATCAATACATTAATTTAACTAAAAGAGGGGGAAGAGGAGGAAAAATGGAAGAGTAATTTAAAATAGCAAGACTGTTCTGCTGGTATTAAAAAAAACAGCATATAAAATAAAACTGCCCTTTGTGGAAGAATGCAATATCCTCTCTCTCGTTCTCTCACCTTGTTTCTCTGTATGATGTGGCGTGTGTTTATTAAAGAATAAAAGAGCAATTATTACATTTCCAGCAGATTGCAGGGCCTCAGCCGGCACGACAGTACAGCAGTGTCAGCCTGCTCCCTAGTGTTGCTGGAGGTGTGCAGCACCCGGCTACACTTCCAGCTGCACCCGCTTAAATACAGCCCAGACCCTAAGGAGTTCCCTTGCTATCTTCTGGGTGGCAAGGAAATCTCAATTACGCACACAAGGGATGTNTGTGGGGGAAGAGAAAGAATGTTTAAATTGTGTACGTAAACTGTTTTGTTTTACAAGCTGGAGTAAATCAGCACATTTGTAAGCCATATTTATCTGATCCACTCAATAATAATCTCTCTCAATGAACACTATTGATGTGGCCTTTATGCCACTGCAAAACATAACCAATCCCTTAAACTCAAATAAAACATTAGTGAAAAAATAAGAATTTTTGCTTCTGGGCAAGTCACTAGTGCAGAAGGGCACAAATTTCTTCCATGTTGCTGTCAGGAACTGAGGTGGAAGAACATGCCGGGAATGGAAGTAAACAGAATTCCCTCTGCTCTCTCTGCCTTTTAAATTCAGTCCTCACTCGCAGCCCCATAAAATTAATAGAGGTGCCATGGTCTGAAAATAAACCAACCAACTCCCCTTACAAAGGGATCAGGAAAGGAATCCAGTCCTTTTAGAACCAATTTCCTTATGGGAGGTACAATCCTGCAGGGTGAGCTAACAGAGCCTCACACAGACCCTGGTGAGATCTTGAGGCTAAAGAGGGGGCACAGGCAGACGAGCAGCTCCATCACCCGGATTTGCCTTGGATCACATAGTTCAAGGCTGCTGTTCAGCCCTTCTTAGCTCATGTAACACAGAGCCTTTGTGCTCTCAAGCCTTGTTACAACATACACAGAGTGAAAAGGGAGATGATCATGATTCATGACAAGTAATTCCAAGAAAATCCAAACAGAAGCAATGGAGTGTTACAACAGCATACAAAGGTGTCATCTACAAAAATTTAAGAGAGCATATTATACACTGCGCTTTCATAGAGAAACCACTTCCAAGGCACAACTCATCTCTGAAAAAGAAATACAGAGCTCAGTTATGCTTAACATGAATCTGGAGAAATGCAAGTGGAGCTACTCCAGTATGTGAACAACAAAGCCTCATGTCCAAGACTTCAGCACAATCTCAATAATACAGTGACTTTCCACAGGCTCACAGATTAGGAAACAATACTGGATCAGAACTGCCCTTAGGTCTCTTTGAAATTTATTTCACTGTTTCACTTTGAAATGTCGTTTTGAATATAGTCAATAGCAGCTTTAAAAAAATAATTAAAAAATCATGCCTCTAGAAAGAGCATTTTGTCAGATAAGACAAAGACGGAGGTGTGGGTTTCAGTGGAGACCAGCAAAGCCCACTGAGTGAACTGGAGGCAGGGAGTTCATCCTACTGACTAGGATGCCCTCTGATGGGAAACTCCGCTCAAGAGCAGTCTGGAAGCTATAGCCACCTACAGCAGATTACCAACAAAAACAAGAATTCAGTCCCAGAGCTACAAGTGAGGGCTCAAAACAGACAGTATGACCATAGAGTGGCTCCATAAGATGTGGTGCTTCTATGAGCAGCACTCTCAGACAATTCTTAAATATAAAGTTTCTTGTCAGTTAAATACTAGTGCAGAGATGCCCAAATGCCAGTTTCCTCCTGGAGAACAGAACTACCAAGTATGTACATGTGAGCTAGTATTACAGAGGAAATAGCTACAACTACGTGGGTTTCATTAACTGTAATCAAATATTCAGCTAATATCCAGTGTATGCCTAAAATCAACTCAGTCTTAGAAAGCTTTCCCTGATATATGCTCAGCTCTGGAAATGGATGACTTCTTTCATTAATATTTCCTTCAGAAAATATCTAATTCACTTTGGTGGTGTTTATGTGCTTTGTACAACTCCAGCAATAAATCAGAGTGCTGGGAAGACCATTTCACAGAAAAGGCAAATCTTAGGTGGGTATTAAACAATCTTCATTCAGAATGAACTCTGAACTTGTGAAATGAAAATCTGAAGATTATATGAAAAAATCTACTAATCTAGATGATGAGAATAATATGATGAAGATTGAACTAGTATTGAAGATACTAGTTTTCATTAAGTGCAGCCACAAACTAAACAGAGTAGAATATTCACAGCCAGTTTGATTAGAATAACTTAAAATAATTTCATTCTGCAGTAATAACTATCCCAATATACACATATACCATTTTTATTAATCACTTCAATTGTTTGTTGACAATGGATGATCAAATACATAAACTCAATGAACAGCTGCTGGTTTAGTGTAAATTTACTTCTCCTGTTAGTTAGTTTAAATTATTATAAAGGGTGCTGAAACCCACACAGACTTAAAATCACACAGGCAGAACAGTCTCTGCTGTCATCATGTTTACAGTAGCTCACCCTCTGGCTGTGCTGGGTAGTACCCTGCCTCACTCCAGCTCTGCTCACTGGGAACATTTTACATACTTTTCATAACTAAAATTACGAGTTTTATAAGCAGTAGCCTCTTGTTTTGTTTGTTTTACTGTTAGACCTTTGGGGCGCTATTTTGATTTCTCTGACACTGGATAAACCTTATTGATGCCAGTGAACTCTGAACCTGTAGTTCTGAGTATTTTTAAAACAATCTCTCTGAAAGGAAAGTGAGACCAGGTTAGGATCAAGCAGAAGACTACAGCATAAATCTAATGTGTTTATTAAAAAACCATTTCCAACTAGCAGGAGAAAAAAAAATTACAATCTGCTGTTTGAAAACAAGTTTAAAGAGAATTAACTCCTTGAATACTATTTTATTTACTAATGTGCATTTAGACTTTTAGTAAATTTATTAAGCTTTTTTGAATTTACACAAAAGACAGGTTTTCACAATAGCAAGTAGTTCAAACTCTAGCAGCAGCCATGGTTTTAGGAAAGCCTCCTTGGTTTATTTTCAGGTAGGGAAGGCCAAAACCAGTTTTACATATATATATAATACTTTTATGGCAGTACTGGAAAGTTAAATAACCAAAAGCAGTTGCTCTCTGCACACCTTACACAGGTACTTGGGATATACTGTCTATTTTTCCCAAGTCAATTAGCACTGTGCAACACCACTTTAAGCCACTTTTATCAATAATTCCTACTGGCAGGTGTCTTCTCACTGTTATACTCTGACCAGCTCTGTGCCCTGCAAGCATCATCTCAAACACACTCAGCCTCTACGATCTCTGGAGTATATTTGTCTGCTGTTTATAATGAAGATTTCTCCAGTTTTATTTTATTAAGCAGAGCAGAGCTAAGCTTGGGGTTACCAGCAAAGGAGGAGACCAGACCTCAGAGGAATAACAGGGCCCATGTAAGAAGGCTTCAGATAGAGCTGAGCAGCTGCTTTATTCTGCAGCTCCCTCTACTTGCTGCATCCCATCATGGCAGTGTGACAATTTGCCTTTGCAACCTCCCAATCACTCTTTCAACGGTCATATCGTAAGATCAATAAAACAAGAAAAAAAGAGACATGTACTTGTGTAAGAAAATCCAGGAAGTTCAAAGTTATAGTTGACAGTCTGGATTTAACTCTGACTGATCTGGGAAGCAAAACAAAAGTAGAGCAGTGGCATAAATGAAGAATGAAGTGTCAGATGAAAAAGTACTTGGTTTTTATCAATCTAAGTCAAGCCCTTACAATGATTAAATTCAAATTTCTCGTATTACATAAAAAACCCCAACCCAATAAAAGGGAAGAAATAATGATTTCTAAATGTTACATATGAGACAGGCTCACAGCTCTCAAATTAATATCTTGGTAATTTAGTCATTTAAAATAATTATAGCAGTGCATTCTATATATGAGACTTTATTTCTGAGTACATGACGATACCCAAATAGAGTTTCTTACAGCGACAGACCAATACTTCCCTTCCAGTTATGATTATTTGCCTTTGAGTACAGCACACTGTGCATTTTCTAACTATAACCAAAGACTAAGTAACAGCAGTCAGAAAAAGACCAAAATCTAAACTGTACAACCTTCATGGCAGAGAAAGTCTAGCTCTTTAAATACTGAAATTAGCATCAGTGACAAACGGTCTCAGCAGGCACATTGATTTCCCTGGTCCTGCCACCCAGCTGGATGAGCCTGCCAAAAGAAAACACTTTCCTTACTTTTGCTCTCAGAAAGGGGCAGATGATCAGTAATCTGACTGAATTACTGCACTGGGATCTGGGGGAAAGCCCAGCTGAGATCACTGAGTTTAGAACTAGATCCCTTATCAATTGCCTGCACAAGAGCAGCAGCTCTGCAGACACAGTAACACAGTGCTTGGGATGCCCAGCCAGCTCCAAGCACAGCTCTGGCACACTGTGCTCTCTGCAGCTACTCCATCACGCGCCAAGGATCTCACTGCTCCTACTATTTGCAATTCATTGTGTTCAGGTGGTGAGTCCACCTATAACCCCACCCTCAAACTTTCTGAAAAGGCATCACAGATCCTTACAGCTGAATTTGTTTTTTAGTTTTCCAGAGCTAGCTTCTGGGCATTTCGAAAACATTTGGATCATATATTCGTTACTTAGCAAATAAATTCCTATACTATATTGATGGGAAGAGATAAAAATTGTACATATTTTTATTGCAGCTGCCTCAATTTCACATGTTTAAAGCAATCTCCTGAAAGAGACCATTGAGTTTCATAATTCAATGAATATTTATATTGTTTTAAAGAAAAAGAAAACTTGAGAGCCTTGTTTTGCAAGATTAAGCAACAAATGTCTTATATTTCAAATGAACTGCTAAGACTTAATCCTGCAATTCTTTTCTAATCCGAGCAGTCCTAAGGACTACCATGAGATCAAGGACTCCTGACAGGAGTGTGTTTGCAGGGTCAAGGCTTTCATCTGTGTAGAATGCATGCAGCCAGCCACCAGGTGAACTCATTTTGCTGAATTTCTAATCCACTTGAGTATCGTGGGTTTGAAAGTTCAGATAAAAATACAATTAAGGAAAAAAAATAATCAAACTTTATTGAATTTCCTTTCCACTTAGACAATGAAATAGCAAAAGAGAAGATGAAAAATGTGTTCAGTGAGAATGTGATGAAATATGTAATAGGACCCAGAAATGGGGGTGCTGATCTTGAGAGTGAACAAGTACAAATTGACCCTCTTATACATTTCCCCCTTAAAAAGAACATATGCCCATGTCCAGCCACACACACACACATATGTGAAACTCCTCTGACATGTGCAGGAACTGTCAGTAGGGTCCTTCAATGCCATCTCACACGTCATGATATCTACCAATAATTCCTCTCCTGCTCTTACAGCAGCCCTTCCAGAAAAGGAGCAATGTAGTGGTGACAGACAGACCTGCTCTGCCCTCCACTTGGGATCTCCTTATAGGCATCAGAGTACGAGAAAGATGAGAGCAAAGGAAGAAACCAAGTAGCTGTTTCCTACTTTTGTTTTTACCAAATAACAATCATGCAGAATTGATCAGAGGCCCTGGCCAGACCCCACAGCCAACAGCCCTCCAAGGAGGACCAGAGCACCTCATGAGGAACTGGGAACACCTTCATCCACTTCATAACTTCAACTCTGGCATCAGCCATTGAGGTTCCCTCCAGTCCTCAGCTTAACAAAAGGCCCTGCCACACCACCCCCCTGAAAGGGGATGTCTTCATTTCCCCCCACCCAGTGCTCCCAAAGCAGGGCTCTGTCCCCATGATGATGCTGCAAGCATGTGGTAGCACAAGCATTTCTTAGAATGGACTTGGGTAGACATAAAGATTTGTAAAAGGTCTGCAAAGCCTTACTTGGGGAAGGTGGAGGCAGGGGCAGCACAGGGGCACCTGGGGATGGCTGATGGGGATGGCCCCTTCTGGCTCTAAGAATTGCTCCTGCTCCATGAGTGAGGAAGTTTACTGGAACTCGTCAGGCTATTGGTTTCCCTACTTCTTAGAAACCCTTTTGCCCAGCTACAATATTTTATTTTAAACCAAACATTTTTATATTTTTATCAGTTCAGCTACTTGTTTTTAAACTGAAATAAAAATTATGTAGTAGTCAAATATGACAAAGAGGCTTTTACATGTTTTAATCATTTTTAGAAAACTTGATTTTTTGAAAGGTTTGCTCTGAATTTAAGTATTTGCAGTTCTTATGAAATCAATAAAACTGTTGCAATTTCTGAGGGGTTGTGTTCCTTTGTGGTATTTTTAAATATAAGAAGAATTCATAGGTTGCTTACTCTGAGCACAGCACCTCAGTTGTGAATACTGCTCCTCAGTCTGCAGGTTTACACTGAACACAGAGCTGTGATTTCAGCTGGGTCACAGGCTAAATTCATTAATTAGAGTACATAATAAATTGTTATTGATATTGCTCTGTTGTTTGTCACCACCCAAAATGGTCAATAATGCCAACAACAGAAAGTAGAACATGGCAAAAGTCAAGCTAAGCTTACATAAATTAACTGAGGGAAAAGCCCAGAGGAAGATAGTGGCAACAGCGCAGTGAGTGAGGGGGAAGGAAGGAGGTGGTCAGAGATTTCTGTGTCCTGACAGCCTACATTCAGCTCATATCTCCAATGGTACTTCACAGGGGCCTGCTCAGCATTAGGAGGAGGGAACAGACACTGGCTTTCCTCTTTATCTGCCTTCCAAATCCTCAGTAGCCTGGACTGATCTTTGCTTGAGTAAAATAAAGAACTTGGGGTAGCTGGAAGACATTTTTCCATTTTTCCATTTCATTTTGCAGATGTGGCTGGAGGGAGTGCTTCTTCAGAACATCAAAGCCTTTCATGAATACATGTTATTTTGGTAATGATCCTTCTGTAGTCTAACAACTCTAAAACAACCATTTTGAGGAGACTTCATTTTTCTTTTCTTTACAAGTGTTTCCTATAAAATGAGAATCCAGATCTTGACACTGAAATGAAGCATTTGCTTTAATGTGATATATTCATAGCTCAGAATTAATTTTCCCCCAATAATCTACGTCACCTTTTTTAAATATAAGGGATTTTCACTGCTGCCTTCCATTCTCCCCCCACTTCCACCAGTGGGGCCTGTAATACAGGCTGTCAATGGACTCAACACTCTTGGACAGGTTCAGGTCTGAGCATTTGAAGGTTTGTTTCTTACTGTAATATTTGAGTGTTTTCCACTAGCACAGTAAAAAGTAAGGAGATGTGGAGAAGGGAATCACTCCTGGGGCTGTAGGAGCTGGGGCAGCCCAGCTGTAAGGGAAGCTGGGGCCTGAGCAGGGCTGCTGCTGTAGGATTTTCAAATTTTGCAGAAGCAGATAGTATCATTGCCTATTCTTATGTGATTTAAAATCACCACAACTAACATCAGGATCAAAAACTTGATTTATGGATTTTAAGTTTACCAAGAAGAGGGTTTTTTTCCCCCAGCGGTTGCATTCCTTATGGCTCCCAGAAGGAAAAAAATCTTTCACAGGCAGAACTAGAGCAGCCTGTCATAATCACTTATACCTAATGATGGATATTTATTGCTGTCACCAGAGACTTAAGGTCTAAAAATCCCATCTTACAGAAATGTATTAAAAAAAAAAAAAAAAAAGAATGTAATGACTTCACTGATCCGTTGCTGCTAAATCTGGAATACGTGAAGAATTTGGATTAATTCGTACGTTAAAATTGATAAAATATGTTGACTGACTCTAGTGGCTGCAGCATGGAATATTTGAAATACTGGATGTATATACAAGAATGCACTTGTTCATAACTTTTCTAACTTGCTGCCAGTTTGTTTCAGTTTGTTTCCACTAAGCTGATGCAAGCTTCATAACTGTTAAATAAGAAAATCAATAGGCCAAACACCGTACATTTAAAAATCCTGCCCATGCACAACAAAAAACGCAAAGGCTTTTTTGGAATTATTTTTGGGCTGAGAGTTTGTGCAGGATTTTTCAAAATATACAATGGAAAATAATTACTAGGCGTCCATCTGGCCCTACTTGCTTTAGCAGAAGCAGTCCCAGTCTAAGCACAATAAGCCCTCCCAGGCGCATCCAAACTGCTGCAACATCCCCGCTTGATCAGCAAACACCAGATTCTTCCTACCAAACCACACAGAAGTATTCATACAGGCAACAGTGACTTTAAGAAGATGTCCTCTTTTAAATGGCAAATACAGAAGCAACTCTTACAGACAACAGCACCTTTCAGCTCCTGTTTCCTACATTTTAGATACCACATATGAAAAGTTTTATACCCATTATTCACCTGTTGAAAGAGCATACTTAGGTATCTGGAATAGTTTGAGCTACTGAGTGACAAAAAGGAAGTGCATTTGGAAAAACAGTTCTGGAAAAATTAAATAATAAGAAAAGAAGTGGAAAGCAGGTATATAAATAACTAGGAACAAAGTAAAACTAGATTATAAATAGGAGGGACAGTTCATGTTATTACTATTTTGATAGCAACAATGCTTCTAAGGCGTCTATTTTATCTGCTTTCCTTTCTTTTTTCCTCTCTTTTACTTCATTAGCGATATTTTATTGCTTATTTTGTCACGTGGACAACCAGTGGAATGCCAGACATGCATATAAAGACTAAGATCTTTTTATCCTCTGAAACTTCAGGATATTCTGGACAACTTTCTACACTCTTGCCCTTGTCTAGGGCTATCCTTTGCTTTGGGGAGTTTTGATTCCTGGAAGTCAAAGGACTTTGGATCAGGGCAATAATTTACTGTACAAATCGGTGACTTTGGTGGACTTCTACTCAACTTTCTGTTGGTTCAGTGATCTTAGGACCTGAAATACAGTCACAGCTCCCAACTCCCTGTCTACTCTTTAGGAGCAGAGCAATGCAGGAACTCTTTTCATCCTTTTACCACACATGTCATTCCCTTTTCTCTCTAGGAAAATAGTTTCCTGTTATTTTTAGCTCAAATCACAGCTTAATTTTTTTTAAAAATACGAAGTCTACACTGTTTCTTAGCAATCCCCCAAACCTAATTTCCTGGGCTGCAAAAGAAAGCTGAAAAAGGTGAAAACACCATTGACTTTTGATCTGTTTTATTTAAGAGTATGCTAAGCTTCTCAGATCCAGTTCATAGTCCTCTTTTAAGTACCTTAAGGTAAAGGATGCAAGTCACAGCCATGTCAGAACATGTTTTGCTCACCTCTTCTCCCCCCCTCAAACCATTTCTGACCCTGTTTTGGGGGACAATATTGAAAACAGGGAAAATATAACCCTGTTAAAAACATGAATCAAAAAGTCACTGCTTGTGGACATGTTTTTAAAATTGCTTAGTTGCATGGAAGTCCCTTTAGTGCTTGAAGGACTTTAATAAAATTGATTTTCTGAGTATAGCCTTTTAGCAGCTACTGTATAAGCTTGAAATATGAACCCTTCATTGTTGAAAGTGTTTCATTTTTGCCCTGTAACTAATGATCAAGGGAAAGAATGTGTTCAGAATTCTCCATGGTTGCCATTTTCATAATTAAATTGTGCTAATAATAAAGCTTTGCAGACTTTAAACAAACTGGCACTAGAGTGGAATGTGGTTTGCAGTTTTTCATTTAGAGACCTCTGCAATTAGCCCTTAATGAATAAGCATACCACAGTGATAAGTAAGACATCTCTGTGAACCAGTTATTTACCAAAGCACAAAACTGTGATATTTTCATTCCAATGACTGAAATCTATTCTCCAGGTTTCTTCTGAAAGCTTTTAAGTAATTTGGGAAGTTAAAACCCATTAATTTGCTTTAATGCCTGATGCGTAATACCATCAATACCACACAACTGTTCTTCCTAAGTACAATGGCTCAAAAATAACCATCCAATTCAGTAAGACATATGTAACTGAATATGAGCTGCATACATAGTGCAGATCTAATGTTCTTAGTAAACTATACAGAACTTCAAAATAATAGAATCCCTTTCATTGCAGAGCCATAAGGTATACTTTTCCCTCTCATACTGTCTACTTACTGAAATTCATGTTAAAAGGTTCTTTCCTGTTTTTGTTCATTAATAAAAGGTATTTTTTTGAAACAACCCAAGCTCTACACCTCTCAGGACACTTTATGGTAGTGTAAATCTGAGAACAGTGCTGATGTACTTCAGGGAGGACTCCAGCTCATTGTGACTGAACGCACAGAATTAGAAGATTTGGGTTAGTTCACTGACTGTGCCTTTCTTACAATTGTAGTGCACTCACTGCCTATTGAAGGGAATCATTATTTTCTGGCAAAACTCATTTCAGCATCTAATGAACCAGATGTAGTGGACTCTCAAACCTATGCTTTGATTCATATAACACAGCAAGGTGTAGAATCCTTGGATTTTTTCCATGGACTTCAGTGGGTATTGGCTCTGGCCCTAGGAAGAGAAATGTGGTGACTGCTGGTAACAGGGAGTATCGAGAAAAACAGACAGACGACTCGACAGAGTGTCAGCAGATCGTTTTCTCATACAGCTATCACAAGGCAATAGGAAGATAACACAGTATCTGCAAAAGTAACTGTGCTTCAGGCCTGGTTATCAAACCCAAGTTTTTCTAAGTTGCCTTTTCCTGACAAGATCACAAGCACTACTGATCATTTAACAGTGTTTCCTGTCTCTCAAATATTTGGGTAGGCAACTTTATACTATCACATTTCAATTGCTCTTGAAAACTTTCTTTTTCTCCTTTGCACCCAGTCTTTTCTTTTGTAAAAATAAAACAGGAATAGCAGAAAAAAAAAAGTTGGTGTATGCAAAGACATTAGAACCTCTGATACAACAATCCCTTCCATAACAATCTGACACAAATCTTTTCCAAAAAGAAATATAAGATTAAGACGGGGGGGAATAAGAAATATGGAAAAGATTCAGACATTCAATCTCGAGAACCACAACTAATAGACAACATTTTTGTGCAGTTTGCAGCAATTGTTGTGGCAACACTTGGTACAGAAACACTGCATACGTTAACCCGGACCCTCACAGAGTCTGCTGCATCCCAAATCCCCCCTGCAGCAGTGCTCAGCTCCAGCTGGTCAGCCTGACCAGGCAGATACAGCACTTACTGACAAACACAGTATGGAATTATCTGTCCAGATACTTTCTATTTAGAAAATGTGACACCACAACATCTGTAGAATCAGTGCTGCCTTTACAAAATACCTTAAGGACCTGCTTTCAAAATCTGGTCAGGCTCCATTATCCATGCAAACAAGGGATGTTAGGATATATCATGCAATGGGAAAAACTGGAAAAAAATAAGTATTAAGGGACACAGTGTAGCTTACAGTGGAGAGCTACCCCGGTGCTTCAGCATAAATGAGCTCAGGTCCAGCAGGGCTTAATTAGCTTTGGCTCACCACTGGCAGCAGGTCAGTTATGTTGATGTCATGAATGTCCAGCTCAGCTGGACACAACCTGGCTCTTTAGAGACCCAGCTCAGATGTCTCTGTGTCTGCAGCACCATTGATCTGAAACTCAGACACTTAACTCTTGGGTTACTTAATTTGGTCTGCAATTGGACTTTTTGTTTCAGCTATATTTGAAGTTTCTGAATGCCAATACTCAGATGGACAAAAATAATTTGCTTTTTGCTTAATTCTATACCTAACCATCTTATACTCATTATCCTGCTGGACTTGCCATTTAAAATAGTCATCTCCTTTTTCCTTTATGTTTATAGTTCCAATATGTTTGAATAGAGAAAACTTCTACCACATTTGTTAAATGCAGACTCGTACTCTGGACCACACATTCATGTTCACTGCATTAAAAAACAAAACAAAAAAAAACCCCAAACCCAAAGAAAAAAGCCTTTCCTGTTAAAATTTTGTTATTTTTATTATTAAAAATGATGTCTTACTTCAATGTTGGGACAACAAGCTCCACAGGCTTCTTTTATGAAAGTGTTAAAAATTATTTGCTCTTCTCATTTTTGTTCTTAAAAATCTTTTTTGTTCTCAAAAGCACTCAGTATTAGATTCTCTACCTAGAAAGATATGGAAACAATGTGCTATAGCCCACATCAAGCTATGGGCTATCTTTATAAAACTGGCAACATTGCAATGCATGAACTTACTTTATGCCAAGTGTTGTCTTACCCAGTGGTGACAGAGATAGTGTGCTGGTTCCCAGCATAAATTCCCAGGCATAAGAAGTTGGTGCATGGCTCTGATGACTCATTGCTGTGATGCCAAGTCAGAAGCATCATGTCAAAATCACACCCAACGTCCACCGTGAGCAGCCTTCTCTAATGAGGAAGAAGATGGATCAGAGCAACTCTTCCAGGAAGAAGATGGATCAGAGCAACTCTTCCAGGAAGAAGATGGATCAGAGCAACTCTTTCATGGGCATCTTAATCTCACCGTTTTGTTAACTCAGTGGATATTGGGTGTCAGTAGGATTGTCTCGGGACTGGCATATTTAATCACATTGAAGCTATTTCCAAGACTATTGCTGCAAAATCGATTCAGTCAGTATGTCTCCAGGTACTGACATTTTAAGAATTTATATAAGAAAGGAATAGATTTTGAGAGGTAATGAAAATCTAGAACTTGAAAGTAACATTCCCATCATAAAACTAGTACAGCACAGACAGAAACTTTTACATGCACCTCCTTCAGACTTGCCAAAATCCATCCCCCATAGCCAGATAGTGACTCGTAGAGCCTGCATGGGACAGACCATCGAGGCTGCACTGATGGGAACTTTCAAGTGTCACCTGGGCAAAACTGACAGCTCTAAACTCTAAAGTGAGTGGGGTGGTGATAAGTTTTATTTATACCAACACTGTACCTTGGTACCAGGATAGCTGTTCTACTTATTTTTACTTACAGTGGAGTCCCACGAATGCCCAGAAGTACTCCTGCAAACAGCAGTTCCAAGGCTGACACATGCAAAGCAGCAAGAGGCAGCCATCTCTAAAGTAACTTCTTCATCTGTTACAATGTAGACTCCTTTCTATTGAGACTTTATACATCAGACTAACATATTTAGCACATAGAAATGAGACAAGCAGAAGTGCTCTTCTTAAACAGAAATTTCATGCAGTTATTCATAAAGTAAATCAATTGAGGCAGGCAGAAAGAATACACCTTAGATGGGAAAAAAGAAGTAATACATTGTGTTCATTAAAGCAATATCAAAATTAATAGAAAGTACCTGAGACTAAAACCCAAAACTATTAACCCCAAAGCCACTAACTATTCATTAGCCAAGTCAATTTTGCATCCCATTATGATTCACAATGTGTAAATTCCCATTGAAATTGATTTAGTAAACCAGGTCTTTGATGGGCCTGAAATTAAAAGGATAGAAGAAAAGATACAACTAATTGAAGAACATAATTTGATGCTTGTACAGGGTGCGAAATTTACTGAGAGCAGACTGGAGCTTTAATTAAAGACAACGGGCCAAATTCACGCCTGGGATAATGGTTGAGGAATTTTGCTGAGGTCAGAAGGATTGCAGCCACTTGTGGCAAGGCTGAATGCAGCTCCTGGTAGTGTCCATTTTAAAAAAGAGCTAGGGAAAACAGCCTGGGGGAAGGGAGAAAGAGGGAGAGAGAAATAAAGTCAAAAAAATATATTCCCCTGCCTGGAAGTTACCCTGCCCAGCCTTCCTCTGCACTGAGCAACACTGAGAATTTCTTTCTGTTTGCAGCTGTTGAGGGGGACAAAGTATAAGATAAGGATACTCTTGCTTGAATTTCCAAATTAAGTCATGAGTAGAGCTGGAGTTTCACAGAACTGTCAGGAAAGACACCTGTCTTTTGCACTGGGAGCTGAGAAATAAGACCATATGGTAAAACAGAGCCTTTTAAATAGGGCCTTTTCATTCACCTATCAGGGACGTTCAGGGTCTTGGAAACAGTGCCATAATTTCTGTTTTGTCTTGTAAAATGAAGCATTTGAGCACACAGTTTCACAATTGCTTTGTGATGAACTTCAGAATATTTGTACTTGTACTTTATCATTTTACATCATTCAGTTTTGTTCTATGAAAGACCTCGCCTTTATGAAAGAAAGAACAGCTGAAGAAATGATGATGTTCTATGTATATATCAGGCCATGAAGAAATTTTTCATTATTTTCAAAGGAATTCTAATGAAAGATTTTAGAATATGAAGGCCAGGATTAAAACTTTTTGCTTCCTTTTTAAGATATGGAGGCTTAAGTTACATGAATTAATTTCAATATATAGTTGCTTAATCTATTCATTCATCTAGATGAAGAAGTGCACTTGTTTTTGTTACAGCAAATAGACTGGAAATAAGGTAACATTATCTCTTAACTTGGTTTTGATTTATAATTCTTTAATGAAATCATGCACCAACAGGAATCACTAATTATTAATCAGTGGTTGCTTGGCTGGTGAATTCTCCACATAGACACTGCTGTTCCTGAAATTTGACTGAAACTAAATGTTCTCAGTAAAGAAATCATGACCAAATAGCCACAGGCAGAATCAAAATGGAGAATCTGTGGTTGTCAAAGTCTTTAGTATAATAAGACAAAAATAACAGCATGTTTAAACCTAAGCAAAAAAGTTAAATACTTGTTATTTCCTGTGACTCTTCGTTATGAAACGTCTAAAATGGTGAGGAGAGCCAAGGGAGAAGCTGTAAATTTTGTTTTACCACCAGCAGTATTTTGTGTGGGTTCCTATATTCATTTTGGTACTTCATCTGCCTTAACATGAGCTTTCACTTGCTCTAAGGTTGATTACACATTTCTGTGGTGGGACTGTCTTGCTCAGCAGACTGAATACTTCAGTACAGAACTGTGGAATAATTTGCTCAAGAAAGTGGTTCTTTTTTTGGATAATCATAAATAAATAGAGGACTACAATGCATAGCCTTGAAATTTCAGGCAGAGTCCATATCTGAGATACTATCTGCAGCCATGTCAAATCCCAAATAATGTAAGGAGAGAACAGACATAAAAGTCTTTATCTACCATAAAATTCATGTGAAGTTTTGATTCTTTATGTCCACTACTCAGACTGAGATGATCCAGCAACATGAGCTAAGCTCAGCACTGCATACTTTTCCTATGCAGGAATGGTATGAGCTGATTTGGATTGTTTTGCCCACATTATTTGAGCACAAGCAACAAAGTTTGCAACAGGCCTTAAGAAGGAGTATTACAAACAGCCATCTGTGACCATATAAACATGCTCTTTCACTGCTCTGTATAGCTTTCAAAGGCTATACTAAAATATAGATATATACTAAGCTTAAAAGTTGGAGTATTCGGAGCAGAGCTCGCTGGTCTATCGTCCTTGTAGCATAAATCTCTGCTGATGGGGATGAGTTTCTGCCTTTATCTGCTGGTGAGGACTCTCTACTCCACAGTTAAAGATATTCTTATCCAGAAAGTATCACCAAAGTTAGGAAGGGGCTGAAAGACAGATTTCAGTACGGAGCAATATCTGTTTGAACTCCATCAACAACACCCACATAAATGCTGTTCCGCAGGAGCAAATAAGAAAAGTTGAATTCTTTGCCTAGTGTAATTCACTTCATTTATTGACTTTTTTTCCCTTTCGTTTGTCAGTGGTTCTGAGATGCCTGGCATTCAGGATGATTTGTAATGTAAATTATATAATTGTACTTTCACATATTTTAACATCAAATGGAATGATTGACTACAGAATTTGAGCTGTCTACAGGTGGGGGTCAATTATCATCTGAATAATCACACTGCCACACAAGAATAGCATGGCCATGGAGTGTGACATATTTTTATCTCTATGCATTTCAATGAAGTCAGGCTGGTACATAAAAGGTTATCACCTAGGAAACATATTTTCCTAAGCACAAGTTAAACATGCAAGCAAGATCAGCATAGATATTCAATTTAGCCAGTCAACCCTAACCTATTAATATTTTAACAAAATCCAGTGAGGATAATTTTTTTTCTTTGATCCCATCTCATTTGAGCAGCCTGGAAAGGGAAGAAAAATTAAAAACAAAATAGTCAAGCATACAGAATGAGGTTATGTATTAAGTGGGCTATTTAATGTTTTTGGCATATTATAGCCCTAGGGAAAGTGTGGATGGATTTAACAATCAAGATCTGTGTTCCCTGGGCCCACAAAGTTCGAGAAACATAAAATAATCTATACTTCCGAGCTGACAAATCTTACCTGACACTCTGCTTCATCTCACTGGGACTCTCTAGCTCAGCATTAATCATATGTTACAGGGAGTAAAAAGAAAGGTAAATCACACTAAGCTGGAAAGTGAGATGGAAGGTCTTTGGGCAAAGCTTTTAATCAATAATATGTGGGATAATAACCAGGAGCTATTGTTTGAATCTTCAGATATGAAAAGGTAGCAATGCCAAACACAAAGCAACTACAAACTGCTGAACTTCAAAGGGGTCTGACGCGAACCAAATCAGCTTGGTTTGCCCTAAATCCCACCTTCTCCCCTTCCCAGTCCATTAGCAACATTCTGTATTCACAGTTCACCAGTATTTTGATCTAACTCCAAAACTGCAATTAAAAGTGTCTACCCAATCCTAGAGATAGATTCAGGGGACACAGTAGTATCATGTGCATTAATTTTTGGGCATCTAATCTGAGGTTCTTTGCTATCCATTGAGATTCAGAGAATGTTCAAAAAAGGTCTTATTTCTCATGTCAGACAATTCCCCTCTTTCCCTACTAGCTTCTCTTCATACAATTGCTGCTACGACACAGAACAGGTATTATTTTGCTCTGAATTCTACCTCTTTTCCAAGTACATCTACCCTCATGTCTGTAGCTTCCCTTCCCTCCAGTCCTCCCCATACATTAATAAAAGGAAAACGATAATGTTTTAGTTGCTTGTCTACTAAACACTGAAGAATCTTTTAGTTTATGTATTTTTTAGCTATTTGATTTAGTGAGGGGCTTAAATTAGAATATGCGATCAGAAGGTAGAAGGCAGTATAACTAACCCAGTCTCCGTGGGCTGAAGCCTCAGCCCTGAAATACATGGCTGTGATTGATCTGACCCCCAGCTATTCATACAGCTCAGTTCGTGACCTCTAACTTTCCTCACCCCTTCAATAATGTATGTAATAATATTTGGTTTGCTCGGTTATGAACAGGAGGTGGAGACGCTAGTCCTATCTCATACTTTTGTAATTATTATTATTATTTTAGGGGATGGAGAGAGAGAGAGTTACAGCCCAGAGTGAAACCTAACCCAAATCCAGTTCAGGCTGTCCATTAATGCAAAACAGTTTTGAAACTGTGAATGGAGCTCCAGTAATTCCTCCACTGTTGCTCAGCAGGAGCTCGGCAACACACAGCTTGCATGACTATGGTAAAAAAACTGTCTCACAACCATGAAAACATTCATGGACCATTTTCACAAGCAACCCTATCAGTGAAGCAATATTTTTTTACCGCTGAGTGTGTGGCCGTGTTCTCTTCCTCTTACTTTGTTGATTTTTTGGAATACAAATACAGGGTTTTTCTACTTTTGCTTTTTTTTTTTTTTTTTTTTTTTTTTTTGTATAAAAAAAAATGGTTTTTTTTTTTTTTTTTTTTTTTTTTTTTTTTTTTTTTTTGCTTGTTTTGTGTTGTTTTTTCTGCCTACTAGACAAATAATAGATACTTAATAATGTTCCTGCTCTACAACAAGATTTTTCTGCTTTAGACACAATAATATCTGTACATTTTATTTTTTTAAATACCTCTTTTCTTGAAGTCCAAAAAATCTTTCAGTATTATCACTTCAACATATTAAACTTTACAACATTCTGAGAATTTCTCAGCAAAATAAATAAAACAATACCAGAATTTTTACAAAGTTTAAATTAATCAAAATATTTTTGAAGTGTTAAGATAGACTACTGGAAAAAACTTGCCTCTGCTTTTAAGAAGATTTGGCTGGCACATCAGCAACACCTTCTATCTTTATTTCAAAGCTGCCCTATCAGTTTCCTCTCATTAAACCCAGAGAAAACAGAGGCAGACCCAGTGAATTCACACGTTCTTAAAATGAAACCAGTTTAATGTCCTAAAAAACCCAGAAGTTTTTTATTAGAATTTAAAAATAACTTGTTTCTCTGGTGGCTGTGGTCTTTTTCTTTATTCATCATAAACTTATAAGAAAAATTAATCCCCCTTCAATACAGCATTGTCTGTTTTATCACACCAGCACCTGCTGACTCACTGCAAATACTTCTCTGGAGTGTTTGTCGCTCCCAGTGTGCATCTCCTTGACAAACTGTGTGCTGACAGTCAAATAATCTCTGCATTACCCTGGAGCCAGAGCAGATCCTCCTCATCGGGCAGGAGCACACCTCATTTCTCAGCATCAGCAAAGGCAAAGGCACTCTCTCTTCACCCTCCAGGAATTACTGATGTGCTGCCATTTCTACTCTTTGGCCAGGTAAGTGGACCATTGCTATATATTCACAAATGCAGACACACACTTTCCTGGAGCTGCGTTTTCCAGGTAACACCAAACCAGAAAAAGCAGCGATCCTCTGCAAGGAGTCATCACTGGGCCTGGCTGGTGTCAGGCTTTCTCCAAGTGGCCTCACCACCATGTGACATAGACTTTACTGTGTGTCTTCAACTACTGCAACGCTAGACCAATTTGCAATTCCCTTACATGCAGCTGACACAGTTCTTCCTGACACCCATGTTCTGGATGGATTTGGGTGATATACCTATTATTGTTCTTCCATTAAAAAAACCCAATCTCCTAAAAGTGTCTTTCCACTGATTTTGACCAAAGACAATACACCCTGAAATTACCACATGAAACATGTCTTTTATTAATTTTAGTAAACTATTATGAAATGTGAAGATGTCAAAGATGTCATGGCAATACAGAAGCCACTGATTTTCAACAGAACTTGCACAGCATCACTCAGTGATTATTTATGTGTTTGCTCTTACCCCAAACGGTGACCCATCTTTTTTATTTCCTGAGGCTTTAACCACAGAATACGTGATAAGCAGGAAGTGACAAAGGGATGTTGCAGGGTGACACCAGGGCTGGTGCCCTCCAGCATATGGCCCTTCTCAAATATGCTCAGGCAGGCCCATGGACAGGTTTACCAGGCTGCAGTCACCCTCTGAGAGTCACCAGCATCACTGTTGCCAATAGGCTTTGTAAATTCTGTGGAAAAAGAATACAGTTTTGAAAACAAACAAAATGCTCTGGCCTCTTTTGCCTCTCTTGTATTTGTGCATGTTCTACAGTGGTTCCCTTTACAGAGTCGGTATTTGTTAACAGCATTTACAGAAATCTTTAAAAAAGGAGCCATCGTTCTCCGACACTACATTACAGTGAGAGCTGGCATTTTCATGATGACTACTATATATTCAAAGCCACCATTTCTTAATTTGCTAATAGATATCACTCCTCTGAAGCCTTGGTCTCATTTATAAGAACTCTGGCCTGCAATGAACCAGTCAGGAAAGCACACTCAGGCTGTGGATGCAGTCAGAAAACTCATCAAGGCTTTTTGCTAGTTTTTATTCTATACAAAGGAATATCTGAACCCACTAATGTCTCTGAAACCAGAATGAACTGCTTACAATGACTAGATATGAAAAAAAAAATCAGTTTCTTTATAATACAATAGGCTTTTGTATGTCCTTTGAGGAAAGTGGTAGTGCTGTCTGAATTTAGGCTCAGTGAAATGCTGAAATGTTACATTTAATGGTGTTTCCTGTTCTAATCTCTCCTGAACTGGACTTAGTAAAGACTAATGACCAACCCTTTGAACCTCCATGTCTCCTAAGGATTAATTTGTTATTTTTGAGAGAAAAAAAAAGCATGAATAAATAATGAGAATAAGGGACACAGTGACCAGAGACAATTCACCAGTGTCATTTACATATACAGCAAGGTTTCCAATTCCTAGAGTTACTCATTACCACAATAGTACAGAAAAAATGAACTCAAATCCATGATAACAGCCAAAAGGAAAGGCTACACTATTCCAAAGTTATCTAGAAAGGTTCACAATATTCTCTGACAGTATTTAAACCCTGTAAAATTTGGAACACAGAGAGTTAACAGAGACTGGTGATATCAACATAAGTATTTAAGCCTCTAGTGTGTTACAAGTCAAAAATCTCTTGGTTAAAGGAAAATAAACAGTTGAACAAAACAACCTGCAATATTTTTTCAGAAGATATCTATTTGCAGGAAATAACACTTTTAGAAGAACATACAGTTCTGACAATCCCTCTTACAGGGGATTTTTCTTAGGTATTCAACTGAATTTCTTTTTTCAAACCTGGAAAGCACAGGATAGTTGTAGGAGTTAGAACAATTGTTCAAAGCGTGACAAATCTGGGTATAAGTCCTTGATTCAGGGGTTTCAACCTAGATCCTTTCCATCTTACACAACAGCACCAGCAATTAGATATTTTCTTATCCTGGACTGGATCTCTGCATCTCTTTTGAATTTTTATTATTTTGTTATTATCTCTCTTTGTTTCATCCTGAAATGTTTGCTGGAACAAAATTGTTTGGAAATCAAAAAAAACCATTTTACAGGAAAAGGGAACAGTGCAGTAAATGCAAAGCTAGAGCTTATTTTGGTTAAATTTAAATGATTTGTGAGGCAGTGAAAAACTAGAAAATTACAATAGTGTTTTAGGAAAAAGGCTTTGCTCACCGAACAAATTTTCTTCCTAAAAGCAGTTTACTGCAATGTAGAAAGCTCACTAATTGGATTTATGACAGGCAAGCAGTGATGTTAAAAAGGAATAATGTGAACAGAGAAAAATAAATGCATATTAAATTTTACAGACACCTACACATTTCCTCTGCTTTCCTGATACAAGTATCCAGTGTTTTCAGATATCTGTCGATTCTTAGTTCACTTGGCAGAAAAGAGAAGAAATGTGGTTACATGTGAGGTAAATAACCACACAGAATAGCTCACAATCAGCAGAAAGGCTTAATGCTGCTGATGTGAGGATCGGCTGTGTGACATTCTCGAATACAGGGTCGATGGAGCCGAGAAATGCATTGTGCTAATGTGCTCTCTTTAGACAGTATTTGGCAAATCTGGTGTTTATTTGCCTCACAGACCAAGTCAGCTGTATATTCTACCCTCCATAATACACTCTGGCAGAACTGCATCACCTTCTAAAATTTAGCTTTTCCTTCGGAGGGTTGCTGTATTTTTCCTGTTCAATGCAGTCCACTCCGGGTAGTTCTGCATTATCCTGGCAGGCATAAATGTTTTAAAACAGCTGAAATTCTGCAAAGAGAACTGCTCAAAGAGTGTGACTGCAAAAGCCATCTCGAAATCTTGCACTTATTTCTCACTTTCATGCGGTGTCAGAAAAGAACTCAGCATCAATCATTAACAAGCTATTAACACATGCAGCTGATAAAAATGTTCAAAGTCTGGTCAATAACAATGACGGAAATTCCTGGTTTACAGCTGGTTTAATCTAAGTCTGTGGAGCCTACACTGGTTATTTTCTTGGCTAAAAAGTGTTTCTCAGTTCTTTTGCTTTCATCTCTGCCTGCGTAACACGCACAGAAGCTGCACTTTCTCATCTCTGCTGTGCAAAACTTGCCCCTTCCCTCCACTGCTTTTCCCACTCATTCTTAAAAACAGTTTGCAAGAACACGGAGCCAGGAAATTATTTCATTCAAATGTCATATGATTTTAATGCTATTACCTGGGCAGTGAAGGTGCTATCAAAGGAATGAGAAAGCTCAATTTGCAATTTGTAAGCACAATAAAATAGTGCTTATTAACAATAATGAACAAACAGGCTGCAATTTAGGTAGCATCCTTCAAAGGCATTTCCTTCCAGTTTTCTAAATTGTACCAAAACTCAGTCATGCTTCCAGAATGAATAAAGCCAGAAACAGTTTTAGCTACCAGAATATATATATATTTAGCATATTTCATTCACTGGTTTTGATCATTCATTTTTTTAAATAAAATCTCTGATGTCATGAAACCTGAACAGCTGCTCAATTAGCTCATTACCCTGTGTGTTACAAATGTCACTCGGGCTTTGAGGCTGGGGGGGTGTGCAGTGTGTTACTCATGATTTTGTCACTGCCCCTGTTGATAGTAACACTTGTCAATAACTGTATTTACTCGGTGAGAGTTTCTTGCCCCTATACAAAGGAATTTAAAGATAGAATATATAAAAAATGGCATCACAAACAAAACAGTCTCAGAAAAACATGAAAACACCTAGCCTCCATCTGCTCAAGTGTGATACACTTCAGAGCTCCCATTTCACATGTAAAACAGAACATGATTTATAATTTATATCTTGTTGGTGCAATACTTCTTGAAGAAAAAAATTCTTTGATGAAACACTGGCTTTATGTTATCATAAAACTATCAAGAAAATCACAGAACATTTGGCAATTTACCTCTACTACGGCATCTTTGAAGTTTGGATATTTATATTTTATGCACTTTTCAAATGAACTGTACTGCTGAACACAAACACAAAAAAATGTAAGTGTGAGTCAATGCTGAAATACAATTATAGCATTTGCAACACTGCAGGTATTTACAGACCTCCAGGTAACAGTGAAGGCCTGTTTCTAAAAAGACTTTAAATATTCTGTATAGTGTTGAATTTATATATTTTCCTTAATTTATTTAAAATCTAAAACAGATTTAAAAAAAAACCTAAGAATAAAGGCAGAAGCAAGCAGCTCCCAGATTTTGCAGAATCACCAATCTTGCTTATAGCTGTGGTGCTTTTCAACAAAATTACAGATTTTTGAGATGATACCTGGGAGGTGATTCTGCACCCTTCATAGCTGTGAATCACCTCAATGATTAGCAGTGGTTATGTGTAAAAGGAAACTCACTTTTGACTTCTGGTGGGTTGTAGACACAGAAATTAATTAATTACATGAAAAGCCATTTCAAATCTACAGGATTATTTATTAACATAGAAGACATATGATCAAGGAGCAAATAGGGATGTAGGGTGTTGAAATCTGCAAGGATCAACCTCTTGATCACACAGAAAAGCCATATGATCCTTTTCTTAACTTCTGTAATTTTCAAAGCACCTGTCCTGTGATGTCTCAGTTACAGTTCTGCTGCTGTGCTCCAACAGGCAGAAAAGTCAGAGTGGTTTGTGTTTGCTCTGACAGGTTCATCAACACATTACAACTGAGAGAAATACTGCACTCCCACTTTATTTTCATTCCATTTACTAGGGAAATGTATCACGCTGGTGTGATACATTTCATGCCACTGGCTAATTTCTTTGCTCAGCAGCAAGCAGGACTTTAAGAAAGAGCCAGACTGGGATGATTCTCAAATATGTTTTCTTTTGCTTGTGAAAGAATGGTCAGAAAAGCTATTTGAAAAATGTCAAAATATTGGTGGCTGTGCTATTTTCATATAAATGACACTTTTGAAAAGCATCAATTAAATCTCCTTTGGCAAATTGGTAGATTTGTGACATCACCTTTTAATATAGTCATAGAACGAAGAGATTTGAATTTGCTCCCTTTCCTAACTGCCCCAAATAAATAATATATATGCAGTAACAAAACAAAAAAAAAAATAACCACAAACAACCCCCCCCCACAAACCTAAATTAAAAAGGTCAAAAGAACATTCAAAAGGTCAAAAACACAATTCACAAGCTCTGTTAAAAGTGACTTTACAGGAATTCTTTTTTTTTTTTTTTAGAATACTCTCTTCAGATCAGGAAGAAAATATTTAAAAATTTATGCAACTTAACTCGTCTGGGCAAAGCTGCACTCCCCTTCTTGTTTATCAGGAGGCACGTTTCAGTGCAAAGCAGGAGTGAGCAGAACAGGCTCTCCCTTTCCCAGCCAGCCGGGCTGTGGGATGTGCTCCCAGAGACTTCACCTCCGTGGCTGCTCAAGGCTCTGGGCTCTGTGCCATCAGCACAATCGAGCTAAAAATGATTACATTCCATTGAAATTGTAGTTTGTTCATATTTTACAAAAACATCTCTTTATTGATACAAGGAGTCAAGGTAGTAGCATGCAAATTCCTGCTACATCTGGCTGGACTTTGATTTTACCATATGGATCCCAACCCTCCTGTACAGGATGAGACTTTCAAAGGGTCCTAGAGGACCCAGGCACTCAAATACTGTTGATGCTCAGTGGCGACTGTGAGCCAGGTCATGACAAGTGATCAAATTAGGGTGTCCTAAGAATTTTTTACCCTTCATTTGAAAGCTGCCACCTGCTCAGCTGGGAGACTGCTTTTCAAGCTCTCCTACTCCACTACTACATGAAATAAAACAGATTCACAAGTGCTGTCATTATGCTTTGAATTCTCATCCACAGCGCAAACTACTACAGTCCCTGCAAAATCAGTGAAACTCCTCAGTCATAATAACGGCACAGTATTACGTGTTATAAGGCCAGCAGTGTGCAAAATGAGAAGGTGAATACCTCTCATAACCAAAGCTTTTGCTTTGTGAGTCAGCATGCTCGCTTACAACAAAGATTGAAGACCACAACAGGAGCCTTGCTCTCCAGATGAGAAGCCTTTGCAGCTAGGTACAGAAGCAATCCATTGCTTGGTGAAATAGGGATGTTCAAATATAAGCACAAGCAATACCAAATTTGTTAATTTGATGCACAGCATTATAAGAAGAGGAAAGACACTGCACATGAAAATGCTGCAGCTTCTCCTTTTCCAAGTTTTTATATATGAAACCCATCATTCAGGCACTTGCAGCTGGTTCCACTGAAAGCTTCAGCCTTACAGAGCAGCAGCTTCTGGAGCACCCCGGGGATGGCCAAAGCCGCAGCACCTGTAGCTGGGCAGGCCATCCTCTCCTGCGGGGCGATGACAGTCCTGGGGGCTGATGTCTTCATGGGAGATCAAAGGAATTCTTGAGGGGTCAGGAGAGAATGACATCAGGGTCGGACAGCCTTACTGCTTGAGAGCCTTTCAGGCAGGTGATCCACTTACACTGTCATTTTTGGTCTGTGTCAAGCAAACATTTTTTTCTTTATAAAGTGGCTCTGGCTCAAAAAATGCCTTCACATTACACCGGTAGCTTTTAGCAGAGTGCTTGGCGGCTGGGTTTTTATGTAAATGGGATCTGCAAGAACTATGAAAGGAGCCAATGTGCTTCCACTGGCAGGCAATGGCTTCAGAAGCCTTGCAAAGGGGTGTGTTTGTTTACAGGTGATTATTCCTCCATAAAGCAAGAATTTATTGGTTGATTTAAAGGACCTAAGTGCTGAATGACTTCTCTGAAATTACTCATTTCAGTAGAAACTGCAAGGATTTTCTGAGACCCCTTATGCATTTCATACTGAAGATTTAATTTCAGTGACCAATCTCCAAAGGCCTTTTTGCTTATCCCTCTTTAAAAAGTCAGTCTTTGTTGAGTATGACATGTCCACCACAAAAATGTTGCCAATTCACTACCTTCTAATTCAAGTAAACCTCAGGCAAGTCAAGATGATGGAAATATGTCATACAACCTCAGAGCTTACTGAATGCAAAGTCTGCCCTTGTCCAGCTTCTGCTACTTCATTTGCGGAGAAATGAGTTTATTAATTCCTCTTGAATTAACCTTTTGGATAAACATGCAATCATGCTTGAGATGTAGGGTTTTTTAGCAAGTTGTCAAAAAGCCAAACAAAGCCACAAGTAACTTTAAAACACTAAAGAAACACAGAAAACTAAGATGGATAGAGCGAACTATGACATTATTTAAGTACTGTTTCTATTTTGTGATGAATTCAGCATTCAACATTACAAAAATGATAGGGTAGGAGGTAGGAGTCAGGAGTGGGCTTTAAAATCCTCTTTAAAATCTGCTTCAGAGCTCTCATGGTTTCAGCTTCCTGTTAACTTGTTATTGCAATTCAGATGTGCAAAACTTTGATATGAAAACTCTAAACCAGGGAAAGCTCATTTAGCTCAATTTAGATGCAATTTTAATTGAACCTGGGCTGATTTCTGCTTTCAAGTAGAAGTCATAAAGAACTCATCAAATTGCAACACAATTTCTTTTTGAAAATTACCATCACCATCTTTCATCTCTCTTCCTGCTCTGCTTAGCTGGTTTGTGTGGTCTTTTGAGACCTTAAAAAAGAACCAAAGTCATAAGGAAACAAAAGCAGCAGTTACTTTAGTAGAGGTTGTCAGCTCTGCTCCGAGACTCTGCCACGAATTTTAAAAAAAGCTAGTAGCCCACTGAGCATCAGGAAGAGAGAGCTTAGAGTTATGTATCTGAACACTTTGAACTTAAAAGGGGTTTTATGCAGGAGAGGAAGAGAACTGCATTTCTGCCATTCACTTAAATTTAAAATAAATCTACTATCCAGGGTAAAAATGTAACTTTTCTTATACTGCTAAAAGCAAAGCGACATCTGTAAAATATTACTAGCCAAAGGCCAGATTCTTTAAATATTTTGCAAGAACTAATACTATTATGGCTACTTATGTGAGTATTCTTGTCACAAGGGTGACAAGTTTAACTTACTCACATGTGTTTCAGGGGAACTCTTTGCTAACAGTCACATAAGACAAAAGCTAAAACACAAAACCTAGCCTCTCATCTCCGGCTTTCATAGATTTTAAATGGGTGCACATGTCACTGGAGACAGAATTTCTCCCTGGCTGAGGACAACTATAATCCATACATTAGGGTGCTTAAATCATTTAGATCTTAAGCAGCCTCTTCTATCCGCACAGGTCCATGTTGCTTTATCAGTTCATTGCTGCTCATTTCAGGACTGCAATTTCAAAGAACGCGTATTTTCCTTTGTACCCATTCCAATGTCTAATTTTTTGCATTACCTTCTTTGCTTTCATTTTATCCTCCACCTACACATTACCTGGCAAGTCCCCTGACACAAACACTCTGCTAGAGTTGATCCAGTATGCTCAGACAGAGAAACTAAATATCACCACACACACCCCCAGGAAAAAAAAAAATAAATCTGAGAAACTTAGGGTGTGTATAAGCAAAGACAACTGATCTAAGTGAGTCCTTCTGATGCTAATCTTACTGCAAATAATATGCAGGGTACATGAGAAAATGTCAAATCCATGCTACCTTACAATTGCTGGCTTTCACTCCAACTTGAAACTAATCCACAGGAAAAAAAAAAAAAAAAACAACCAAAGGGAAAGCTGCAAGTTTGATCATTATTTTGAAAGTTTAAAAGAAATAAAAATGCAGCTCCCTTGAAACTATATTAGACATATAGTCTCATAAGCTCCCAAAATAGTATCAATGTCTACAGCTGTTAAAGTTTATAGGTGCACAAAAGAATGCAATTAAAGCAGGTTACATTGAAATAAAATAATTCTTTCTAATTAAAATGTAGAGGAATGCCTTATGCAATATGGAATATTCTGTATAATATCTTTAAAATTAGAATTTTGTGATTAATGAAATAAATGTAAAGTTTCACTGAAAAAGAAACATTTCTGAAACACATCAGACTTGAATCCAAACATCTTGTCAGAGCAAACTATTGGTGTTTTTTTACACAATCTTATTCCATTGAAGTTAAAGTAAGGTGAGTGTCTCTGTTCAAAAAAATCAGCACATAAACCACACGGTTTTATCATCAAAGATGTGTTTACTGGAAACACAGAAACGAAAGGCAAATGAAATGGTAAAAAAGGTTGCAACAGTTTTAAGGAGACCTCCTAACCATAAAGTCTAGTTTTCATGCAGAGCACACATCAGTGTTTCACCTCTTCTGCCAACTGGATGTTGCTGCATGTTTCCAATCCCTAGAAAGTTTTATAAAGACAAAATGAACTTTACATGACTGCTCTCCTCTGCTTTTCGTTCCTTGCTGGGTCCCATCCTGCCAAATCCCCGGAGCCCACCAACAGCTCCTAGCCGTGGGGAACACGGTGCCGCGTGCTCCCGGCCCAGCGTCCCGCCTGCAGGAGCTCTCAGCGCCCGGAGCCGCTCATGGGGCGGCAAAAACCGCTCACCAACATGTGCAGGATGAGGCCCTTAATCACTAACAGTTCCTCTGGAAACTCTAGCAGAGATAAAAAGTACAAAGACACTGTTGGTTCCAGTCCCCTTATTGAATTTTCATTGCTCCTTTTATTGTAACTATGAATTCAGTCCATAATGTCATGTGTTCTTTGTTCTCCAGCCTGACATACATTTTAATACCCAGCACAATATCTATGCAAAGACTAAGTGTGTTCACGTGTAGGAGAGTTAACACTTCACTACAAACATGGTTATAGTTATAGATTAAAAGCAACACCTTCAATGATTCTACAGCTTAATATTTCTAACTCCCATCTCCTTCTGAAGGTTCTCCTCCCCTCCTCCCTCTAGCTCCCACCCCCAACCCCTAAAAAAAAAAATGTCTGCACAAGAAATGCTGAGCATACAAATTATGTCACTGACATCTGGAAAGAGACATGACTACCCAAGTAAAAAATAAACCCAGCGGAGGTCATGGCTTTAACAGACTGTCGCTCTATATTTAAACTGATTGATTCATACAAAGACATAATTATAGAGAACATTGGAATCAGCAGCTCCCAGCACTCCGGATTGCAGGCACAACCATGTTTACAGGAACTATATTATAAAGACTACATCTGGCATAGGCTAATTGATGCACTCAATATTATGATATACAATAATTTAAACTTAAATTGTGAATGTCTACCTATTTTCCTATCTTGATAATAACAACTTTCTTTCAACTATATATCATCATGTATGATTTTGCAGGATATTCTTTGCATAAAATCTATTGGTTATGCAAATAAAAGGCTTTGGAGAATAATGTACAGTAACTAATTTGTATAATCAGTTTCCCTCAATTCAGCATGATAATGATATGTAAAGCACATCACTACAGACTGCCTGTGAAATGAATTCTGTCTTAATATGCTAGTCAACTAGCCACTCGACCTTTGAACAGGCTCACTGTAAGAGGAGCAGAAAAACCCACACACATTCTTTCAATTTCTAAAGGGAAATTCGACTCTAGCCATAGAACAAAGAACGAAGAAATAGAAGTAAAAGAAAATCAAAGAAAAAGTGATTTGGATTCAAGGGGATCAGATGTTTCATTTATTGCAGGTTGGAGACCTTCAATCAGTCAAATGAAAGACACATTTGTATTAAAATACCTACAAGGCAGAGAGAAAGCCTTGATCAGGTGTATTAGATTTAAGTTACAGCTCTCTTGCTGAGAGATGTGAACCTACCTTCCAGTCTATCTGTTCTCAATATTGAAGGTTTTCTGTGTTACAAACATTAGATGAAAGGTAGCTTGCTTGCCTTCCCACGTATCTGCTGGATATTAACTGTACATTTGAGGCACATACTGTAAGGAGATGTGAACTTGGTGTGCACCACAAACAGTCACTCACAGAAAGGGATGTTGAAACCATGTCAGGGATGTGACACGAAGTGCAGGGGGGAGGTTTGCCAGCAGAGAGACTGCAGCTCCATCGGTCACTAAAAGCCGGTGCTTCCGAGGGTAAACCTCCTCTTTATTTTAGCGCGAAACATGCAGTTTGTGCTATGACAGGGCTGTGAGCCCTGTTACACAGGTGGAAAAGGCAGCACCACAGGAAGAGCCCTGCCCTGGTTCCCACTGTGTGAAGACAACAGTGTTTTGCTTGACTTCTCATTACATATTGTGCAAGTGGTAACAAAAGCCAAGTCCTGACCTCATTCCTCACTTTTCACATCATCCCTTCCTCACAAAAACACCTTGAACCCACCGTGCTTGCCCAGAAACACAGAAGAGCATCAGGCATGATGGCAGAGGTCAGCTTTCCTTCATCTGCAGTCCTAGGATGGTAGTTTTGTTTAGATTGCCTGGAAGAGGGTCCCAAAGTACTTTATAAATTGATTACCATTACTTATAAAATACTGAACCAACATTACTCAAATTCAAAAATATTTCATCTTATTAATGGGTTCTGCTAAGAGTAGTTCTTGTTTTTGATTAAACTCTGGCAAAGACAAGTTCAGTCCAGAGCAAATATTCTTCAGTGATATGGAGGCTCTTTTACTGCTGATTATATCATTCATCTTGAATTGAGAAACCCAAGACCAACCCTTGTTCTGAGTTATCCAGAGCAAGGATTTGAACCCAGATCTCTCCTAGCAGTGTCAATAATTCTGGTCACTGAGGCACTGCCTCTTACAGCAGGGAAGCATTTTCTCTCTTTTATTTGTCCTACTATAAGGAAAATACAAAGGCCACATATGATAAAAAAATTGTCCCTCAGCCTGTCGTGAGTTCACACAGATCCCCCACACAGTAGCAACTAGGAGTTACTGATGGAGTGGATTTTTACATAAGCCTCAGACCCAAGTTCTGATCATCTCAACCCAAAGAAAAGTTCTTTCTGCCATTATAACGATCATTTCAGTAATTTAATGAGATTAATCCCATAGGTTCCTAAACTCAGTCCTTTGGCAAGAGAAACACATTACACAAATAACTCATATGTATACGTTTTAGAGAGATGGTTTCACTGAGAAATGAGCTTCCACACACTGTTTCTCAGGCTTCACCATGAAGTACAATTATTTTATTCCACAAAGTAAACCACCAAAAATAGTCTTAACTCAGATCCCAGTTTTAAATGCTGCCTTCTGATATCCAATCAGCTTTCTAAACAAGCCACTGAAACTCTGATTTCTGCTTTCATGTATGCATAGCTGCAGATACTGTGTAGTAATATGAAATTTTTAAATCTATCCTGCTTGTTAAATAATTCTCTGTAAAGTTTAGCTGATCTTTTCATTTATACATCCATAGATTTTCCATCAATCCAGAAGAGGGGTTATTTTTCTTTTGTTTCCTGGTCTTTAATACTCACTTTTTAAAAAAAAAATAATATTTGCCCACTAATATTTGAATAATGCCACTTATCAGTGCTATATAGTCTCTGTTTTGGAGCTGGTCAAAGGGTGAAAAGGCATAAAGAGACAGAGGACTTAAAGAAAATTTTATTACAGCTATATATATTTTTTATTGTCATTAAACAGAGGACCTATAATTGTACAATTTCCATGGCTGAATGGGGGAAATTTACACAAACATTTGTATCCTCCTTATGTATGATAACATATCATAGAATTTTCACCAGTGGATTACACAGTAACAGCATAGGCACAGCAGTACAGCTGCTAAGATAAATTCTGCACCTCAGATATGGTATTCCATGTACAGCGAAAATCTGCTCAGAAGGAAAGGAGCTATAAGGCAAGTCTCTCTTTTTAACACAATGAACAAAAGTCACAATATTGTGCCATGAATTCCATGGAGGCTTCATTCTATTTATAGTGAAATCTCTCTCAGTGCATGAACATTTAATGGTTTAGCTTGATATGTCTTTTTTCCATTTATAAAAGATCAAAACATGAACTTCTCTGTCTAAAGACCTTTGTGTTTGAGATGAGGGGAAGTGGACACAGAAGAAGAATGTACAAATTCTCCATGGAGTGCACAGCGACCCTCTGTTACCCTGTTGTGTTTGAACCAAAACACAAGATGGTAGCGAAGGCACTGCCTTACCTTTGGGAGCTCAGTGCACTGAAAGGAGGGTTTATCAGCCTCTTTTCTGCTATGCATGTTCACACCATCTTCATGGTGCTGAAGAGCTCTTACCAGTAACTGGGTAACAAAAGGAAACATGGCAGGCCATTGCTATTGCTCCCCCAAACTGTAATACAGAAAGCAGTGACACGCTACCAAGACAGAGAAGAGACCAGACCAGTACAGAAAAACTAGCACAACTCTCCCCAAGCATAGAACAGAGAGATCCAAGCATGATATGACAAAACTGTTGTCTGGAAATGAATATGGCAAAAAGGTGCTTTGTTGTAAAATGAGATTTCTCTTGAAGCCCGTTGACTTCAATGGTGCATGTCTGAGCCCCAATACTTTCGTTACTACACAACCACCATTCTTAGAAATCTTCTTTGGCAGCATCCATTGTCATATTATTTACAAATCTTGCCATTTGCCTTCTGAACAATTCTGATCCAAGCAACCACAAAAGCAGCAAGACTGAAGCTTCATAAAGCATCCAAAGGTAGTCTTAACATTTCTTGAGCAGACATTATTTTCACTCAATTTTCTGAATATCCTGTTTAGCACATTTAAAAAATATCTGATTGCCTTGTCCGAAAAGCATGATACACTCTGCCTGTCAAATACCCAGTGGCGCAACCATTTTCTGTAAAACATGCCCTGAGAAACTCCAACAGTCACCCTTACACAGTGGATGGCTCCACATCTGAAAATTCAACTTTTAACAATACTTCAGCAAAACACACAGAGTTATACTGGTAAGACTCATTTCATGTGGGGAACATCATGTAATATTTAAATCACTTTGGAGTCATCAAGCAAGCAAACCTGCCTTCTGTAGGGAAGTCACCTAAAGATTGGTAAGTGGTTATATAATTCAATAAGTGAAAGGTTTCCTGTGGTAGTGTCTACAATAGAGTACAGATCAAGAGCAAACACTGTCAGAAAATACCGACATCTGTAAGGACAGCTTCTGAAAGCCTTGCTTTGGAATTACCTGCTCCTAAATATGATTCTCAGCCAGTCCTAACTATGGAAGGTTGTAGGAATTGTGACCTTCCCTTGCAGATAGGAGAGCAGAAAAGCAGGTAAGAAGTGTTTCCTAAAGTGTTTGAGCAAGGCCATTAAAAACCACGTCAGGAGATCAGAGTTTTATGTGACTCTTCGGTTTTTAGTAGGGAGTATGAAATCCTGAGTCAAAATCCATTTAAAATGAGAAAAAAATTCAAACAAACAAATAAGAAAAGGTTTGCCTAAAAAGGAACCTCAGGGTTTACTCTACGTTTGGACTTCTTTCAATTCACATTCTATGCAATAAAAATAAGTGTTTTTAGTGGTGTAACCTACATTTCGTATTAATTCATTCACACATGAGAACATCTGTAGCCTGCAATGAAGAGACAGGGACGTATGGGCACTGGCAGCCATGAGGGGAAAGCATTGCTGTGCTGGTGCTGCAGTGGAGGGGCAGGCTTGTTCCCAGATTGAGGTTCAGGGTTCATTGCCATTGCCTCCTCCCTCCCTGAACAGAAGTTAACCATCTCCTGGTTTCAGAAGCAGCAGAATGTTTGAAAGGGAAGAGCGTGCATTCGGCAACTTTGTTTGATTCTTATCCCAAGGGGGAAATCTGCTTCTACCCACATGGACACTGACCTCTAGAAGGATGATCTCAAACAAATTGCTGGAGGCCATGTAATCTTCAGCCTCCTCTCTCTCTCCAGCTTCCAGGAAGCCAAATGTAATGCATGAAACAGCAGAAATGTAAGGTGGCAAAATGTCCTCAAGTGCAAAGGAGACGTGTGAAAATATATCCTCTGCAGCAACACGAACCAGCAATTCTGGCTAATATGCTCATATTGTTTCAAGGATGCAGCTAAACGTTAAGGATGGAATAATCATTTTGTAATTGCAACTTGCCAAAACAGGGCAGAATGATAGCTCAAACAAATAAAATCTACCATTTAACCTAAGGTGAAACCAATTTCTTTTTTTATTTAATATTAGAGACTTTTAGGAGACTGTAACCTGACGTATGTCTCCAATTTTCGGTAAATAATCACATTCATTGTTGCTTTGATATAGAATATGTGATAAGAAATATTTTCCAATTCCAGTTTGTTAAAGCAGAAGCCAGACTTTCACCCATGCCAAACTGTTGTATCAGAAGATCATCTCAGAAATATCTGGAATTTCTTATACTCTAAAGACTTTAGCTAGACAACGTTATCATCTCATTTGTGGCTGTTTCAAAAACAGAATAAAATGAAAATTAAATAACAGCATCAGAACCTATGACATAAGGGGTTTTAGGCCAAAGCAAATTAATTTGAATCTTTAAAATAAATTAAGGCCTTACTATTGCAGAAGAATGCTGCCACCACACTGCAGAGCAGAGGTATGAGATGCTCTCACATCACTGCCACTTCCACGCACAAATGTCACATCTCCTGTACATAAGAGATACATTGCATAATGTTACAGATGGCACAGCTCATAGCAGCCAGGATTACATTTACTAAAATCAGATGAAATGCTAATCACTGGATTCAATGATTTTCCATGCAAGGTGACCCAAGTTTCTTTTTTTCTGAGCACTACCATGATAAGGTTTTCTTGCTGCAGAAAACAGATGCATGTAGACAGTAACTGTTAGTGTGCATTGATGCCAATCACTAGAGACATCTACTGCAAATTTACATTCATAAATGTTTGAGTTTACAAACAAACTGGATCCTCAGTGTCACTATTTTATGCACTTTCATTGTAATTATCCCTGGGACTATTTTTGTTCATGTGAATGCTGGAGCAACGGATGCTAGCTTCACAAATCATTATTCATATAGGAACTGCCTTACATGAGTGTCAGGGGTGCTCTTTACCTTTGCACTATCTCCAGTTAATACGATTGTGGCCAAGGCAAAGGAACTGAGGAAAAAAAACCCTGTAGCACCACTCCCTTCTTCCACTAGCCTGAACCTTCACCCTCAAACAGAAAAAGCAAAACACAATTTTTATTAGCAAACCATAACCCAAAATTAATTTATGCAATAACTGAATTGTTTTACAGAAAACAAAAGCATTTATGAAAACACACCCATCATGTTTGTACCTGGTGAGGGCTGTGTTTGGTGACTGGGCTGCACTCAGTGTTTGCCACCCTGCCAGTGCCTACAGACACACACATACCCAGAGAGGCTCCTGTTCCTCTAGCTACTACTCAGAGTGTAAAATCTCACACACCTACAATGCCCAGCTTTTGAAGACAACAGATTAAGCACAGCACAGCATTTTATTCTTGGGAACACACTGATACAGCTGCAATTTTATAGCAGGCCAGTGGTGAAGGCACAGAAGCAGTATAGTACACAGCGGTGGAAACAATCCACAAGGCTGAGGCCGTAACAATGCTGTACTCACACAGATCTGGGTATTTTCCCCAAAAAACTCTGAACTGAACACCCCCATGGCTCCCATGAGGTGCAGCATGTTCTGCTGACCTTCCACCAGCCACCTCCGGGCACTCCTGAGGAGGGAACAGGCCTGGGAAGGGCTGTGCCTCAGGGAAGGTGCAGGCTCGGGCCCGGCCTCCCCCCTGCCCAGCCTGAATATTTTATATTTATTTCTCTCCCCCTTCCTTTGCAGTGGCAGTTGTAAATCTACCTTTCTCAAAATTCAATAAAAAATTAATTGAAAAGAAAAAAAAAAAGTCATTTCAACCCCAACAATAAAAGGCCAATTGACTTCTCAATTTTCTAGTGGGCAGGAGAAGAAATCAGGCATACGCAGGGAGAAACTCAATTCTCCAAAGCTCTCCCCCTTCAGGAGTTCCAGCCCCGCCGTCTCAAGGGTGCTGTGTCCCCTACTGCTCGCTCAATTCCAGCCGGGTATTATTTTCTCAGCTCTGAGGGAAGCAAGAATTCATTCTGCATTATTGATGACTCACACTCAGCCACTGCGAAGGCCTTTGGTTCAGTGCTTCTTGCTGGCTGTCACTCATCCGCACTGAGAGCTCCCGTTATGCTGGGCCAGGTGACTCCTTTCCTCTCTCCCCAAACAACTCCCTTTCATATATAACCAGAGAAAACCAACAGACACAAAAACTGAGGCCCCCATTAAAGCACTAGCCATGTGAACTCATACCTCAAAGGCAGCAGAAGGACAAGAATGGCTGCGAGAGAGAGGGCCTTGGAAAGGCTGAGGTCCAGCACCATGGGGCAGTTGATCCTTATTTCAACTGATCCCTCTTGCTAGTAAGTTAAAAATACTGTCAAGCCCCAGATCATGACACAAACAGTCTGAAGCAGACTGAGTTTTTGGAATTGTTCTGTACAAATGTATCTGATCCCAGAGACAGCAAACCCTGACTGAGCACCTATCAAGGAAGGGGTAGAACACATGCTCCTCACAGGGCCAGGTCCATCCTTTCCTCTTTCTGTTCTTTGCTGCTTGCCCTTTTCTCTTTTCTTTTCTTTTCTTTTCTTTTCTTTTCTTTTCTTTTCTTTTCTTTTCTTTTCTTTTCTTTTCTTTTCTTTTCTTTTCTTTTCTTTTCTTTTCTTTTCTTTTCTTTTCTTTTCTTTTTTCTTTTCTTTTCCTTTCCTTTCCTTTCTTCATTCTATTGTGGGTTTAACTTTCCTTCTTCTCCACCCTAAACAATTATTTCATTTTCTTTAGGAAATCTTGGCATTGACCAAGTGCAGATCCACACTCATTACAGATATGGAGGCTGTACAACAGTAATGAAGCTTCAGTGCTTTAGGTAAAGATGCTGGATGCCTGAGGTACATTAATTAAATTAAAAAGCACCACAGATCTGGTAATTGACAAGTAGAATTGGCATCCATAGCCACCAACAATGCAAAATACATGTAGTTTCACAGAAATTGTTTCTGTCCATCAATACAGAGCTGAGTTACAAGTTGTAGAGTAGTTCAGGTCCAGTCCTTAAGATTTCACAGATGGCTCAACCCCACTAATTTCTCCATGCTGACTAGAACATGCCTACTTGCTTGATCAGTGCTTTGACCCTGGGATGTAACTCTTTACAAAGAACTATACCACTTTCTTTGGTTCTAACAAAAATAAAACTCATAGTCATCGGCAACTTACAGAACGCATTCACAACTACAAAGAAACTGTAATAATATATTGAGTTTATACCAAATTAATGGAGAGAAACCTCAGGTTGATTTTTGCGATAGAGGTCTAGCATGACAAATGGTTCCTTCCATGTGTTTTTATGTAGTTCTAGGAAATTCTGGGAAGAAAATCTTTCAATAAACTATAGATATGCAGTATTCAGGCAGTGTTAGATCAAAAGTTTCAAAATACCAATGTAAGGAAGTAAAAAATTTGTATTCAGGTTCATATTTTTCTCCTTTCTAGAGCTAGAGGGCTTGAATCTGCAGCTCCCTTCCTTTTGTAATAGTGCAAGAAAAATCTTTTAAGCATTCTATAATTGTCTTTATTTCTATGAGTGTATATGTATCAGCCAAAACTGTCTCTGTATTATTTACAATCATGAATGCAGAATGGGAACAACAGTAAAAGGTCTCCTACTTGTTCAATTTGTGGATGTTCTACATAATTGATGTCTAAATATTTGGCAATGAGTATTCATTAATGCTTGTATATTTTTTGCTTCCTCACTCCCAATACATTCTTCACATCATCTGTGCAATACCTCAATAACTTGGGACTAACCTTTGAACTTATCTATTCAAACTCCTCACATTATCAGTTCTAACCACGTCCCTCAAACTTGCCCAAAACATGGAGATTCAGGAGCTATTTGAACTGTTCCCTGAAAGACAGCAATTTAAAGAATTCACAATGAAATTCTATCTTACTCCAACAGTTTCAATGATTGTGAAAAAAACACCTAAAAAAAAAAAAAAAAAGTTCAGCAATTTCACACAGTGGAAAACAGCCCAGGGCACAAGAAAACTAAAACCAAACAGTTTGCCATCAGTGCTGTAGACTGTGTTCAGTAAAAACAAAAGATCAAACAAGTTCTGTAATCATTATATAAAGCACATTTGCTATGGCATGTGAAGAAAACATACTTCCTTCCTAATACTAATTAACATTAGAGAGTTGTGGGCTGAAATGTGGGATAAAAATAGCTGTTTAAACTAATCACTCAGCAAGATGTAAATGTTACATATAAAGTATACCTAACGGGTTGGAATATTTATCCCAGAAGTAAAGAAAGCTTTCACTACTCATGAATTATAAAAGTTTCTCTTCCTGCCTCACTGCAACAATGTATGGACTCTTTGCAAGTATGTGACAGCTTGTCATAGAATGTCTACAGTTGTCCTTATTTTTAAGTATTAAAAAAATTTTGGATCAGCCAAAGTTGTTGGGAGCAAAGAAAAGAGAGAGCAGAAAACAATATACAAAGCTATTTACAAACAGCACAGAGGTATTCCAACTGCCTAAGCCAAGATGTGACTGTCAGTTAATGTCCATGTTGGAGAGTTGCAGACAATGCAGAGGAAAGCCCACAAATGACGTATCATCGGCTTTACTTGAGCAGCACTTCCATACACCTTCAAAACAGGTTACCAATGCACACAAACCAGCTAGCTCCACGTAACAGAGAATGGTATCCTCAGATCTATCTTTGCTTCTCTGAAATTATTTTTCCTTTCATATCTGCTCTGTTCTTCCACAAATAAACCCAGGCAAATGGTATCCTTTTTGTCACCTCTAGCTATTCCTTTGCCTTTCCCCATCCTAAAGTTTCCTCACTGCCACCAGCACCACTGTTCAAAGGTTTCCCATGGGTAGGAGACAGCACTGGACAGATGATGTTGAATGACTGGTATGTTACAGAGCAGATCATCAAAGTCTCCAAAATATTCCTAAGAATAAACCGTATTAAAAAGTTCAGGAAGCCAAATGTTATTGAAATAATATTTCAATAGTTTCCTAGCAACAAAATTTCAGATGTTTCCTAGTAATTTCCCCTAGTGAGAATTCCAGGTAGGGTAACAACTGGAGAAAAATTGTTGAAATATGCAGTGCTTAAGCATTCCACAGTTGAAAAATCAACATGTTTCAAGATCCTCCAGGAATTTTTAAGCACCTCTCAAGCTCTGTGTCTAATACAGATAGCAATGAAACATGTTCTTGAGTAACAATAGTGTTCTGAAGGACTCAGCTGAAATTTATCAGTGGAGCACATGGATACATCTCTGAGATCACTGCCCCCCTCATCCCACATTTCTCTTCTTTGGGCTGGATTCAGGAGTGCTTACCCAGCAGAAAACTGGTTGCAACAAGATGCATTTGACACTGGTTACACCAGGCTATATGAAGACAGGTCTGTCCTTTGAGTGTTAGGCTAATGAAAAAGAAAATGGGGTTTTCCTTCATCAGCCAGAGGAAATAAAACACTCCTCTGGGAAACTTCTGTAATCCCAGTCAGATTCCAAACTCGGGCTACCTGGTGTACTCCAATCTCCTGCTCTAAGTGTCACAGGAGTAGAATTTCAGTCTGTAAAGACTGAATAAATGAAAACAGCCCATAGGAAACAGAGTATAACCCAGGACAGCATGTTCTCTATGTCATCTTCCAGGACTCTGTCAGCAGATAGTTTAGACCAAGGGAGCAGATGAGCAGGAGCAGAGGCTTAATCTGATAGAAAGGGAAAACTGTTCAATTGCACTGTTTTAATATTACTCTAAACAGACAATGTAATTCAAACAATCTGGTTGTGTAAACTGAGTCACAAGGCTCCTAGGCCAGTCAAACCACCCCCACCACTATCCTTCCCACTCACCTCACAAAGCAAAACCAAAATCACTGAAATTTAAAAAGCAGTTAGGCATAACGAGTCCAAAGCCTCCCCCAAGACAAATTCATTCCACTGAAAATGGAATTGTTTGGGGCAGCAGAAATACCACCTCTACTCCATCTTAAAACATGATTCATACCACTAAGTGCTTTTTTTCCCTCTTGTAGTATGTAATGTTTGGTCTTCTTGAAAGGGTCATATTGAATTAGCAGGTTCACCTTGAAACTACACAGTGGAACAAAAAGCTGTGTGCCAAACAGCACTCCAGAGGGGTCCAGCTTGCAATAATGCAATTCTCCCCTGCTCAGTAAGAAGAACAAGTGTTGTGACAACCTTTAAATGCTCGGTCCCAAACCACAGATCTTTTCCCATGTTTCTTTCAGCTTGCAGCAGAGTTTCCAAAATGCGCAGGCTGCATTGTGGGCACCAGGAAGGAGAGCCCTCAGGGAAGCACTGGGGGAGCTGCATATCTAACCACAGACATACTGCAAGGATCAACTATCAGAGACTGGTTATATGGCTGTCACAGCTCATTGGATTTCTTTGTCTTTATCCACTGTAAGCATTTAAAAGACAGCCTTGTGCTCCCGTGTCTAAAATTATTTGGTAAAGCTCATATATCTTCTAAAGGGGGGGGAGCAAGAAAAACCCCAAATTCTGACTTAACCTTAAATAGTAGTTTTCTTTAGAGGAGTTGAGAACAGGTTATAGAGAGAGTGACAGTGGTGCTAATATCTTACAAGGATTTAGTATACACTTGTGACCTATTTGGTGCATTTTCTCAGTCCTGTAGTGCACAGGGAGCTGGAAGTGCTACAACAGATAAAAGATATGGCTTTACACTGTTGAAAAATGTGAGCCATTTCATCCTCCCTTGCACAGCCATGAATAATAGCTCATACGCAGAGAGAAGATTTTTTTTCCAGCAAAAGGAACCCAATCCAGAAAGTTCCTCTGAGGAGGAATTGTTTCCAAACTATAATGCAGAGCACCAGTTATGAAGAACCCCTTGATACGCATTTTGCAGAAAGAACACACTTGACTCTCTTCTGGGGACTGAGATTAATTTAGTGAGCCTCAACACTGATTTCTGAGACCAAAGCCAGGTAGGTCCTTAGCAGCTTCACACCTTACAGCAGGAGCACCCAAGATTTCAGAGTATTTGCTGTATTTCATAGAATACAGAATAAATCAGAAGCAGAATTACAATATGGAAACAGGCTGACTTGAAGGGTGCTTAGCCACCTATTCTGTGATGCAAGTAGGTATACAGGATGATTATTTCTGGGTTTTGTGTGTGTGTACTTGTATAAAACATGTAGGTGTTTTAACAAGCATCTTCCTTCCCCAAGGTTCATCATGTTGATGATAAATGTCATGGAGACTTCAAAAATCCCATCATGGTCCATGATTAAAAGAACAAGTAGTGCAATAAGATTTTTATTAACAGAGTCTGCTTCTAATGGTATCTCTCTATGTGCTCCAGCACTGCATGTTCCATTGTTCTCCTTGGATCAGCTCAGACAATGCCGCAACACCTCCTTGCAAGAGGGACAAGGCTGCGCTGCATCGAGAGCCCTGTACTTCCCAGGAAGCTTTTCCAGACCTGTCTGCTCAGAGCAGAGCAAAGCACTGACATTGTGAAATGGCAAATGAGTTCTCACTTGAGAATCCACAAGAAGAGGTCTCAGGTGCTGCCTTTGCTTCAGAACAAAAAAGATAAGGGGGGTGGTATTATTTGCTTTATACCAGGAGCTTACTCATCTGCTGTGCAAGGAGCAGTACAAACATAAGGAGCAGAGCCCTTGCCCCTGGGAGTTTATGATCCATTAAAAACACAAGGGACACCAGTGTGGCATAGGAAAAACAGGACATGCAAGCAAATGCAGGCAAAGCTGGTCAGTCTGGCTGGCACACACAGAGCACCCACAGCCTGACCACTCAAACAGTTATCCCAGAGAAAGAGAACGAGAGCACAATTTTCAATGCAGTAAGATGGGAAGGTTTAAGGGAAGAGAAGACAGATTTGTAGCTTTTGAGGGAAATCCTCCTTAGTCCAGCTAGTCCTCACTCCGCAACTATTTCTCCCTTTCTGTCCTTCCACCTTATTTCACCCTTAATCTCACTGCGCATTTTTCCTCCCACCTCAAAGGGCAAACCCACAAGGAAGCCAGATGTGCTGAACGTATGGATATAAAGAAGCAATCTGCATAACAACAAGAACCATGTGAAATAATCTCATTTTCCCCATCTTGCTTCTATTTTTTTCCCAGTGGAAAGAAATAAAATATAGACCTAGTTCATGGTTTGTTCTTTTCAAAGCAGTTCCATTTTCTTTCATTTCTTCCTCCACCTTTCAGGGTTTGGATATAATATATGGCTTTACAAATACTTCCCTTCCACATACATGTATGCATTACTGTTCTGCAGCCACATTGCAGAGATCTTTTCTCTCCAAATGATATCAACAAGAGTGAAAGATAAGTTCCCCCCATGGTCAAGCAAATAATCTACTGCTCAAATTGTAATTATACTATATAAATGGAGTCCCATTAGTTCCCCTGTAAACACAGTGTAAGCCCAAAGAGCTCAGTAGCAGCTGTTTTAAGGAGAGAGAATCATGAAAGGAGAAAAAAGAAAATTGTCTGTTAACTGTAAAAAAAGATTACTTTCTTTTGATCTATGTTCTTAGAAGCCCATAGGAGATGCTGACTAGAGAGATAAGGCTCTCAGTCAGGATATTTGAATACACAAATATGTATCTAAATATCTATCTTAACCTAGACCACACATTTCTGTAAAGAACTAGTATTTTCTCTCATTTAATAACAAATGTGGTTTCCCAGCTTCCTGTACTCTGAGATCCAAAACTGGAAGCAAAGGGAATCTGCAGAGTTTCACAAAAGGGATGCATTCTTCCCAGCTGTACTGACAGTGAAGGGAGGAAGAGGCTCAAGAAACAGAATAAATACTAAAGCTTAAGTTCAGGTGCTCTGAGTAGTCTCTGGAAGACCTTCTCTCTTTGCTGGTTAGGGAGACTGGATTTTGCAAGTACCTTGCAACCATCACCGTGGACTGTTAAGCACCAAGCACCTATAAAAATCTGGCCTCAGCCGTGGGTGCTGAAGACCTACACATGCAGCCAAAGAAAATATGGTCTGCTGGATCTGACCCAAAGCCAGTTGAATCGAGTTTTGGACTGGCTTTACAAATTTTTGTTATAAGATGTAAGAAACTGGACCTTTCCCTTGTGCTATGCACCACACAAATGTACCCTGAGAGAGAGCCAGCACTGCAAGAAGCCAGAAGGCTGAGGAAGAATGGAGAGGGGAGAGGGAGCTGTGGTCACAGCATATTGGTTGCAGGGCCATGAACAGGAGAAAGTATTTAGTGAAAAAGCAATTAAACATTAGAATTTAGTGCCTCTGATCATTTTGCTGTTACCAATGTGCTGCATCTAGCTCCAGCCTACTTTATCCTGTTCATTGCTCAGGACAGACCACCACTGAAGTTGTCATTTTAAAATACTCTCCACTGTGACTAAACAGCTGCTGCAGTCAAGTAGTTCTATCTTCTATCAAAGTTTGTAAATCACAGTATTTTAAAAAGATGCGAAAAGTAAATAATCTGGTATATAATAGTTATTTGATTTCTTACATATGTGTAGAAAAAATAAGCACATTAGATCTCTAGCCTTTAATTAAAAAATAGTTGGGGGAAGGGAGTAATATCTTAATAAGTAACATCTGACCAAAAAGTATTTAGTAAATTATATCCTAAGTGTGGCCAAAAACTGTAAGATTTACTGCAAGTAAATCATTATTGCTATCTGAGTCTGAATAGCTTCCATCTGATTTCTGTATGGAAATACACACCATGGAAGCATAGCCTTGGACTTCAAAGGACATACAGGATGCTACTAATTTCTGTATCTGACAGTGTGATGCAATGTTTGGATTTGCATCTCTGCACTTCAAAGTGTGGCACTCCCTAGATAAGGTCTCCGTTTATTTTGACATGGATTCACAGAGGTGAACAAGAAAGCAGCACCCAAAACAGAGAGTAACTCTCTCGTCCTTCCTCCTGCGCTCCCCNAAATCACAAAAAAACCCCCCAAACTAAAACGGGGAAAAAAACACCCACACAACAAAAAAAACCTGCTCTGTTTGCTTCTCTCTGAATTCAGTAATGCCCTGGAGACCGGGGATTACAGAGGAAGAATACAAGTCATGGTTGTGGTACTTCAAGTAATCTCCAGTGTCCAAAACACAGTGTCAACATATGGTACTCAAATGCAGATTTGGAACGTCTTTGAAGTAATATTGAATCTGACTAATGGTTAAAATGCAGAACTAGCTGCCTTTTTTTTCTTTATTGTTTCATACTGAGGTTGTCAAAATTTCAAGTAGGGTAGTGCATTCATATTCTGTGAATTACATAAAATTTTATCTAAAAACATCACCAAGATGAATTCTGATAGTCAGCTTTACTTTTTGCCAACCCTGCAAAGCCAGGATCCTACAGGATAATGACATAAAAGCTTTTGCCCTAACGACCTTACAATGACACTTAACAATTCATACTGTCTATGTGTACAATGTCTCCCACGCTGCAGACCTAAAGAAAACTCTAAATGCCGGGATATGATCACAACTGCAATACAAATCTTACTCATTCCTTCAAAATACATAAACAAGTCTCCTGCAACTACAGCTCCTATACCTGTTCTCACTTGCCTTGTATAAAACATCAAAGTAGTTTTCAATACCAACAGTTGCTTACCAAGAGCATATGTATAACTGCTATAATTACTTACTTATAATTAAGTGCTGTTCATGTTCAGTGAAAACACTTCTGAGCAAAAAAAATCTTACAAATCTGACAGAACAGAGGTGTTGTGGGGCAAAAGTGCAAAAACCATCAAGCTGAAAATCCAGAAGGAAAATGATGACATTTTGAAGCTTTGCATAATGCAAGTTCAAACAGCTGCACTTGAAGTTACACCATGTAAGATACCACTGTCACTAAGGTCTGTAATTGTGAGTAATTACCAAATATCTCATACCCCACGTATCTACTGTCCTTATAATTTAGTTTGCACAATATGCTACTACATGAAAAGGATTTTCTTTGTATTTAATCATCTTTGATTTTTTTTCTTTTTTAAGGAAAAAAAGGAAAAAAAATATCAAAGCTAACAGGACTCAGAAGATTTGTGTAATAAACATCATATGCAGATTTTTATTTCCCTATTCAGCTGGAGATCAATGAAGTATTTTGAAGTTTGATTAAGGCAGTTAAGCCTCTCAAAAGTTCCTGTTTCAACATTAAAAATAAGTTGTGTGGTACTGTCGTATTAATTTTTTTAAAAAGGAATAGCAAGTTTCATTTGCTCAATTAAAAGACAAAAAATCAAATACTGTTCAAAGAAAGAATTCAAAATTAGAATGCTACTTCTTACTCATTATGATTACTTATCGTTTGCTTGTATTTACATACATTCCCGAATCCCTTGGTCCTTCCTTAAGCAAAAAATGTCAGCAGGAGTTTTGACTATGTCCTTCAGGATTTGGCCCATATTGAATTATAAACCTATATAATTCCAAACATTTTCTCTATTATATAGAATTCTCGCCTACTTAAGCAACTTCATATTTAGAACGAATCTCGGAGCTTAAATGCAACTCGCATCTGGATCGTGGATTGTGCTTTATATTGTACAATCTGCAGTTACTGGAAATGTTTGTATCCTTTACTGAGAAAGAATGATTCATTTCATAGAAATTTTCATCTGCTATTAATCTTCCAGGATATAGTTAGTGTTCTGATATTTTCAGATATTGTTTTATGGAGGGATTTAAAGTAGCTCTCCCTTGGCAGCCTGCAAGATTACTCAGTGATTATAAGCAACTCAATACTGTATGACAGAATTTCCATGCAAGGGACTTACAATCATGTTTCATTAATTCGGCTTGAATGAAGCCTCATTTCAGGCCTTGAGGAGCTTAAGATTTATGTGAAATTAATAACATAACAGATGTCTTCACAATTTGGTTCCTCTGAAAAAAACTGATTACTTTGAAAACTTCAATGCTTTAAAATGCAGACTGAGGGAGTTTTTACTCTAGGGTAAAGAGTTATTCGTTTATATCAACTGAATCTCAGAACTAAGTGGAATTTAAATGTCAGATTTATATTAAATAGTCATATTCACCATTATTACATGTAATAAACAAAAGCCTATTACTTTCATTAATAAGTGGTGTTGGACATTTAAACCAAAGCTTAGAGAGATAAAGTCAGCACCTTTGCTAAGCAGTAGGAATGAGAAACAAGGGAGGTAAAAGAAGAATATCCAGGAAGCCCTGGGTTTTTTATCTTTGTTTCTGATAATTTAATCATCTTTTCCTCACAGGAAAACAAAATGCATCTGTGCTCACACAAAACTCCCCACTTTATAAGAGTTGAAGCTGTCTCTTGTGGGTCCACATGCCTAAGGCCAAATGCCTTCTTTCTTTCACAGGACACTTTAAACGCTGGCTTCTCTTCTTTTTTTTTTTCTTCTTTTTTTCAAAAATTCAATTCTTTTATCTAGGCTTCAGCCACACTAGGTGCTTTGCAAGCTGAATTTTAACGCATGCATGAGCATGGGGTTTATCTTTAAGGAAACTGCCTATGCGATTACTTCTCCAAGTCCAAAAAAAAAAAAATAATTGAAATAAAAATTATCTCTTAGCTTTGCTTTTTGATCCGATATGCTGAAGGGCACAGGGAACAATGCATTTTTGATTCACACACTCAAGTACAGCTGATAGGATAGTCACTGTGATGGTTCGATATGCAAATGTGTTACATTAAGGGTTGAAAAATTGACACAGTGCAGGATATTACAGCTAAGACACTATCAGCAAAATCATAACAATTAGCTGTTTGATTGCTGCAGACACGGTTCATGCACCAGCCTCACATTTATAATGAGGTATCCCCGATCCCTTTCTTGTCTCGCCCCACCCTCAGCACCGTGTCCACATTGATACGATGCTTCGCCAAGAGGTAAGGGCTCCAAGATAAAGAAGAAATATCAAAAGCATTAGTATAAATTACAATTGTACATTATTAGCTATTTAATTACATGAGATATCAGAGTGCAGCTTGCTGATTTCATGCTTATGTTAAAAGTTACCATGGTAGTATTTCTCCCTTGCGAGACAGCATCAGGAATTATTGCTAGCACATGCTAAAACAGACAAAGCAATGTATTCTCGCCACATTCTCTCCCTGTCTCTCTCTAAGTTTAATACCGAGGAATTCCTTAGGCATCTGAAAAAAAGCACATGTCTGGCATGGGACTGTGAACCAGATCTGAATTTGGAGATAAAGTCGGCATCCTAGGCCTAAGGCGGGTGGCTGCTGTGCTGACTGCGGAGGTGACTTGTTCTGCTCTCCATGAGGGACACCCGGTTTCCCGTGCACCAGCACCCCCCTCCTCGCCCACACCCCCCCGAGGGATGGCATTAGCTGTGCCTCCAAAAACAGCTGCTTATCAGCTCCTCTGGAGGGAGGAAGAAGCAGTGGGTGGCAGAAGGTTGTTGCAAGGAGGGGGGGATGGAGTGAGGAAGGGGGGTGAGGGGGAGGAAGAGGACCAAAAAAAAGGAGACATTAATAAGGATGAAGGAAAGCCGGGGAGGGGGGGAACTGTGCTCTACCCAAACATGCATGCAGACAAAGGCCCGATCAAGCAGCACACTTATTCACATGTCACTGATTTCTCCTTATTTACAAACATGCAGGATAATGCCTAAATACACCCACCAGTGCACCAGAGAGAGAGAGGAAATCAAAGACTTTTTGGTTTTTGGTGTCTTATCTCTTTTGAAAGGAGGGGAATCAGCATTTTACAATAAACATCTGAAAAATTCCTCTGTGATGAGATGTAACAAATGCTGGAGTTACACATGGAGTTTTTCTCGTAAATTCCCCAGCTGGCACCATCCCCAGTGCCTGTGTGCCACAGCTATGCAAAGCCATCTTCAAAGGTGCTGGGATCCCACTAATCGGGCAACAGGGAACAATGTCGGCATGACTGGATCGGAAAGGCTTGAATTTAGTGTAATGCTTTCACTTCTCTTTGGTCTTCTGCACGAGGTCTCTATGGACTGTTTGGTTAACAAGGACAGGCGCTGACAGATGTTGTCATGCACCAAGGCAGAAACCTTTCTGCTCAGAGAAGATAGACTTAAAGCCAAATTAGCAATATAAACTGAATTGATTAATGAATCACGGAGAGCTGCGATGGCAAAGGCTCTCTTCAGCCCTGTGCCAATGAAGTGTTCTCACCCATGACATACAGGCTCTTTTCTGGCAGAAGTATGCTGTAGCACACCAGAAACCTCCATCAGATAGGAATCACTCATCACTAAGCTGTAGACAAACAGACCTGAAGCTCCAGGTCTCATTTTACCTCATCTATTTTGCAATGGTTCAGAGAGCTTTAGGGTGGAAAGAGAAAGTAACATAAAATTTATCACTTATTATGTTTAACATAGGAATGGTATGACCTCAGGTACCGGCTCCTTCATCAGTGAGAAGGAAAGATTGAAGGGCTTGAAGCTGTTGCCGAGACCAATCTGGCCCAAAGAGGTTTGGATTATCTTTACTTAAAAGTCATATCCTTACTGTGTGGCTGTAACCAGTAAAAGTACAGAACATTTTGAACAAAATACTGGAAAAGGATGGGAAATGTGAAAAGATATGAGAAAACCTGAATGTAGCACTTTCCCTTTTTTATTCCACTCTAATGTATTAATAAAAAGTACTTAACAAAATCCATGCACTTTAATGCACTTTGCATTACAATGGTCTAATTTGAAGGTATTTTTCTACATTTTCCCATCTTTGAGCACATACATCATTAGCCCAAATGACTGAGAGCTGTTCCTCTGCTCCATTCTCCTTTCCTTCATCTACTAGTTTCAAGTCAGTTTTGTCTGGCGATGCTGGTACCAAACATTCAAATTCCTCCTGATTTCTCAGAACAGTTTCAACTCTTTATCAATCTTCTCTAAATTAAACCATCATTTATTACAATAGAATAAACCCAATGTTTTAGAGAAGCTGGCTTTCAATGAAAATCAGAGTAGCAGAGTACTTGGTAATTTGGCTAATTCAGAAGCAAGTCAATTTTTTTTGGAAGTGACAAAAGCATCTAATGTGGGGAATGTAAAAATAAGCTGCAAACCCCTTTGCTGCCCATTTCCTGCAATACAATCTCCATGCTAATGTGAGAGCGACCCAGGAACTGTTATTCTTACACCAGGAAAGTTCAGAGGTCTCAAATTTTCCCTCTCCATTTGATGCTGGGCCAGGAAAAGTTGAAATTTTTAAAAGCTGAGCTAGCAGATAATCTTAGACTCCACATTCATCTGCAACACTTCATTTATGCCATGAGAATTATGTTCAAACAATGACAGATTTTCTGCTAATTTTTTTGCCCAAACTAAAATTTCAGCATTACAATTGTGCTAGTGTAAAAGAAAAGGAATATTAAAGGCCTTTTCTCACCAAAATTCTCATGAATATTAACCACCACCACCCCCACCCCAAAAGTTTAGGGTTTGCTGAATCAGCATTTTGACCAGCTGGAATGTTCCCTTTCTGTTACACGCATCTGCTCCCACTTGTTTGGAGATGGCTATTGAGATAGGGAGGACAACTGCTTACACTGACATTCTCATGAGAATGAGATTTTGGACTTGGCCAACTACACAGAAACACTCTCTTATGAGAGAAGAGTTCAAAAAGAATAATAATAAAAGCAGGTATCAACATTTAGCCTGACTTTGTGTCATGTCTGTGCTTCTCACCCAAGCTGCTTCACATGACAGCAGTGGCCAGGGCAATTGGCCTGACACCTCTGCATCTCACCCTGGTACTTTCCCACTTCCACCTTTGGGGATCACCTGAATGCTGTACTGAGTTACACATTTGAATTGCCTTAATTTAGTTCTGAAGGGGTATTCATACTGTCTCATGGTGCACATGAGTGGGTTTACAACTTGGTGTTACTCAAAATCTTCAGAATTCCAGAGTAAGTAAACATCATTAAACTGCATTTGTCAGCCGTTTGACACACAGTCCTGTTCCTGAGTCCTCAATGGGACAAATTATCTCCTCTCTCTTGGCTTGCTGGAGTCCCCAGATAATACTACTAGATGCCAAATTTTCTATTTAAAAAGAAAAATATTCACAGCTATATTAGTGGTGCAGTTAAATAGATAAGAATTCATTTAGAACAATATTATCAGGGGAACAACATCCTTTCAGCTCTAACAACTTTTAGTTTAAAAAAAAAATAAAAAAAAATTCCAGCAAACAATCACCCCAGCCCAGTGTAAATGGAGCCAAGTGATTTCTTCATATAATGCTTGTTATATTCACTTTAAGAAGAAAAGTAAATGAAGGCTATAATAGGAAAAACAAAACCATACAGATCTAACTGTACAATAAATACAGAACGTACCCTATTTAATCTGCTTACAGTAAAATCCACTGAGCAAAATTATAATTTGATATGGCTCAGCTTAGCCAATAGAAACTCATAAAATGTCTTAACATCATAATACATTGTACAAAAGAATCACTAAGTACCATAAAACATATGGGAATATGGGTCTGTATTCAACCATTACTCTTTGCCAGCGTAGCATATTAAAATGGTTTCTATTTAAGTGCAGAGATCCCTGAAGTATACTACAGTCTTAATTAAAATGTCAATAAAATGCAAAAGTGCATTGGGGACCTTATCTGATTTTTAATTTTTTTTTTTATTTTTTTTTTGTTAACTCTTTCAGAGAGTTATTTCTTAATAGCTTCATTACACTTCTGAGGTTTGGAGCAATTAAAAATAAACATAACTAAGCCATTTTTAATAATTAGCTGCAATCTGAGCATGATCTCAGATCCTTTCTCTCTAGCACAATTCCCTGCAGGAGTAACTGGCAGGTTAAGTCAAGACTGGAAAAGTAGGTCCTTATCAGAGGCTAAAATGCAATGCTTTGGGTATTCTTATTCCAATATTTGATTTTCTTTCAGTAGCTTTTAAAAAAGGCAGTAAGACTGTTCTGTGGCTTTTTCTGAGACCAGAGACACTGGCTAGGTAAGAAGCTGACTGGTTTTCAGTGACACTTAAAGGAGATAGCTTTTCCATGGGAGACACTGACCTGTGAGACAGGTTGTCTGTCTGAAGTTCTTGCCATGCCTTTCCATGGTCTACCAAACCCACCACAAATGGAAATAAAAACTAGCCAAGAAATTATTATCTACTTGCTTTTGCTTTTGTTTCAATGAATTTGAAATTGCCTTAGAAAAAATCCTTTTTACCAAAGAAAACAAGTAACATCACAGTGTTTGTCAAAAACCTGAAACAAAGCTCAGATAAAAGAAAATCCCATCCTTGGTTTTTGTGATATTGGAAGGATGACAGTGGAAAAAGTAAGTAACTTTTTCTCACTCTTCCTCTTCCATTCTGTCATCTTCTAGTGGAAGAAGAAATATTTTTAAACATTAATTCATTTTCCCCACTATAATATTTCTCTAAAATCTGTATTTTCTTGAGGGAAGAAAGAGTATCTTTGGAATGGCATTCACCTATTTCTAGCAAGATCAAAATCTTGACAAAAAATCCTGATACTAGGAGCAAACCTGGAGTGCTGGCAGCATCACTGGAGGCACTGGAGTGGGGTTTTGGGTGGCTGATTGGGAGCAGGCAAACTTCCCGAGAGAGGTGAGGTTGGGCCAAGGCTGATTCTGCTTTAAGATGGTGTGGAGAGCACTCTGAAGCCAGTGGCACTGTCTAATCCAGCCTAAAATCTCCGAAGGATCAGAGTCTCTGCACTCCAACCTTGCAGAACTTACAGGCAGTATATCTGCCTGGCCACAACCACTCAGTTGTTAGACAGGATTGGAAATTACCTTCCTGGACAGGATAACATGCAAAACAAAAGGTAGTGCTGATTTTGAAATCTACATTTAGTGGCTAGATACATAATGTGTCTATTTTCTTTAGTAGGCTGGAGAAGCAGAGAAAGGGAAAAATACAAGTTAATAAGAGAAGAAAAGTTTACCAGATCAACATGGCTTTGGATTGCAGCAGGATACATTTCCCTTTCTACTTCATCCCCCTCTGCATCCACTTTATGTTAAGTGACAAGCAGTTGGCAGGTTTTGCAGATATATTGACAATAGCGGACATAGGATATAACTGTGAAGATTTGTCTTACCAGGGTTTCAGCTGGTTTCTACTAACTAACAGCCAACAGCCAGATTTGGGGGGTTATGACCTCTAGTTATTTGAAAGTAACTTGGGGGAGGACGAAAGCAACACATTTTATGCACTAGGCTGCTGTTCCTAGAATATTTTTAGGGGTTACTCACATAAAACTGACGCCATTTAATGATTCTGTAAGAAAAAACAAACAAACAAAAAACAAACAAACACCAAAAAAACCCAACAAAAGTGATTGGAAAGGCCATATTTTGGGAACAGAACTGGGAAATTTAAACAGTCATGAGCCCTATCTCATATGGTGCTGAGCAAATGCTTCCGGCAGAGTGCCAGATATTCTTACCTTCCAGGGGGTTACACGGAAGCTGAAGGTATTTAGCCTAGTCTATTGCATTCCCTTTGGTGAAGATAGCCCACATTATGTTTCTCAGTTCCTCCAACTTTTTTTCTTTTAGAATTGAAATAATACAAGATTTGGACTTCTGACAGCAGTTCAACTCTCCTGTCAACTTCATATGCCATACATGGATTTTTTACATACTATTTTCTGTAATCCTAAAGATCTCTTGTAACATTTCTAAAGGCATCACCTCCATGTGATGCCATTGTAACAGTTTGGGAAGGAAACAGACAACTGCAGTTCTAGAATGGAACCGTGACATCAGTCAAACTCTGACCCTGCTTGAGCTTAAATGAATAACAGGTCAAATTTTGATTGTCAAACAAACATACAAAGCACATGGATATTGCATCATGACTTAAGTCGCTCCATTTAAGTAGAAAAGTAATAGAAAACTTGAAAAAAAAAAGTAGTAACTTTCCAACAAATAACCTTAAAATACTTAATTAAAACACTGAATTAGGCTTGACAGAGCTCACTAATCTATTTGTGAAATGGGCAGACTTCCAAAAAAGCTTCTTCCCACTGGTTACTCTAAATAAAAAGATAGCAAAAATCCTTCTAACAGCTTTAGTTTCTGTTCCCTGATGAATTATGTGCTCAGGTAAATGCAAACTATGCTTTTATGTCGTTGTTACATGTAGGGGGTTATTTTCTGCTCTCTGTTCCTAGACAGCCGTGTCCACACATTATCCAGGTGGGCAGAGATGACAGCTTGGCAGGAAGGCCAGAGAAAAACCTCTCAGCAGAAGGTGCCAAGCAAATTACAGGCATTCCCGTGCAGTGTGGGAGCCACCACTACCTTGGCAATGAAATGCTGAATGTGGGCAGGTGTAGGTGGCTGGGCACAAGGAAATGCAAGGAGAATCTGGGCATCTGATTTAAGTAACTGATGTCACAGGAAACTCCTCTTGGATACCAACACCTAGAGATGAGAGTTTAAAGGTCTGGAGATGGCAGCTCATACAGTTGGCCACAGTGCTGTGTGACTTCAGTAACAACACAGCCATATATTCAATAGAAAGAACTTCCCTGGAACCCCTCTGGTTTTTAGAATAAAAGTGAGGAACTAAAAACCAACAAATGCAAAAAGGAGGAATGTCTGTGTTGTTCTCTAAACCAGCCAATTCCTTTTTCCTCGTTAATGCCAGTAATTGTATTATTACTAGAGGACACACCATAACAGTTAAGAATTTTCAACAGTATTAGACTTGAAACTGGTCTATAGTAACATATTTAAATGATTGGTTTCTAATATTGTAGTTAATTATAAAAATAACCTGCCTGCAGCTATTACATACACATCTGTATTTAAATAAGTCTGTTTTGGTTTATCAAGAAGTAGGTTAGCAAAGACAAAATTGCTGTTATTTAATGTTTACTAATGAATCAATAAACTAAAACAGAGCAAAAATGTTTTCTTGCATCTTTACCCCAAATACATTGCAGTCAAAAACACTACAGCTGGTATGTACAAAACATTATTCAGGAAATGCTTGTGCATAGTAACATTCACTCATAGGCAAGTGAATCAGAGACCTGTATTCACATCTCTTAACCATAAATGCCTTGTCAAATCACAAAATAAACAGAAACAGTCCAGACATAGAAGAAATTGCCATTAACATCATACTGTTTGATGCCAATTGTGTCTTGAAAGAAATCCCTAAAAAATACTCTACAGTATTTATTGCTGTAACAAACACTCAGATATGTAACAAGCATTCAGATATTCCCAAAGTTGTCATACTGTGGGGGAGGAAGTACTGAAGGAAAACACCATGAATTAATCCTCATTTCCCATGTCATTCCCCAATCCCCCAAATCAAAGTGCAAAGTCTTGAGCTTAAAGGTCATTGACATCTCCTTACAACCTTTAACAGAAGAGAGATAGGCATATTTTATTTCATCCTGTCTATGAAGCATAACCAGTGTTTCTTTCCAGCTGGACACATGCATTTTGGAATATGTCTCCAGTTCCTGCTCTCAAGGAGTGACCTCACCTGCCTAATACCATCACTGGGGTAAGAAAAGCTCCCTGACCTACCCTTCACACTCTGGTGTGATGCTCAAACTTGTGAAAATGGAAATTACAACACCAGGACGCTAGAAAACTCTTCTCTTCTCCTACATTGTGCCTTCTCAAGTGTAGCAATAATTTCTTGCAGTTTAGAAATTTTGCACTGATAAATCTGGGGAAGGGATATTTGCACAAACACCCGCCAAGACACCCAGTACGGGTGCAGAAAAAGTTCTCACAAACTAACTAGAAAATATGTGACACATTCTCTGGCCATATCAGATTTTCAGTAGGCATTGATTTGAAAGGTAGCAACTGTAAGTCAAACAGTTTCATTTGTTGAGAAAACAGATGCATTCATTTCCCAGCCAAGATAAGGAAAATATTGTCAAGTTCAGAGGCAGAAAAAACCCACAACACTGAGAGCGTTTTGCCAGAGTGGAATTTTAACAAAAGGTATGAAGCGGCTTGATGTGCCCTTGATTTTTCTCCAATACTCAAATAAATAATTGACAATTTCCCCAGCAGAGTATGGGATGCTTAAGAAAAATATATGTGAATTTCAGATTAAAACCACAAATATTTCTTTATCTAACAGACCTGTTTCAGGGAGATAAGTATATTGATGATGCCCCCAAGGATGATTCATACCCTGGTCTCTGATGCATGAAAGCTGAAGCCTCAAAGTCCTACTGAAGTCAATGGGACTCAACTCTACTATGAACTGTAACAACTTAAGTAGTCATGAGAGAAACTGTGACATATTTTTTTGACTTGAAATAATTCATGTCTGCTGTGATCTATTGTAGAGCACTAAAATCCTGGTTTCCATCAGAACACTGAGCAAAAGAGTTTTCAAGTATTTTTGATTGTTTTGACAATCTCAGCCTTTCAAAGGCAAGAGTTTATGTTGCATACCTGAATGGATCGGTATCTTCATAAGGCCAAAACAGTAATAAAAGATTCAGCTGTGATGTGGACAGAGAGGAAATAGGAAATGGTGTACCAGCAGTAAAAATACAGAAGAGTGCTTGTTCTCAGGAATAGAATCCCGCAAGATGCTAAAAGAAGATACTGGGAATATTACTGGGATTTGTGGCCATCCTGTGAAGCCAGAGAGTGCTTGGCTGCTTTCACAATGAAATCAAATGACTGACAAATGCTCAAAAAGCAGTGAAGGTGGGAATTGCTTTTCATTTCATGTACCTTACTTGCAGCCCTACAGTATTAAAATTATGATCTTCTGGGGGTTTTTCTAAGGCAAGGCACAAAGGTAACAGAAAAAAGAAAAAACAAACAAACCAACAAAAACACAACCAAAAAAACCAACACAAAGGTAAAAAACAGAGCTGGGTAAGAAAATCCCAGAGCAACAGGAGTGGGTGTCCCAGTTAGTGCTGTTTATGTTATTAATGCAAAAGAAAGAGAAACTGTAAAAGTCTTCTTCTCCCCATCCTAGAGGAAAGATTGTGCTGTAAACTAAGCAGCCACAGGCTGTGGTTAGTGGGGCCTCTTGGGTATGTTCATTCTCTAAGATCTACAGTCTTTACTCAGGAAAGTTTTCCTGCCATGTGAACATGTACATGGAACATTTTCCAATATATATGTAAAACTGTTGACATACCTTTAAATAATCTCTCTCACAGTATCCTGTACACATGAGGAGGGAAGCACTCCAGTTTTTAAGTCTCATTCGAAATAAATACTTGTATTTAAACTCTATTGTGTCACCAAATATCCTTAAGCAGATTGGCAAATTTCAAAATATTTACATATATTTGAGACATCATTAAATGTGTTTGGGGTGGTGGGTGGGGAAGGCACATCTGCAATCTATTTTCTGAAGTATGAATGTTTACATTTTTGTTGTTAAGAAAAAAAAAAAAAGATGGTTTCAAGAGATATAGGCATCTCCTCCATCCTCAGGCATTGCTAATGTATATCAATTGTACAGCTTCTGGGATGTGCAGGAGTTATTCATTCTTATTTCTGAAAAATGCAGTTCTTCATTGGTATTTTTTTTCTTATAAGTACAGATTAAGCATCACAAAGCAGGCTATTAAGAAAGTATTTCCAACACATTTCTCACGTGAGAAAGATTCTCTCAATACCTTTTCAAGAAACCAAAGTAGGTTTTCAGAACTTGAAGAGAAAAAAAACCAAACATACATATCATAGAACAAATTTAACATTAATCTGTGATACTTTACACATCCAGAGGAGAATAAATCAAGAAGAATGTGATCAAAAGAGGAGTAGAAGGATATGGCACTACTACAGAGAAGAAATAAGGAGAGATTTTATCCCTTCTTTATAATATTCATATGATACTTAAGTCAAAGGTCACTGTGTATTTACAAGGCCAGAGCCAAGCACTGGTTTGCTTATCAACATCCCCCCGTTTGCGCAGACTGGAATAAACAAGCACAGACCTACAGGTAAAATACAGAGCTGTATCATTCCTAATCCTTGCTGACACACAATAATTCCAAATTATTCATTACCTCATGCATTTTTTAAAGACTTTTTAACACCTAATTCTTAAGCCATATCTCACTTATTCTTCAATTTCATCCTTTCTGATAGGAACAACTATTCAGGGAGATTTTGACTCAGTAGACAGCAGGTCACAGACTCTGACTGCTGAACAAACTGTGGGATCTTTATGATACAACTCTCAAATTTACCTGACACTGTGTACTCTAAGAATTAAGTCAAATCTTATTTCAACTTTCCAGATAAGGACTGTATTTCTTTGCCATGTATCTTTACCAATAAAAATTAAGGACCATCTGATCACCTGCATAATATCTCACATTCAAATATGGAAGAAAGCACATGGTTCATTAGTCATTCATCACCATAGATTCTCATGAGCCTTGAAAATGGAGCATCAATAAAATAAAAAACAGTGTGATTCTCTCATTGAAAGCCAAGCAGACACTCCTTTCCCACCTTTTGCAACACCTGCACCATGGTAGACAGGGACAGTTTCTTCTTGCTTCCCCCATATCTGAAGACTGCGTAGAAAGCAGGGTCCAAACAGCATGAGGCTGTACATCTTAATAATTACTTTCAGATAATTCTAAAAATGGCATATTAACAACTATTTGCAGTAATGGAAACAGTATATTTTAATGACACGATTTCAGCTTGCTAATTAAGTGGACAGATTAGTGATAGATAAATATCCATTCTTTTAGAGAGGTAATTAAGAACTTTCCTCATCTGAGATGACTTCTACCTTCAGCCAGAAGTTCTCCCAAGAAATGGAGCCACAGGTGGGCCAGATCACCCAGGGAAAACCCACACCCATAGCTAGTTACATTTGCTGTCACTTGCCTCGCAAATACTCAGCAGAGATGGCAGCTCTCTACATCCCTCTCCACTCTGACAGACTCCTTCTGAATTTCTATTTCCAGCTACACAGCTGGCAAAGAAGTCTTTGACTGACAGGAGATATTTCATTTCCACACAGCTCAGGAATATCTCCTGTAATGGTTGCTCAGGTTAGTGAAAAATTCTCTTTCAGCACTTGATCAAATATGATTACATCCACCAGCATTTCCAAGTAACAGATACCGCTTTTACTTGTGCTGCACAATGAAGTTTTCTTAATGCATGTCATTAGGATACAAACTAAAGACTATAGTGGGCACATGAGCAAGCTGTCCTTAAATTACCTTGATTTTTCAGCCATGTAATTTTGGTTGCAGGTCAGCATGCATTAATTTGGGATGCTCCATTGATCGTTATATATTTCCCTTGAATTATTTATTTATTGCACTTGGCTGCTGTCTATTCTCTCTCAGACTTTGAGGGAAGAGGAGCATGTGACAAGGGCTGTGTAGCTAAATACATAAGGTTGGATGATAGGGGACCATGGTTAGAAATTCAGTGTACAGCTAATTTGCCACATCAATTCACTTCTCTGGGCCTCACTTTCCTACTTTTGCCTGATTAAGCTGTGGATATTATAAATTCTATGCAGCAAGAACTATCCTTCAGCAGTTGGGCATTTCTACTCCTATGTTGAAATAAAATAAACTTACTGAATGCTTCCTGTAGGTAGGGAAATTATTTAGCATTATAGGCCATCCTTGGTCACCTACAGCTGCACTAGTCAGGACACACTGTGAGGGACGACCATGCAATGAGCATCCTTCCAGCTCCTGCACTGGAGGGAAGCAGGAGGGATCTGACCTATTGAATTCAAAACTGAGATTTTCAAGCCCGAGATTCTGCTCGAGTGCAGTTGTGACAATAACAGCAAGAAATACATAAGGCTCTTGGGTATCTTATTAATGAGAAACATTAAGCTGAGTAAGTGATACACTCTGTCTTTTATTGAACAAACACCCACAAATAAATATACTTGTTCCCACGAATAGGGATTCATTCTTCACTTGAATGAGTCTGTAATTTAATCCATTGTTACACTCTAACCAGAGCCAATATTTAACATCTTTTCTAATCAAGCTCTAATTTAATATTTTTAAATTTCTTTTGAATTACTTGAAATCCTTTAATTTTTTTCTTTTATAGAGGAAAGTTCTCCTTTTTTATGCCTATGATTGAGTTTGATGTGGCTTTGTTAGAGCCCTCTTAAGATATACAGTACATATTTTTATTCTTATCTAAGTTTCCAGGACTTGATCAATAGGAGAGCATATTTTTCTATCCAAGAACTAACCAAATTTATTCAACAGATTACACATTAATTTTACCATTAGAACATAATATGAGCAGATAATCCACAAAAATGCTTCAGATTTTTTGAAAGTGAATTTAATTATAACTAGTAATGTGCATTTGAGAATTATAATTATGAAAAGTCATGTTCTATAAATCTGAAATGACAGATTATATTTCAAAGCCTTATTGCAGAGGAATTAGAGTGCCGATTTATTAGTTGTAAATGTCTGATTATTGCAGCTTTGCTAAAAAACATGATCACAGCATATTCTAGCTGGATTTAACATGTTTAATCCTTCCAACAAGAATCATATTTTGAACAGAAAGCAGGACTGTGTTAATTTGTTTATGAGACAGATTTAGACAACTAATCTTTGTCTTATGATCCCTGAACAGTAATAATTTAAAAATACTTTACATACTTGTATTTTTCCAGCTGCAGACTACAGCTGATTATGAAATTTACATTCATCTATAAGCACCATGATTATCATTTGGCTTTAAGAATGGTGCTTCCCATTATTTCTCTGCTACTGAGGGACATCCTGTGCACATGAAGCCCAAATCACCTATGCTAAGGATTTATCCAGTCATGTGGAGAAAGTTATGGAGGCCAACCACAACATTGGGCATCTCTCTTCTGCTCCACACACAAGAACTACAACTTCCTAACAAATCCAAAAGTGTCAAACAAACTTATTGTGCTGGCACCAACTGAAAACAAAGCCCTCTGTTTCATTAAGCAAACATCATGGGGTATGGTATAGGGCAGGTTTCCCTCAAATGCACGAATGTTACAGTTTCTCATGAAGTTCCTTCGAGGGAGAGACGTGCTACATCTTACAAAGAATATTGAAGATTCGGTATCTGTCAAGTTACAATGTTTTAAATGAGGATATTTACAGATCTAGAATGACTCACTACTAAACTATTTGATATATATTTGAAAAATCTTCATACTGGATTTAATTTTCATATGCATTATTGTAAGAACATCATACAGCTGAGCAGGAGGAATCAACTGTTTCTCCAGATGCCCATTATATGGATTTCTATCAGGAATTAGAATTAATCTCAAGATATTTCTTGGTTTAGATTTCTTTAAACAAAGAAATTCTTCAATAGTTATTTCCTGGCCAGTGATGCCACATCAGTTTGGGCACAACCTCACTCATTTCTGGGGAGCTCTATCCCTCAGATCATGCAGCAGAGGTCCCTTGGTCTGGCTGAGCTGGGAAAAAGGATCTTGTTCTCCAGGGCAGAAACTGCTCTCGGAAGGGCACAACCCTGAGACTCTCATCATCCATACATTTGCATCCCTGTGCTCAGGGGAGGTAAGGGACAGGCCTTGAGACCACATTTAACATGCATTTATAGATTTTATTTCCTTTCTTAGGCACTTCCAAATGCCCACTTAAAAGCAAAGGTAACGTAAGTATTGTATGAGCCTACAAATAATCTCAATTCTTCTTTCTGTAAAGGGAAAGCATATTTCTGCTATGATGATGCCAGGCTCCTAGAGGCTTTAAACATGCCTTGTTGCTATATAGGTACAATCAGAGCCATAAAAATGTTGCCATTCAGTTGTCTATCAACTGGCAGTACATGGCAGATATTTGCTGCTACATAGTTTCTAAAAATAGGTGAATAAATAAAAAAAAATAAATCTGATGACAGCCTGAACTTCAAAAAAGCCTGTCTCACTTTACATCAAGTATAGTCTGGCAGCACTTGGCAATCATTAATTTTGCTCATTTATCACAGGTGCTGCAAACTGAACTGCTAGTGGAGTAAGTTGATAGCAGCCTACAAGCAACCTTGTATGGTTTTTTAAAACAATATTATAATATTTCACCAGTCAGCTGTTTCCAGTGAAAAATCAGAAGCAATAGATTACTTGCTCAAGACCAAAATACATTAATATATTCCTGGAAGTCTTTTATACAGCAGCTTTCATAGCTCATACTGCTTATCTCCAGTAGGGGACCCATTTACTATAGTATAGATTTACTATAGTATATAGGATATTTAGTATAGTTGCTTGAGGTGGCTTGCAATGTTTAGACCTTGCCATTAAGCACAAGCCTTCCTGACAACAATTCTCCCATCCGCTTTATAGATCATTGTAGCTGATGAAGGAAACCCTCTTGTTTACAGAAAATAAAATCTCCACCCCTACAAAGGATACAGCTTGGCAACTCGACTCCTCTTACATGTATACTCAGCATGGACAGAGTATTTCAGTTGTGCTCTCCTCAGGTTTGCTCTATCCCTGAGAGGGTCAACAAATGTGTTTGCAACAGACCTGTTTGTCACCTATTTGAATGCGAAGAGAAGCAGCTTGAAGACACAGGCTGCGACAGTTTGACTGAGCCCAGCAGGACCCCTCAAGGAGCATGATGCTCACCAGGGAGGATTGTAGACACCAATTCACACATCTGGTGTGGATTTCCTTGAAAAAATTTTAACTGTACCCTTCACTGAAAGATTAAGATAGACAATAAAAATGAAATAAATATTTGCTGGTCTTTCATTTCCCTTCTATTTTTCTATGTATGCATTCAGCCAGAGAGTGGATAGAAAAACCTGCATCCTTCTCTTAGAGACCAGCACAGGTCACTTGCTGCACTCGGTGGGGAACCTTTCGTGTTCTCGTATCGAGAACGGATAAGAGAGCCAGACTTTTTTTTCCCCTTATGATAAAGGTTTTTTGACATTCTTTAGCAAAGAAAAAGGACATACACACACAGCTCAGCCAGCATAACATAGTAAACCTACCTGAGAAACCGAGCAAGTATGTTGTCCCATGCTGAGTTCTGTGATGCTACAGTTACACTTCTGATTTAAAGCTGGCTGAGATGTGTCCATATGAACTACAGTCTGCATGACTGTGCAGCTACATCCAAAGAAACACACTGAATTCTTTAGGAGTTGCCAGTTCAATTCCTGTTAAGAGGTTTGCCAGAAGAAAAAAAAAAAAAAAAAAAAAAAAAAAAAAAAAAAAAAGCATAGAATGTCTTAGAGATCTACTTTTCTGACAGGTTTAAGGCAAGTGCTCATTTACCTTCACTCAGAATCTAACCTTTTGTCATGCTGAGTTTTTAAATAATTGGCACATTGTGGAGCTAGTAAAAACGTAGCAAGTTTATCTTCACAAGGACTATATACGACCCATACATTATATTCAGCAACTCAGAGAAAAGATGAGACATAAAAGTTGTTACAGTTCTCAGTCCATGCAATTGGGTTATTCTGCTTCTCTTCAGAGAATCCAAATGTATGCATGCTAGGCCAAATTGCTCCACGGGGTTGTTTTATTTGCTTGAAGGGACAAACTTGGCCAGGAATCTTAGGACAGACTCCAAGTACTCTAATTCTGCTTGCATTTTGCTTCCATTTGCTCATTTCTGTGTTTCCAGTATTCATTTCATCTTTCTCCAGCTCCTTTTTCCAACTCAGCAGTTCTTACTACTGAGCTGCTCAGCATTTTGCTGTGGAGCAAATATCCATCCCCTGATATCTTTACACAAGTCAATGATTGAAAGAAGCAGCATGATCCTGTTTCATCCTCTCCCCAAGGGAATGCAAACAACTAAAGCCAGTTTTGTGTGGGGATATACAGAGGCTAAAATAGAAGGGATCTTAGGGGTGCCTTTTCCAGCCTTCTCCTTTTGCTAAATAAGCACCAATCCAGTACAAATTCTGGATGCTTTGTTACTAGTTTTTATTTTATTCTTACCAGACACACACACATTCCCACCACCAGGCTGGAGAAATATTTGTTGGCAGAATTTTTACAGCTGTCCTGCTCTCAGTATGCACTGAGGACACTGAGTTGGGCTGTATTTATTGTGTTATGGTTTACTTTACAGTCCTGTGGGACATCCTGACAGCTTGTGCAAGTCACCGTAGTTCAACTGAAATTAGTGGCACTCTAACATTTTATAGCTGGTGGGAACCAGACACCCAGCAAGTTACTAGTAAGAATTTCCTGAGCAACAGCATGCAGCTTTCACACAGGTTTTAGATTTTGAAGGTTGTTTTAATGGATTTAAAGAACAGACTACAATTCATATACACTTGGAGATACATCTGAATCTTACTCAGGCTGGTATGGGGAAGGCACATCCTGATCCAGTAGTAGGCATGAACTTACACATTTATCATAGAACTTGGTTTTCAAGCATTTAGGGGAAACCATCTGGGTCCCCTGTGCTTACTGTAACTACTAAAAGCCACTGGGGATCACAAAGTACTGGAGGAACTGATATAAAGAGGAAAAGACAGTCTCTTCTAGGAATTGCTTAATAATAAAAATACCACATTACTGGCAATCTAGTGTACGTGCTAGGGAATGCCTCCCTTTTCTCCCCAGCATTTTTGAGCAAAACCACGTTTGTCAGTATGGCCAAATCCAAGGAATGGCTTCAGACATGTTGAGCATCCTAGTTCAAGAGTGGGTTTGATTACTTGCTACATAATAAATTACCCAAAAGCAACCTTTGAAGACATACAACCCCTAACACTTTAAAATTAAGACTAAATTCAATTTAGAAAAATTGTAAAACAGTTTCCCTGAAATTAATCTTAAATGAAGTTTCTTGCTTGGCCTCTCGCTGCAGATAATCAATCTCGACGCGGCTGTGTGAGAAACAGAGGCTACTGAAAGGGAAGTGAAATTAAAGAGAGGAGCTAGGCCAGCAGGATGAAAAAAGCTATCTAATTATCAGCATTTTATTAGAAACAATTAACTAATATTCAATTAGTTGCTGTCCCTGAAGCAAAGTGGCAGTTAGGAAAACAGAAAACGAACCTTGACAAGGTGTTCATTTTGTAATAAATGGGAGATGAGGGGAATCATTTATTGGTGGTTTACCCCTGGTCAGAGCCTTGGGGCAACTCACCCAGCATGAGGCAATGGGACTGGCTGGTTGCCAACATTAACTGTACTTATTACATTCATCCCATGCAGAACACATCCATCTCCTGCTCGGCCTTGACATCCCATTTATTCCAAGATTCATTTGTCATGTCCCCAATCACCAAAATGAATAGAAACTTTCCAGCATGATGGATTGTGGTTCTAATTAGGACTAAAGAAAAGATCCACACTCAAGTAAAGCCCTTTTTCTTTTACTTCTTCTCCTAATAAAATAGTATTCCTAGCCAACTTTGTGACTAATGTCCTTTCGTGGTGGATGTTCATCGTAGGTCACCCAGTCAAACAGTATGGATTTCTCCTCCCCTAACAACTACACAAATTATTATAGAAAAAAGTCCAGACATACTGAAAACCATGCACTCACAGTTTGTTGACGTGCAGCAGATGTCTAGAATACCAAACTTAGGATTATTTGTCCCTTGTTTGTCCCATAACTTCCTTTAATAAAATGCAGGCAAATAGAAGCACTCAGAATGAGGAAAAAGCTATTAATTTCCTGACAACTATTAAAATGGTTGATAAAGGAATCTTAATTTGTATTAACTGAGTTAAATTTAATGTCAGCACTTTAAAGCAATGGCACTAAACAAAGTGCTGCTACTTCAAATTCTAAACTAACCTAACATAATGTGGTATTGTTACCTTCCATTATCAGCACATACATTAGAAATACACATCCTGATACAACAGAAACTTTTTTAAAAGTACCCTCTGAGGTCTTTCTTCTATTTCTCACAAACAGGTACTTTCAATAATGATGCCTTTAATAAAATAAAAATGCAATTCTTTCTCATTGGAATATCTGCATATTTTCTGTACATTAACAAGTCTCTGCTGCAGAAGAATACCAATACCAAAGACTACCCGGGACAGTACAAAGGAAAAAGCAGAGTATAGTAAGGGCATCACTATTTTGTTTGAAAAACTTTTAAAGTTAGGGATAACATCTTAGCTCCTGATAAGTGAATAAAAAATGGTAATGCCATGGGCACAGCATCTTAAAAAATAAAGATACTTGCATGAAAAGGATAATCCATTCTAAACTGCATTTGAAAGTTAGAAGAAGGCAGACAGCAGCTACAAAAGAATTCAGGAATTCACGGGTACATGGAAAATACTCCAAAGCATTAAAATGGCCTGATTACTTAAAAAGACCAAGAGTGGTATAGATTCTCTTCCTACACGACAAACAACAACAACCTGCTTTAAAATTTTGGAAGATGAGCATCCTGTCCAATTTGTTATCTGTACTACCTTCACATAGCAGAACAGAAAACTTCATTAGAAATAATGGAAACAATTCACAAGGAGTCTGTTTTAATACATACTACTTAAGGTAAAACTACTCTTGGACAACAAAAAGAACAATTTCCTAACTTCTCCAAAATATAATATTTTGGATTATCCTGAAATTTAACTTAGCATTGTCTGTAAAGTTTAAATAAACTATATGCCAAAAGAAATTTTTTCAACCATAAAAGCTGTATATGTCAGAATACTGAGACATTTTCCTTTCCTAGTGCTAGTAGACACACACCAAGTGTGTATACATGCAAAAACAGCTACAAAGTTTGCTATGGAAACCATTCATCTCATGGGAAGGGAAACAGATAATTATATTATTGTTTGTTCTTATTTCATAGCAAAGCTACTATGAACTTGGTTAGATGTTTTTAAAATGGCTACTCTAAATACAATGCTCCTATAAAAACACAGCAAAGCAGGTTGCAAGGTTTTCCAAAAGTTTGCTAATTTAAGTGATAGTTTCAATAACATTTGGAATATTTTCCATGCTTGCTTGACCTTACGCTGGTAGGCTGAACTGTTTCTCTTTGAAGTACCTTCTCAAATCAGGATCCTTTCTATTTTCTCTCATTCATGAATGTGTTATGGATTTACAACAACAATCCAGTATGTAGAGCTGCTGAATCATTCCATACAGCAGTGAAACGCATCCAGAAACAACAAAGTCAAACTTCAAATAGTTCTCAAATATAAAACATAGACACTGAATGATTTACGTCGTAAAAAACCCTTGAGATCATTGAGTCCAACTGTCAACCCAACACTGCCAAGTCCACCACTAACCCGCAGTCCCTAGTGCCACCTTACATTGAAGAATTTTATCAACTGTAAAAATATCTTCATAGACCATTGATCTGATTTATCCTGTCACTATTTCTCCCACATCAGTGTATCCAGAAAAGTCATACACTCACTCATTGCACTCAAATGAAAGAAAAAGAAAGTAAACCCACATGCAGCAGGCCTGCCTGTCCCTCACACCCTCCTCCCCTCCCAAAAGGTGTTTCCAGGTGGTTCTGGAAATAACATAAAATTGCCCATCAGTTGCTAAAGGTACTGGGGCCTTGAGGGCTCCTGTACAGGCTCTAACAAGTTTCCAAAGATGTACTCTTCAGTATATTCTGAGAAAAACACTCCTGCATAATTTAAATGAGCACTATAAATTGTCATTTAAATTGCATGAGAATCTGAGACAAGGTTGCTAGAAGATCCAGAAAGAGCCCTTTAGTGTCAGATTAACACAGCAGGCAAGAGACAAAACCAGGCATTTTCTTTTCTTTTTGACTACAAATCTTCCAGAGAGAAACTCAAAGCTTCTCTAATTCCTGACCTTTCATTTCAATGAAGAACATGCAATCTGCAATCTTCTGCTATAATTGATCAGTGTTTAAAGTGAACAATCTGTAGATTAAGAGAATATACTCAGGCCAGAAAAGCAAGATCTTGAAGACCACTCTTTGATGCAGATCCCTCGCTTCCACAAAAATGGATAATTTAATCTTTGTCATTGGCCTGTCTCTGTCAAAGAGAACAATGGATAGTCTATTCACAATTGATGACTATATAGAAATTAATATTAGTAAAAGGTGTCCATTTAGTGTCTCACCTTCTGTGCTAAAGGTGACATCCATGATGGATGCATCCCAAGACAATGGATTTTTCTTTAAAATGGAGTAATTACACAGTGGATGCATGGGTGATATAATGACATTGTGGTTTTATATTAATAAAAGAAAGAAATATTCTTTCTGAAGACAGAAAAAATATGACTAACACGGTCATTTATGAGATTTTGGCAGCTACTTTTTAACTGCAAAAAGCACTGTTGAATTTTGCAGTTATAAATTAGAGACCTACACAGTTTAAGCAGCTCATGACCAGCTTTCATGTGACAAACCCTAGCTAATAAAATTTAAGATCCTCATGGGCTCGTAAATCTCCCACCTTTATATGGGGGCCTTCAAATTGGGGTGCTGCCTCTGCTCCCCTGTGAAATCCAGCCTTCCTCAGGGAAGTGTTTGCAAAATTACCAGTCACTGCAGAAACCACTTTGGTACAGTTAGTCTACAAAAACAGGCCTCAGGTTACCAGTGTCCCATTGGTATTAAACAGCATCTGTTCATAGTGTTATTTATTGCTGTGTGGGGCTTCATGGAATGACACTCATTGGGTGAGGTGTGGTTTGTGGGGGATTTTCCTCCCCTCTTGAAGTGCACAATTTTGCCATTACTCAACTTTTTTTTGTTCTGTATCTGATGTTTTGTGTGGTACATATTGCTGAAAATATGAATTGCCGAAAAATTTTGAAAATTCACCACAGAATTCAAAATACAGTATTGCATACCGAAAACGTGACATCACCTTGTTTTGAAGCTAACTAAATTTTGAACTAAAACTAGTCTTCCTTTATGTTGGCCCTTTAAAATATGTAATTTAACCTAAATAAGGCTTTTAAATTTCCCCAATTTTATCCTCAAGAATGAACAGCAAACGGAAACTACAACTCCATTATTTGTTTAGTCCCCAGTAATCTCTGGGACTTCAAGAAGTTTAAAAACCAATCTTTGACAGATGTTTTTGACACTGGAATCATTTAGAATCAGGGTTTGGTGGAGAGGTTTTATTTTATATACATATATAAAAATGTTCTCAATATTAATATTTAAAAGTTTTAAATAACTAAAAGCAAACAGAAATGAGTGTTCTTTTTAGGACTGATTACAAATTTGTTCAAATTTATTATTTATTAAAAAAGATTGCAAATGTTGATGTTATATTAAGCAAGAAGCTAAAATTCACCTCTAAACTTTGCTGAGGTTTCAGTAAGAATTAATAACAAACTTTAGATGCCAAAATCATGCAATTCTGAAGAATAAGGAATGATATAAGGTTTCTTTTTAATCATATATCATATTTGTGTCTATCCTCACTGATACAACAAACTATGAGTTCAAGAATGGATAGTAGTACACAAACAAAAAAAATTAATTAAATTTTTCACTGTAAGGTGCAGCAGAAAGAAAACATCCTGCCCCTTATCTCATGAAACCCCTACATATTGTGCCTGCCAGTCAAACTGATTGATACTCCTTAATAAACTGCTGTTGCTTGACAAAGGTTTCCCTACATAGTCTTTACAACAAATTTCCGAAACTGTTTTCTCTGGAGAGCTCCCATTCCCTTTTCCTAAATTCTATTTTAAAAGATGCTAAAAATATTAAATAGTTTCCAAGTTTACTTTTGTATTAATTAACAGCTATAGTTGTCACAGGGATTTGATGAGTTAGGCAGTGAGGGAGACAGGAACTGACACTAAAACTCTACATTATGATGCAGTCCAGTGTTTGAAGGCATGTGAGGTCTAAATTTTAGAAGGAAAGAACAAATACTGCTTTCAGTGTGAATATTCAACACTGTTTCTCTTTTTAATTTGACATAATTAGCTGATCCATGCCTCATATACTTTCTTTTCAAGGATGACTGTTAATTTAGCAAAGGACACACCTGCAACTGCTCAAAGAGGAAACATTTCCAGTGGCAGTCGTCATTCAGCCACCTCTTCCCAGCTCATCGGGCTGGAAGATAATGACTAAACTCATCAGCTTCCCTTACTTTCTGACCTGGTAGGCAGAGGATTTTTCTTCCAGCTTTTTCTTGAAATGCATTTCAGGAAGAAAAATTACAGAACAAAGTCAACAGTAGTGATTTAGTTCTTCTCCAAACAAATTTTCACTTTTGTTAAGTGAGTAAAGTTCAGTAAAATCTGAAATATAATCTTATGACGTCTCTCCTACTTTCAAGTCCTTAATTATCTTATTAATGCCACTCATTTCAAGACCAAGAAGTGGTTGAGGTCTTTAAAGGAGACAATCATCGATAGTAACTAGGAAGCATTATGCAAATACAATTCCATTCAGATTATGAAGATTATTAATTATGAAATACACCCACATAAAATGGTTTGCCCAGCTGTAAGCAATAACTAAAAAGAGACATTGAGTTATTTGAAGGAATATATGAACACCTTATAAATTCTTGTTAAAATTATACTGCTGTTATTAGGAAAATGATGCATCGTGACCTAAGGAGGCAGGAAAAATTACCATTAAGTGAGAAGAACAAAGCCTTACAGTAGGGAGAAATCAACTTTTCTGAAGGATCAGCCAAGGTAGAACTAACACAACTGCAGGATGAAAGCTAAGAGATGAAATCCAGAATGGGATTATCAGCATCTTTTTTCTCATTCCTCAAGTCTCTCCTTGCCCAGAAAACTAAGAATTTTGCCCCCAAACTATGATCATGTATATTTTCTGAAGCAGCCTCCTTCTTGAAGCAATCCCAGGACTGAGGGGTATTACTATCTACACACAACTCTTCGTTATCTGTGAAGCTTTATATGTCCAATGTCAAAGGCAAGATTTAAGATTTAGAAAGTGGAACCAAGGTTAAGGTCAGGATTTTGAGACCTAAATAATTTCAGCTGTGAAATTCCATTGAAGCAAATTCATTTTAATTCAAAGTAATGATAATGTTAAAAGGATCCCCCTTAATTTCTTTGAATAAGTAAACCAAAATTGTTCTCTTTGGAACTAATCTTTTCCCCCTGTAAACCCTCTGACCAGAAAGCACCATTTCAATATCAGTATTGCAGGTATTCCTTATTTTTGCACCACATATTGATCTGATAACTTGACTTCGCAGCATCCAACCATGATTTCACATTTAATGATATTGTTTGTTCTTCCATCTTAAAGTCACCTATCAAAAACACAGAAATCACTTCAAGAAAATCAATTATTTTTTTACTATTACTTAAATGTACTATTCTGGATTTTAATGAACTAGCCTTTGTATTTACATGACTTGTTTAAATGATGTGTTTCTGCAGATATTTCTGGTACAGCTGGTATCTGGTACAGGATAAAAAGTGCTTACAAGACCCTGCCTATTACGTACACTTGGACTATAAAATTTATGGCTTTTTCACAATCTAAATCAGCTTTGTTTTATTTACAAATCAAATCCATCAAAAAAGATTAGCTCATCATTCTATTGGATTTTATTCTAGGATTGACTCTCTTCTCCGAGTCACCTTATGGAGCTAGGCATAGTTCAGGGACACATTTGTGACTGGAGAAGTCCAGAACTCTGTTCTTGCTTTCATGCTCCAAGACCGCTGCTGTCCAATTGGATATCTAAAGGCGAAATATTCTGAGTGACCTTCTTTGCACTGGCCAAACACAGACAAACCACAACTTCCAATCTAAAGGAATCAATGGTCCTGCTTCTCCCACTTGAGCAAACTCCTTGTGTGGGGCCAATGAAGTGCATTTAAATTTCAGAGGTATTCTACACTAAGAGCCCTTCGTGTAGAGCTTGGGTCTGGTGTACAAACACTGCCCACTTCCAAAGATCCAAAGATTCCAAAGGTCTTTGGCAACTGGGACTGGACGTTCAGCCGCTTAAGTCATGCGATTTGTTCAAGCTGCATCAGCACCTTCAAGAGACCATGGGCTGCACTCACCTTGGCTTCCTGTCACACTCAGTCCCTTAGAGTACAAAACTCTAAACCAAAAGGGTACTGATTTATACTCACTTTACCTTAGTGTAATTAACAAAATGAGGTTTAACACTATGAAAACCCAGGCCTGGTTCTTTTTAAAATTCTATTTTCAGCCAAAAAGACAGCCACTGGGAAAAATTCAGTCACTGATGAAGTTCTGCAGTCTCATTTTATTCATTCCCTTCAAAAATTTATTAAAGTTGTAGTTACAAACATTTGTCCCACAGAGACTTTTCTGCTTTGAAAATAACTAAAGTGCTCCCAGGCTGACTCTTATTCTGCTTTTTCATATAAACATACAAAGTGCAATCTGTGACACAGAACCAAGGGTCATTTAGAGGTCTTGTGCCATGTTGAACTAATTATAAAAAAATTGGCAAGAAAGTTAACACATGACAGTTTTATGTATTTCAGAGATACTTTCTGCAGAACATTGAGAAAGAGCCCGAACAGACCAAAAGGAATTACATAACTCTAAATAGAAAACTTAACCTTTTCTAATTTTTCAAGTTTTCATAGCAATTACTTTTTCACCATTATGAACAAAACAAACTTTTGAGGAGCATCTGAACTAAGCAATCATAACATCCTTATCATGAGCAGACTATTCCCACTGTACCACCAATGACAATTTTCCAAGTGTTCCAGGCACACTGGATATAATTGGACATAATTCCCACTGACCTCACCTTGGCAAAGGTAAAGGCAGAAAGAAAAAGCATCATCCTTTCTCATTACCTCTCCTCAAAAGCCTGTTAATAGAAAACTGGCATTCTTGCTGTACTTGATAGCTCTGTACTATTAGTTCTGGTCACTTCCTCCAAAACTGAATCTTCACACTTTGTGGCAATGCACAGCAAGTGCTTTTTGTCCAAATACCACGTTTTATCCAGGGTTTTTGTTTCATTATTGTTTAAAAGCTCCGTTTCTTTGAAGCAAGCCCCACATCTAAGGCTCTGGTTTAAGCACAGCTGTTCAGTGTGTAAGTGCAGGGAGCTGAAAACACACTGCACAGTCCCAGCTGAACAAGCTGCCCAGCCCTGGTGTTGGGTTTGGATGTCTCCATGTTCCCAGACATGACCTCTGGGTTAGGAGCTGCACAGCTGGAGTTGGCCCTGTTTCAGCGCCTGACCCAAAGCATGTGTCCTTTCCAAGGAGCCTTCCCCACACCAGAGGAGACTCCAGGCATTTGGTTGTTGCTCGTGATTCAGTAAGTCACAGGAGAAGAACTGAGTATGAGGATAATAGCCAGAGACAGATGAGTTTTCTAGGCAATTGCAAACAGATTACTGCAATGGTCTCCAACCTTCTGACTTGCAAACATCAATATACTTTTCAGCACAAATCCCAATCTCAAAAACATTATGCTTTGAATTTGTTATTTTAATTCCTTGTGAGCACCCTAGTGGTGATCTGTACCAGACTGAAAACTAGCAATTAGATGTTTTATATATGTATTTATATAGACACCTGTGTATAATTTTGTGAGCAAACATTTTCAAATACTAGAAGCTTCAAATGCAAACAAACCACCAAGCCTGTCTCAAAAACAGAAAAAGAGGTAATTAATGCAGCCTAAATATCACTACTTAAGATTTAATTCCTAAGAATAAAAATATCCCTCTTTCTCAGTGAAAAATAATTACTGTCTTGTTTTAGAATAGAAAAGCTTAAAAAAATTCAAGAGGTAAAGTACTAGTTAGCTAGGAATACAGGACTTTTAAAATAGGTTTGAGCTTTTCAACACAGATATTCATGAAGCTGTAAATGCCCTGCCAACTTTGCTGTCGTACAGGATGGAACCAGTAAACGAACATTGTATGAGAGGAGGAAAAATAAGGTATTTTATAAGGGACAGATGTTGATTTTTTGGCAGTCTTTTCTCCTGTGATCATGTTTGCTTTTATACTGAGCACCAGGCAAGTCAGCCTTTCTGAATATTGCCAAAAGCCCCTCCCTACTGCTACATCTGCCATCCAGAACAGTAAGCACCTCAGCAATATCCATCTGAATCGTAAAAATTCACATATTTCACATTTTCAATCCCATCAGAATGTACAAGTTACATACAGATGGTGAGAGGAACCCAAGAAAGGAGACACCTAGGTCAATAAACCAGAAACCAAACAAACCCCCAGAGAGAAATGTCTCTTTTCACCACTTTTATAGCAATTTCCCTATCCTTGAATCTCTGTGTTTTAATAGATGTGGCTGTACACTCAATGTGAAGCGATACATCGGTAAGAGATAATAGTTGATAGAGATTAAGAAAATAGACAGTCTTTTGGTTGCCCATTTATCTTCTGATGTTTTGCACCTTTGAACTGAGTGACAACACTACCAATACACCTGTTGAGAACTCAGGATGAAATGATTATGGTTAGGAACTCAGTGCTGATGAGAACAGTGATGATCTGTGCCTTCCCTTCCAGTTTTCTTCTGTATATCAAACATTTGATGATTGAACAATGCTTTGGCATGACAAGACCAAAAGGAATGAAGAGAGAAAGAGATCATTTTCCTGCTACAAAAAGGCTGAAAGGCTACATATTCTTTTTGGCTGCTTGTACATCTCACTTGCTGCATCTTTGCTAATAATAAAGCTGTGTCTGTGCAGCCTTTTGTCCTTACAGCTTCATGACAATGCAAATTATGAAAGATGCTGTAATAATTCAAATGGACCTTATAAAGCTTGTTCATGTCACTTTGTTACTAGATGTAAAGGTTTTTGATTTACTTGATGGAGACTTTACATAGTGTTTGCATTGCTCGAAAAGGCAACGTCAATCTGTGCTTTTATGAAATCAGTGAAAATCCTCCTAACATGTAAAACTGAAGCAGTTGGTTGTTTTCTCAAGACATGCAACTCATCATCCAATTTTACTTTTTCCAGCTGACTGTCTTACCTTGTGCAACCGAGACAAGGGCAGTCAGAGAAGAAATAAGACATCACCATGTGTGGGAACGAAACAGGTACAACTAAGACTGAAGGAACATTCAAATTTGCATCATTAGCAGAAAGTAGTTTCATTTTACCTGTTCCTTCTAATGAGACTGGCTGTACACAAAACAAACTACAGACAAGATAAAGACCCAAGTAGTCATGGTATAAAGGTAGCTCAGGTACAAAGAAAGAATATTTGAAAAGCATTCCTAAAGTCACAATGGGGAAATGAGATTTCTTTTCACAATGATCCCATAAAAAATATAATCGGTTCTCCTTTGAGCAGCAGGTGCTCATCCTTACATTTTACTTGCTAATAAAATACTAAAGGCTTCATATAACTATCAGTTGCAAGCAAACTGCTGCAGTTAACTTTTCAAATATATGTTTGAGACACAGCCTGAATGTTATCACAGTCAACTCTTATGTTTCCATTTTCATTTAACTTTGATACAGAATAAGAGACATGAGCACACAAATACAGAAATGTACCAATAAATTCATAAAATATTTTCCTCGCTTTTGGCTGAGTAACATCATGTGCAAAGCAATAAAAATTGAATTAAGGCAGATTTGAAATGCTCTTTGTTTTTCTGTTGTTTTAATTTCCATTTTTCATGTTTTTTCCAGAGGCTGGTTTTAGCCTATTACACAAAATACCTGTCTGTTTCTTGTCCTGTCAATCACCTGGCCATATATTTTACTGTTCATTGATGCTTGCAGATCTTAAGGTTTTGTAATCTGCAGCAAGAAATATGAAACATATTTGTTGATCTTAAAAAAATAAGTCTTTCATAGATATGTGCTCTAGTTAAATTGGAGATATAAGTATTAAAATTTCTGCTGGCTTTGTGCAGCAGGGTACAGCATAGGAGTTTTTCAACACTAATAGGAAGCTGGTGGCAAACCCTGCAACCATTATCCACAGCAGATCAAGATTTTTAAACACATCACTTCTTTTTCAGTCATTAGTGTCTTCTTAAAACAACATCATGATTTGTTTCCTTGATCAAAGCCACAGACTTAGGACTTTGAAAATAAATTTCACTTTGGTGTGTTCCTATCAAAACACATCAGTCTCATAAGCAGGCTAATCTTCGGTGATGTATTATGATGGATTGTGCTTATCCATGCAAATTGTCTCTATAGACAGTTTGCCACTCATTAAATGGGATTATTCTCCCCTGCACACACCAGCACCACATGTGTGCTCACATATGGGTGAGAGGGAGGTGGGCCTAAATGTTCACATATGAGTCTTGAGGAAACACTGCTTTTCCTGGAGACACTGACCATTTCACAGGCATCTTACACCTGGGATACCTCCAATACCTGCAAAGCACATTAACCATGAACTACACTGACAAGCTGAGCTCTGGAATGGCAAATTGTGGCTCTGAAAGACTATCTTTGAAACACATCACATCGGTATGATCATCTCATCCACTTAAGCAGCTGCATTTATAGCTCCTTTATGCACAGATTATTCAATAGTTTACTGAAACACTCCTCCCCATTATTATGACATGAATATCTCATTTCTTGATTTCAGCAGAAGTTTTGTTTGAGTAAAGGCATGGTATTATTCTACTATTCCTTCAAGAGCTCATCTATTTCCCCTCAAGCACATTACAGCTCTTACTTAGTTGTGAAATATCTAAACTCCCCATGTATAGCTTAAAAATTCTTGGTTTCCTTGTTTCCCTTGTTCAGTTATACAACAGAAGACTCTACATTATGTAAATTAGGGCATAGTTTTATATTCCAGAAAAAGGTAGAACCCTTCATCTAAGGGAAGGAAGAACCTATCAGTGAAATTACTAAACACAGCTGATCTTCTGTTAAATCCCTATGCAGTCATATTAGAACAAATACAGATTAATTATATTCTTGTGTGCTGTGATCCAGAATACTTTATTTATTGCCTTAAACTGCATCTACAGCTAGACATCTAATGAGCAGTAGCTTTTCCCAGTAATACAGATAATCTCTTTGCAGGGAATTAGTTCTTGGAAAGTAGAAATGCACCTTTTTGCAAATTCCATTTTATACTTTCAATTCCCAGGAGAAAGAGGAGTGGATCATAAGGAGGGAAGGGAAGAGGAAAGGACAGATTAAGGATGTTACCGTAATATTCTTTTGTTCAACATCTGCATGCTAGAGAGATTACACAATCTTCAGCAGATCAGCAAAAGAAGATTTGAAGTGACTAGTGCTAAACCTTCTGAGTAACTGAAAAACTCTGCCTTCTTCTTTACCATCCACCCTAACCTTTCCAGGTCCACAGCTAAGAAACATTCTATATCCCACCTAGCTGTTAGGATTCTCTATCATTTAATACCCCTGAATACCATACACCCACAACCTTGGAGTAAACATGGTATTAATTTGCTTGTTTGCTCTATATTCTGTTAACAGCAATATAACTGGTCTGGATGGCACAGAGCAACTCACAGAGCTCACAACTCCTCAACCTCTAGTGACTGTAAATTCACAAGGAAACTTCAAAGGTAGCTGGGCCCAGGCTGGTGCAATTCCCTTTCCCCTCCTTGAAGTCTCCTCAGAAGACTTACCAGGCTGCACAGCACAGCAGCCCAGCACTACAGAGATCAATCCATCCCACAGCCAAACACCCAAACATTTCAACAGAAGGGTATTTCTACTTATATTATGTAAACAGAGCACAGATTTTTAAAATACCAGGCAATTGCTGCAGTACAAAAATAGAGCACAAGCTTTGTTGTTGACTATATAGTTCATAAGCTACTGCTCAGCCTGTGCAAGCTGAACTACTAGAATGCAATGCTGCTGGGAAATGAAAGGAGATCACCCACTTCACCTTTTAGTAAAGCAGAGAAAAATTCCATTCAATATGTTCAAAAATCACTTTATGATCAGGCTAAATCTTTCTCGTGCTTTCACAGGTATTGACAGCCCCTGATAAAACCACTTGTGGTAGAGCTGGGCACATAGATGACATGAACTTACATGGGGCTCACCTACGTACAAAGGCCGTAAGGACACCGGTGAAGAGAACAGGATTTAGATTTCTTTAGGGGCAAAATGGAGTTCCAGGGATGAGCTGCCATAACTCCAGACTACAGGCACTGAGTGCATGACCCTGTGTCAGGCTGCTCCCCTTCACAGTCTGAGTGCTGTAGCCCCAGCAGCAGGGATGAATGTTTTGTGCAGAAATTTCTGCAGAATCAGTTGCAGAAGGATGAACCTCCGTTTATGTAGCACTGCAGCATCATGCTGTAATACTTCAGAAGGATAGTGACCACACTTTCCTTAAAGTGGACAAAGCCTTAAGCCTCCTAAAAAGCACACCAGGCATGTCTTAAAGAGAGACAAGATTAATTTTACTACTTGCCTCAGAATCCATTGATATTCTTAAAGCATTTTAATAAAGTATAATTCTACCAATAACAAATTGCCAAAGATTGACCTCACAAATAGCTTTTTTGCAAAAATTTTTTGCAACTTTAATATTTGCCACCCAACAAATAAAAGTGCTACTTTGACCCGATGCATAGTAATGTAGTGTGAAGCAATGAGAGTCAATTCGCTGGGCATCACCGACACAGTGTAGAGGAATTCTATGTCTATTTGCAGAGTGAACCGACATGCCTAAGCTTTCTCTTTTGTGATATCTGCAAATCGCTGAATAATGTGGTTCACTGACCAAGTGAATTATTTTCATCGAGTTTGGCACATCTTTAATTACAAGATATGTAAAGATGAAATGGAAACATGCTGTGCATATTTCTTTATGGCTGCTGAACTTTTTTTATAGAAAAGCACCTGTTTTTATTAAACTGTCTCTAGAAGGCATAAAATGTACAAGGTGTAGGTTGACAATATATTTCTCAAAGTATATGTTAGCAGCTGAGCAACCTTTCAAGGTATGGATCAACCATGTGTACATATTGTACCTACACACACAAAGCTACAGATACATAAATATACAAATATGCAGAAAATAGATTTCTTGCTATTACAAGTGTCTTGAAATTTAGGTAGCATACCAACAGAATTATAATATTTCTCTTGCAACTGAGGAAGGCTCAAAAAATTTCATGTTGGGCCCTCTTTACTAACATTTCTGAGCCCTTTATGCTTCAAAAATCAGGAATTTGCATGCTGACAATGATTATGCAAATGCCCTGTTTTAAGAATCAGGTCTCAGAGGATTCCTCAGCTGAAAGCAATTCTCCCTTAAAGGTTTCATCATGGTCCAAATCAGTGGTTCTCGAGACCCTTTTCAGGAATGCAATAAATACCCTGTCAGACACTTGCTGTTCCCTCTCAAGCAGTGAGTCCTTCTTGCTTCACAACAGCAGCCCCCAGCAAAGGGTCTCTATTTCAAGATTTTGAAGGCCTGGGGCATATGACAGTTTTAAATCTCTGGGTAAAATGTTGCTATCTTTACCCAACTGACCAAAATTCATAGCTGGTCCTGCTTGGAGCAGTAGGTGAATCTAGATGGCTTCCTGAGGCCCCTTTCATCTCAAATTATTCCATCATCCTACAATCCTCAAACACCTGAGCCTTCCAAGTTGGGGCAGGCACACTGCAGAAACATGTATCCCATAATACTCTGGCTCACCCTGAGCAGCAGGACTATTGCAATCATTTAAGCCAGAGCTACAAGGTTTTATCTAAAGTGAAGAATCAAAACACGAATGCCATCAGTGGGATTGAAGCGTGCCTTAAATTTTGTAAGAAATATCATGAATGAAGTGTGTTTTTTTGGCACCTGTGTCGTCAGAGGTGCTATGCTAGGAAATGCCAAAAACTCCCCATTAAACCTTTATCCTAACCCAAATGCTTATAGCAGAAATACATGGAGATTCAAGGCGCGACCAAATTCTGAACTTTGGCAATATCCTCAAATGTGCATTCCAAGAACCTAATTTTATAGGAAAAATTACAATTGATATAACAGTTGCAGGGTACAGGGCTTTTTCATATTTAAGAGATGAAAAATGTGAAAATGCATTAATGAAATTTATCCTACAAAACCAAGGGACTTCAGAATCAATTATGAAAATATAAATGCTTGCATGTTAATTTGACTGACCTATTACGAAATTCCTACATTCATTCAGGAGGTCAGAATTTGGAAAGCAACTATGGTGCCAGTCCATCTCAATACTAGAATGAACGAGTTCCAGTCTCTTGGTTTTATACATCTGCAATCCCTGTTCATGGGAATGCACAATTTAAGTGGTGTGTTTCAGGTATTAAAAGCAATTGCCTGTCATTGCCCTCACTTAAAAATAGATATATAAATAACTTTGTAAACGCCTGAAAACCCAAGCAAGTAAACCACTATTCTCCACTACTGAATCACTACTGAAATATCAAACTCCAGTTCTAAAGTGGAATAGAAAACAAACTAACAAATCAAGCTCAATCAGCTACCTGCTTTTGCAACTGTTTTCTCCCCTACCCAGTGGGGAGTGCCTGTGGTTCAGTGCCACAGACAAGAACATACAGACCTCAACCAGGAACCTTAATAGATAAGTTCTCACATGGCTCCTGTGGCACAGCCTGGAGAATGTGCACAATCCAGCTCCCCTCATCACACGGAACAGCCAGCACAGACCACACGGATTAACCACGAGGAAACAGCTCAGCATTGCCTTGTACCTTCACAGCCTGTTGCTGCTTCACACCTAGGTTTGCCTGCAATGCACATCTTGCCCCAGGTCATCTGTAGACTATTTCTATCAAGAACAAAATAAATATAGGGTGGACAGGGACCAGCAGGTTCACAGCTTCCAAGGCACACACCAGCCAGCTTTGACACTGCTCAGGTTCAGTCACACATGCAGAGAGCTCAGCACAGTTCCACTGCATGGATATATTCCCATTCTAAATTACACTGTACCGACTGCAGAGTGCAATTGGGTTAATGCCAGCTAGAATATGCCCAGAGCTGGCGTGTGATGATGTAGCGCACAGTGAAGGCATCACACTTTCCAGGAACACCTCAGCAGCCAAGGATGGACACCCTGCCTGGAACACTCCACTCATCCTGTTGAGAAAGCTTCGAGCTTAAAAGCATAAATTGACCAACACAGCACATGTGTTAAGAAAGAAAATTAGTTACAGGCTTTATTTCTCAGGCATGTTACGCTATCTCTGAGAAAAGATCCCCAGCATTAGGCATTGCCGGCAAAGACCCCAGAAGTCAGAAAGCAGCAGGGCAGTGTAGTACAAAGGCACCTACTTCCAAGGGAGAGCAGACCTGCCTGGTGTGCAGCTCAGCACCATCCTGGGACACAAATGAAAGTGCACCATCTACTTGTGTGCTTTGATTTCTTTTGGAAAGAAACCAAGGTGCAGAGAGGCAGGAAACCACAACGCGCTCCCAGAGGTGTTGCAGTCTGGATGGGCAGAGGCCCAAGATCTCAGGGCTTACCCCAAAAGCCTGCACTTCCCTCTGTGCAGGCACAACCACATGGGCCTTGTGCTATTTCAGGGAATACTTTTATTCCACCAGCTGCTACTACTGAGGTCTGAAACTGAAACCCAGTGTGTGATCTCATGGATGAGTGCAAAGCTCACAAGCTCTCATGTCTTAACAGACGAGAAGAAAGGCTCTGTTTAGTTGTGCCAGAATAAATGAAGTGCAAAGGTAGCTGGGATGCCTCTTGAAACTGTTTAGTGCTGGCACTCAACTTGAATCGCTCTGAAGAAAAGCTTAAGATTTCTTAGGGAAAGTACTATGCCTCAATGCCTTTAAACTATTTTTGTGCTTCTGTAATCTTGGGCTGCTCTGCATTGCAAGGACATGGATGGGCTGCCCGCTTTCTCAGGTTATTTTCTGCACACAGCAGCAAGAGGATCTTTCCTCAAATGGATGCAGGCACAGCCTGTGAGGGACAGGAGCAGGAGCTGAGGGGTTTATCTGTGCTATTTTATGGCTGTTTTTCAGAAGAGTCATCTGGAAATGTCACTCCAGCTGTGCTGCTGCTGCTTTGTTCAGACAGTACAAAAAAAAAGAAAAAGAAAAAAAAAAAACAGCAACAGTGTGGGACAGCAATCAAGTGTTCAGAAAATTTAAAGACAGTTTTCAAAACTTGGAACATCGATCTGCCAGGGAACTAAAATAAATATTTTGGACAAGACTGATGGTCTACATTTTAAAATTCAGATTCATAGCAAATAATCAAGTCCCAGTAGCTTCATTTTGTACCTCTTCATTTTAAAGTTAATCGATGTGTACATTTTCTAATTCATCTACATAAAATCTGGTAGGTTTGGCTTCTACCAGCTAAACAATGGACTCAGTGAGACAGCAGCATCATTGCTTTGAAAAAGCTATCAATAAGCAGTAAAATGCCAAAATAAAAAAAAAAAAATCACTCTCTCCATGCTTCAGTCCACACACACTTCAGGAATTTCTGTAGGAGATGACAAAAGCAATTTCACACAGAACAATAGCGATCCCTCTGTCTCAGCCTTCAGGGTGAGCACCAGTAACAATAAAAACACATCCTCTCCTCACAAACAGTGAATGATTCCTGGGCAAAATAAATTCTTTCATCAATAAAAATCCATCAGAGATGCTTCCTTCTTTCTTCCTGTAATTAATTTGTAAAATTAACAGCTCCACATACGTAGTCTCATAGAAAAATAATTGATCCCACTGCCCTGGATAGGAGCCACTTTATTGGATGCTGGCAATGATTACCATTTCATGCATATTATTTCCGTTCACAGAAGGCTGACGCCAATGCACACATGCAGGCTTATGTGAGATGTTCCACTGAAAAAAAAGATTAAAGAGAACAAACCAGAAAAGCTATCATACAACATAGGACTTGTTGATTTCTTTGCCACCTTTTGCGATAAAGAAAATAAACCATCTACTTGGTCAACATGTGTTACCAATAAGTTGATCTAATTAACCTCAGACTGCTGCAAAGCTTTCCTTATCTGCATAGGAAAGAAGCCCAAGTCAGCTTCTGACTTTAAAGTTAATTGCAGGAAACTACCTCACCAGGCAGAGCTGCAAACCCTGCTTGTCTTTCAGAAAGAGGAGGGCAAAAAAAAAAAAAAGGTAACATTAGTTTTAGTCCAAAATAATACCAGGAGCCTTAAGAAGGTACATTAAGAGCATTTGTGTGAAAGCAGCATGACAGCTCCAAAGTGGATTTTATTCCCAATGTTGATGGTCAACATGAAAAGCAAGGAAATAATAAATAAATAAAAAATTAATCCAAAGGACTCTCTAGGAGTTTGAAAATATGCATGCACTATTGTTGTTAGTTTTTAATTGGTCTGCCAATCAGCTCAAGTGCCCACTGGCTTCAAAGTTGCACGAAACCTGTATGTATGTAGATGACCAGCAGCATCTGGAACAGTAATCTGGAAGTTACACAAATCACACAAATCAGGTATGTACAGGTAGGGTAATCCTGTCCTTATTAACTATGCAAAGCTCCCGCCAAAAAAAAACAAAACCAAAAGGATAGGACAAGACATTTAATTAAAATGGTTGTGTCCTATCATCCAGAATATCAGGTCTATAAAGTAAAGATTAAAATCAAATTAATGGAGTCTTATGGCTGATTTGCCTTCCCTCAATTTGTCAGCATAGTTAAAGAGATCTCTTTCTGCAAGAAAATACGTTTTTCCCAGTTCCCACGATTAAATCTTTGGTTCAGAAAACCATGTCTTCAGCACTGGGCAAATCTGTTGTCAAGACATTCACTACCAAGATGTTGCAAACAAACTCTTTGTTTAAAGGGAAATTTGCAAGAATTTCAGAAGAAAAGTCTATTAACACAAATCAGTCACTATCAAACCTCCAGTCAAAGATTCCTATTTCCTCTGGCATTCAATGAAAAGAAATCATTACCTCTCCAGGTTTTCCTTACTCTATCTCCTAAAATAGCAGCGCTAACAAAACTGGAACTGTCATCTTGGAGTGCAGGGAGGTAAAGAAATATTAAAACCAGCTTTCTCTCCACAAGGTAATGCATACAACTTCTTTCAGGGGAGGATTAACTTCTTCATGTTCAAAGAAAACTAGGGCAAGCAGAAATGCAAGCATGGAAATCTCAAAATATTCCCTTAGTCCACAGAAAAGTAATTCTATATGAAAAATTTTAAATGAGTAGAAATATCTCCAAAAGAAACTTGCACACATTGAAGACATGGGAAGAAATAGCACTTTAAAAATGGAAGTGTGGCTTGAAGCCCACAGCTACATTCCATTAAAAAAATAAAAATAGTTATGACTAAGTAAAATATTATTTTGAAAGATCCTAGATAGCTTTTCACACTTTACACATAAGTAGACACTGTCAATCAAGGAATGCATCGCACACCCACCTGAAGCCTTGCAGACATTTTAAGCCCACAGGGGAGGGAAGTGCTGGTAAGCACATTTTTCCAGGGGTTGAAGGAAAAGAGGGGACATAAAATGACAGGAGACTATCTGAAAATTGAATTTTAGGTGGAGATGTAAAGACAAATTTTATAAAATTCAAAGACTCACAAGTGTATCATTCTAGACAGTGCCTCAAGAGCAACAAACCAATAGTGGACCTTTACCTTTCCAGCTAACAAAACTTGTTACCAAAAAAAACAACAAGCTATTCAAGAATAATGTCAGACAATATCTTATTAGAAGTAATATCTCATCCCACCAAAAACTTACCTCACCCAACATGTACCTTCTCACAGGTGTATAGAGCAATGCTGTACAAAGTGTGCTGGAAATGAGAGCTCTTGCTACAGGCAGGAAGACCAGCTGTGATTAACTTGGAGCTTTATGCATCTTCAGACTGATTTTTGCCACAAAGAAAAACAGTGTTGTGGTTTTAATATCTGTCTAATTCCTAGTTCAGTAGTTTTCCTCTTGAAATAACTTTTCCGTAGATTCCTGGAGCAGGTGTTATCTTTCCTCCACAAACCTTGAGATAACGTAACTATAATAATTTTCCAAATAAAAAGTGAAAGGCTATCAGGAAAAATATCTCCATTTTGAATCCACTGAGATGATATTATGGTGATGGTAATAATTCCATAGAGGAATTACTTAGAATACACACTCAGCTCTGACCTGACCTGGCTATAACTCAGATGATACCTTTTCTAAACTAGAAGAATTTATTTTCATTTTCAACTGAGTTCATCTAATCAAAATGCTTCATTGTGACAGAGAGTTCATTGTTCCTGTGCAAATTGCAGCTAGCACTATTAAGAACCAGACAGTGCTACTGCAAATTCTGCCAATGGCAAGCTCAACTTGGGAAGAGAATTTTCAGATGAGGAGAATAAATAGTACATTATATTTTGTTACTAAGGAAGTATATATTTAACACCCCCTGTTGGTAATTGCCTGTATTCATGCATCACTTATAAGCTGTGAACATAGAATTTGAGAGCAAAGTGCCACACATTCATAATTTTTGCCTGTTGCAGAGTCCTGCAATCCAGATGGCAGAGGGACCCAAAGCAAGGTAGATGAAGAGAAGTGTTTTATTAGGCCAGGTTTTGGGAACACAAGGTTTTCTCAAGGTCAGGACTTTACAAATTTTTACATGTTCCAAGACTCATCCATACCCTGCAACTACACTGATGAATTTGACAAAAGACATTACCCTTCCCCTTATTTCAGACATTACCATACAGTACTCAGGAAACAAAGAATCAGACTCCGCTGCAAGGCATGTAGCACTACTGGGCATCAATGCCCTATCAGTACAGAAAAAAAAGAATGGCTATTCAGAAAAAGATAAAGATTATAGCCTTTATTTATTTTTCTGCCATTGATTAGTCCTCAGATCTACAGACAGACAACACAGAGAACCCATATTGATTAAAACAGACCTATTTGCAAGCAAGTGCTCACAATGGTAGTTGTCTCTGCAATATGGCATATGCACAGCTGCTTCTAGACAGCCACAGCAGAGGCATGATGCAGATAGTCAACAAGACACAAGACTAACAGACAAAGTATGCATATTTTTTGCTGCTCAAATAGTATGTCTGAGTCATAATTTCATACTACAAAAATGTTTTCAGCACAAGTTATGATTCAAACAAAATATTTCACTCAACAATAATACAACCATAGGTTGTTTTCAAAAGCAAGCCAAGCAAACAAAACCCCAGTGGCATGCAATTTTGGATTTAAAACTTGACTTCTTTTCTCCTCTTTAGAAAACTAGGATATTAACAACTGTACAACCTAAGAGAATAATAGCTGGTAGCATGAAGAAAAAAAGTGGTATGTCTAAATCTGCAAATAAGTTTGCACCAGGGAATGTGCTTTACATTCTCTTCTTATTGAATTACTGGAACATAATCACTAGTTGGGTAGGTCAGAGCTGCCTTGCCCTCTTCCCAGAGGAGACAGGAATGTTACTAGGCTGAGATCATTCTGACAAGGTGACTCACTTTTCCTTCAGATCAGATTGGTCCAAGTGGATTCCTTTAGACATGGAGAAAAAATTTTTAGTTCTTGATATGGGTCCATGCCCTCTCCAAATTTGGTCCCACGCCAAACAAAGTATGGCAATTGGTTTCAGCTTTGCAGTTTCTCCCAGATCATTTTATGACAAAATAATGGGGAAACACATTTTTAGTTCTTTCTGAGTATGAGGAAAAAAAAAAAATCAGTGAGAAATATTCATTCTCTCACACTGGCCCAAGGAATGGCTAGTGCTGCCCACCGACATTATGGCCTTCTGCCTTCAGCTCTCAGCTTCCATCTTGCACTGATACTGCTCAGCCCTCCCACCACTAGTTACACAGATGACTCACAGACAAGCTCCATCAGAGCCTTGAGCAATGGAGGTCACATTCACCAGGATTCATGTTCTTCTAATTGCTGCCTATTAAATGGATACTCTGTTGAACCTGCTGGAGTCTAAAGCTCTCAGTACCACCTCCTCTGTTCCTGCCAGATGGGATTTTTCACTCATCTGCCACCTGCTGCTTTGCAGCTCTGCCACCGTGCCAGCATCAGCAAGCAGTCCCAGCTTCTGGGTGATGATCCCAAGAGTGTAGAATATTCTCCAGTCCAAAGTCATGCTCATTTTCTATCCTGTGCTCCAGCAGATATAATCCTAAATGAATACTGCTGTGTTTGCTGATTGTTTTATGGTTTGTTTACTTCTTGAGCATGTAATATTGTTAGGGTAATGTTGGTTTTAATTAGTTGGAAGAACTATTGTTTCAGAAGGCTGAACGCATTTGCTAGCAAGGGGTCTTTATAAATTTAATGAATGTTACTGGTTCTGCCTCCACAGATGGGTACTGACAGCTGCCAGCCAGCTCTGCCCATGCTCAGAGTTGGGCTGGACTCAAGCCAGTGCCAGTTCAGAAGCCATACTATTTGCATTAGGACAATGTTGAGTCCAAAATCCAAATCTAATTTGAAAAACTAGAGTGTTATATGGTCACATACACGTGTGTCAGAGACAAGCTCATACAAGTTATACGTGTACAGTACGAGCCCTGATTTCTTCAGCAGTCCTTCCTTACACTTCCCTGGAAAGGTATTAGAGGGACAAGAGGAATGGGACAGATGGGCTCTGTTTGTGTCAGCAGAGGAGACAATGATCTTTAGGGCTTGTCACTGCACAGGAGGGCCTTTGGTGGCCAAGCACCTTCAGCAAGTCAGAGGTGTCAGATGGAGCTGCTGGGGAGCATTAGATCACCCCAAGAGCAACACTGGCTGCCCAGGTTCTCTGGTAGCACCAGATCAGCCCCGTTCTCCCAGAGATGGAACAAGAAAACGTGATGCAATTCACATTTTCTTTCTCTCAGGCCCATGTTGCAGGTTTGCCTATAAATACTACTTTGACCTAGTTCTTGGAGCAGTTGATCTGAATCTCAGTGCCTGGTGCAGTTTACAATGAGAAACTGAGCAGCTGGAGACTAAAGCACGTGTTTTCTTCAGCCCTGAGAGTTGTAACCTCTACTTGTATTGCTCTGGAATATATCTACAGAACTGTAGATTATTATGAATACATACAGACTAGGATAAACTATCCCATGCATGCATCCTACTCTGTTCTCTCAGTAAGGAAATAACCCACTGCTGGAGTCCAGACCTTCCTTGCAGCTTGGAAGCCATGATAATGCAAGTTCTGTTTAAAGGCAGACATCTGGTGTCCTCGTTATACAGAGCTTACACTTTTCTTCAAAGAACAGGGAGGCAGAAACATGTCTCCACATGGGAAAGGAACTGTGACAGAGCGCCAGCTCACTCTTTGCAGGTGACAGTATGGATACTCCATGCCAGGACTAATTCTACTAGGACATGTGCTCACTCAAAAAAAGACAGCTGAGGGATCAGCACAAGAGTCTCTCTTAACTTAGGGGAAATTACGAGTGTAGGTGGAATCTCACCCTTGAAAACGCTATTACACAGAATAAAATATGCATCAAGAGGATTTATGTGGTAGGCTCAAGGTCTCCTCCTCCATTTCATTTTCTGTGCAAGTATAAATTACCTTGTATTTCTGAAGAAGTTGGTATTTATAAATATATGGTTCATGATGTTTAAGTAGTTTTTGCTACCCAGGAAATATTACAATATTGCGGGTGGTTGTCTGGAACACATTTTTCCCTTTTGTCTCTTCTAGAAAGCCTGTATTGTTGCTAAATTCTTGGTGCAGTATTTCCCCAAATCAGAAAGCTAAGAGGAGATAACAAAAAGGAGAGTTTCATTAACACATTCTTTAAGAAAAGCAGTATCCTACAAATCCCACAACAAGCTCTTATTGGCACTTCCACTAATGTAAATAAAATCTATTTGGTTCTCAGAAAAATAATCACTTCATTCTTGTTATCAGAGGACAGAATCTGGGTCAACAGATGCGTTTTGGATATGTACCAATTCTTAAATGATTTAGTATTCTGATCTGTGGATACAAAAAGCAATTTCCTACATCAGCAGTACCTTAGCACAATGTGCAATTTCATCCTCCCACCTACACTGCTGTAATCATTAAATGTTATAGAACATCTCCAATAGAAGAAAAAAATTCTGATATATGACTATAATGTAAATCAGTGCTTTGGATTATGGTGTGATACTAGTTCAGTTATTTATATGTGTTTCAACTAAAATCGTCCAACTGGATTTCAACTATCACAAGATTAATCTCACTAATACTTTATATATACAGATGGTCAGACAAGAAAAATTAGACAAATATGAAAAATTAATATATTCTTCTTGTATAATATAAAATATGATTTGTCTCCTGGAAGATTATAACTGAAGCTTCTAGTACCAAGAATAACTAGACTCACCAATATAGGTCCTCTGCTTTGTGGCAAGTTTTTCATTCTGTCCCATCTCAAAAGTTGTCTACAAAGCACACAAATACAATACAAAACAGGCTTGCTTTTGCCAGGGTATAGTTTAGTAACTAACCAAAGTTAGGTATAACTGCAGTCTTGCTCACATTCATCCAGCAAGTTCCAAAAACTACAGCAAGACAGTTCCATGAACTACATATTCCAGCACTGTATCTTGCTACTGACAAAGGTGCGCCATGTCAAAGTACCCTGGTCACCACAGTTAATTAATATTATACATCCAATGACATTTGCAGTTCCTAATGGAGTTTCAATCATTGAGCAAAGGCAGAGGACCCAAATTCAGGTCCTACATGTGCCACCTATTGTCATGGTTTATAAATTAATATACGAGCTTAAAAACAGGGTTAGACAGAAACAGGGGCCTTGAGACACACATTCAGAACTTCAAATTAAAGACTTTCATTCTCACAACCTATAGCAAAATAGTTGATCTGCTGGAAAGAAAGAGTATGGCCAGAGCAAACATTTCTGGCAGCATGAGGATCAAAGAGGTCTCAGATAGCCAGAAAAAACAAAGGATGCTGACATCAAAATATTGGCAGCTTGCATTGTTTCCTTTCTTTCCAAATAAAATGGGCAAGGAAAAGGACTAGCTTTCCCATCCAAGCTCAATTCTCCAGTGAGCAGCATTCTGTAGCTGTAATTATAATCTTGTATTTGTGTGCACATTCACTAATTTCCTGGGCAAGTTACATTTCAGCTTGAACACGTTGGCATGTAGAGACCAACCTCAATAACAAAAATAGCTGCTGAGTTCAGCAACCTGCAGCTTTTTATAGTTGACCTTGCAGCTCTGCAAGATAGTGGCTTTGGGCCACTTCATTATTTCAAAGAGGGAAATGTGGTTCTGTGAGTTTCATGGGGACTAACAAGACTCAAAAGATAAGTGATTTCCTGGCTAAGTTCATTTTGCTTGTTTTAACTTGGTCATTCTCATTTCAAAAGTATCCTGGTCCTCTTAATATCCACCATTCTGGCTGTGATTTGTAGAGCTGACCTTGCTTATGTAGTTTCATTTACTCCATGGACTTTTTCCTTAGTTTATGCAGTTTATTATGCAGCTGGTTGCACTTGAACTCTCTTCCATGTTGCATTCTGGCCACAGTAAGTAACCATCAGCGCATAAATCATATTTGAGATTTACTTCAATCTCCAAGATGGCTACAGCAATAAAATTACATATATATGACTAAGAACAACAAATAAATGTAAGCAGTGGCATGACAGTCTGATTCTGTCAGTCTACTTCTCTGCTATATTGAGCAACTCTGGCTATTACCATACCCAGGTGGCCACAGATGTGTAATGAAAAAGGACTGTATATACTTTGGTACAGTTCTGTCTCATCTGCATTTGAGTAATAAGACAGTTAGACGAGAAATAGTCTAACTTTCTACTAGAAATCTGACTGCAGCAGCAGCTGGAGCTACTACCAGCTGTTGGTTGGCCCACTGCAGCTGTGAGTGACAACTTGCTGCTCTCCTCTGCCCACTTCCCAACAGCAGAAGCTACTGGAAGGAAAACAGGAACAGAGCCAGAGGAACCCCACACTCCTGCACTCCATAATTTACTCATTTCCCAATCCCCTTTTTCTGCATCATCAAAAAAAATTGCAGGCAACATTAAGAAGTGCTTCCCAGTCCTGTTGATGGCAAATAGAGCCACATCCTCAGCCACATAAGCAGATACATTCATCGCTCATGTAACATTCATGCTTCAGTATGCTCATGTTTACAAAAATCCTGGCTTAATCTGGGCATACCAGAAACTGAAAAATGAAAGAAGTATCATCTTCACTGCTATTTTACTGAGTTATTATGCATCACTGCCAATACCAACACCAGGTAATTTCTTGCTCTCGAGAGATTAATTATGGACACACCACATAAAATACATCAATACTTAGTTGGAAAATAATATAGCTCCTCTTTTTCTTAGAGGATTGTCATTAGAAGAGTCCCAGATAGGAAAAAATGTTGAGTTAGTGTGTTCTCTGCCCCCAGAAGAGGGGCTTCCCAGCTAGTCAGCATGTGGAAGGACACATTTCTATTGTCCAAGCTCACAATGTTTCATTTGTGTAACACTGAATCCCAACTTAATTACACAGCTCCAGAGACCAGGCAAATCTCAATATACAAGGGTAAGTGGTCGAACAGCCCCATTTACATGTGTGTCACAGCTCACCGGGTATCGCTCCAAAAAGCATCTGCCTCAACAGTCTCATCTGATTCTTACAAACAAGCTACACTTTGCATTTTTGAATTTAACAAAGATCACACAGCTGCCAACATACTATCAAAGCCTAAAGACCAAATAAACGTTTGGCTTCCCTCCAGCCATCCTTGCTGTGGTATTATTACTGACAATAGAGCCAGAGCAGCAAAAGCAATGAGATGGCAAATTTACACATGTGCCATATTTTTATACATTGTCTACATTTGCTGCTACAAGACTGTAAGCAGAACACTGGTGAGCATCTCCTGGTTGCAAAATCTGACCTATTTTAGGGCTTTATGAAAGCTGTGCAGTGTTATTAGTGTATAAAAAAACTGCAGATGGGCAAAATGATCTAAGAAAAACAATTCAAAGGTGTTTTGTTTATTTTCCCATGTGGGTAGTAGAAATAGATCAGAACTCTATATTCTCAGGGCTACATTTTGCACTTTTTGAAGAAACTCTGCAATATCCATACAACCTGGAGACCCAACGCTTGATGTTTCCCTTGGCATCTACTCACTTCACTTTAATCCCCACATCCCCCAGACCTTACAATTGGAGAAGCATGCACATATCGAAGGGTAGAATTTTTATTTGACCTGTGTAGAGGAGGTCTGTAGGATTTTTCAGCTCAGTTAATATCTTAACTACCCTCTCATCAAAAGCCAATTGTATCTGCAGATAAGAGGTCCTTCCTAGAGATAGCAATATAACTTTTTGATCTGTATCAGATGATTAGGACAGTGACAGCAGACAAAGACAACCTCTCCTTTACTACCTTTCCTATTTGGTGAATTTCCACTATGAAGATCTGCAGGAAGCAAGTGGTTAAGATAATGGAGCCAGAGACTGAAGGCAATTCCTGATAGTACCTGCAGCAAAGCCTAGTCCTGAAAAACACTTTGTGCAAAAGCCCAAGCACCCACAGGACCTCTGGTCTGGAGGAATGTCAAGCCTGTTGCACCTCCCTGCTCCGCCCATGTTACCAAGAATAGCTGTGCTTTGGTCACCTTCCCTTAAATTTAACCTATATGCAGACAGAAGAGGAAGACAAGGCACCAGTCACAGCCCAGAAGGCAGCAGTATGGCAGAATATTGGCATTCCCACGTGGAATCTCCTGCTGCCCACTCACACCAAAGCAGTGAGCTGCAATTGTACTGATTAGGTTCCAGTGACACAGGGTAAGTCACATGGCACTGACCCTCCACCTCACCTTGCTGCAGTGCTCCCAGTGCATGACACACTTCCTCTTCCATAGATCTCATCCACTCAACCAAGCCAAGTCTGGCAGTAAACTAGTCTGGAGGGGGTTCTCTACAGCTCACCACTACCCTGATTTCCAGCTCCTTTGATCCTCAGCTCTCCTCCCTTTCAAGTCTTCCATTGATTCAAACACAGCTTGCCCTTAACTAGCATGATGGGAATACACCCCCTCCCAAAAGAGAAAGAAAAGGCAGGGACAGCATTTTTGTTCACAAGGTTGCATTACTCCACACTTTAGGGTCATTTCACTGCATTTTGAGAGGACTAGCTCTTGGAAAGAAGGGCAAATGGAGCAAAACAGGCATGGGTGTTACTGGAAACATTTGCTGAAGACATCCCATTGCCCCTGTAGATTTTCAAGCTTGGGATTTATATTTTTTCCCCCTTTAAGGCTTCTTTTAATGTATTCTTTCTTCAAAGTTTGTGCTATCTGTGTAATTTTTCAATCAGGGATTAGAGAAGATTAAGTCCTTGCTAGCCTCTGTCTCTCAGGGAGTGTTGGATTTACATGCATGCTTTACACACAATTCCAGTGCAAGTGCTCATAGCCATCTCAATAGAAATGAATAGTGGCTTACTTTATATACTGCAGAATAAAGTCAGGACCTGTCCAACTGTATATTTAGTTTCTCTCTTGTCTGTCCTCATGTTCTTTACCTTTTGTGTGTTTTTTATATAAAAAACACTTCATGAAGTAATTGCCTTCGTATTGTGCCAGTTGTCCCCAATGCAAGGGTGGTTTAGAAGTAACACTAAGCTTCAGCTACATGACACAATGATGTCCCCTGGGGTCCATCACATGCCTATGCCAGAAGGAAATTCCCCATCTTTCCTACATTCAGGGATCCAAAAGGTCTACTTCCTCCAGTTGGATTTGGGCCATTCCTCCCTCACACACACGTTTCAAATAATAATGCCAATCCAGCACCACTTTGTTTCACCTCTGTGTATCTCCTCTATTAAATTTGAGAAAATTTATCTTGATTCTGTTGTTAAGCTATACAAACAGCAAAGAATATTTACATGGACAAATTCAGTCTCACTTCTATTCTGTGCCACATTTCAACATGCAGCTCTGCTAGATACATTCACACCGGCTTCAGCCAGCCAAAATAACTAATAGTATTAGTGACAAGGCAGTCAAAATAATCTAATTCAAGCCCACCAGAGTTGCTGGAGATATCCTCTAGTCACTAGATTACATGGAAGCCTGTCCTGCTATTCCTACATTGGTCTGGTTAGCCATGATGTCTAGATTAAACCTAATGTATCCTTATCTGCAGACAGACCCACATTCTCTGTTTCCCTAAGGATATTTCATATTTCACCTCCACTGTAATCATACTCAGCAGGAGTTTATTGCTTAGGTGCAAGTGGTCAAATAAAATCACATTTGTGTAATGGTGTCTGTCCTGACTAGATAAGTCAGTTCCTGGACAGCGGGACTTTGTTTCATGTAGAAACTCCCAACAGTGAATTGAACAAACAAAACATTCGCTGAAAATAACCATAAATAGTATTAGAGTGGCCAATATTAATTCCTTAAAGCAACCAGGTATTCATAAAAGGATTTGCATTCATCTATAGTGACTGGAAAAAACTAACATCGTGGAACCTGAGAATTTAAGAAGAATAACAGCACTAGCAGGAATTAATGATTGTGTATCTCTTCCAAGCTTTTTTGTAAGTTAACAAATATTAATTCAAGAACATGATGTTTTTAAAAGCATAGGAAAAAAATAATAGTTTAGGCCATAAGTTAGGGGGGAAAAGTTGTTCTGGTTATGTTGCCCAGACTTGAATTCTTTTATCATTTGAGATCCTTATTAAGTCACTTGCATGGTATAGATTACAGTTCAATCCTAAAATTCCTCTACATTTATGTTTCTTATGTTTTTTACTTTGATATCCTGCCTGTTTTAATGAAGAACAGGATGTGCAATAGCTTGTTACTTACGGCAGTACTTTGACAAGGAACCTGGATCTTAATAAAAAACAGGAAATAAAATCCTTCATATTAAATCAATTCTTTAAAAAATAAGCATGTGAATGTCATATTTAAGATTAAAGGTATTTCTCTTTCCAGGAAAGGATCATAATAAGGTGGGCATGTGGCTATTTCAAAAACTGCACACATTTGGTAAAGAGCTTATAGAAAACAGTGTCAAATCCCATATTGAACCCAGCTGCTGGTACTTACTTTTTGATGTAAGGCTTACTTCCTGCAGATATACATCAAATTAAATTCTTTACTAAGCTCACAATGGTGTTTTCCCTTTAAGCAGAAAGGCAATACTTACCTGAATGAAATACTATATCTCTTTAATGGGTTTCTACAGTGAAGCCACATTCTACATTTAAAAAGGTACAGTGACAGTAGGAACAGAGAGAAACTTATCATCTATTAAACCAGTTTATTTTCTCAAAAATAGCTTTAATGAAGCCAGTTGGGATTTGTTACACCAATGATATATCTGGTGTCCTAAAAGCAATTCTGATACGACTGTTCCTTTGCTGTCACTTGGCCAATAGCCCAGTGGTTCATACCACTGGTGATTTTAAGAGTGCTCCTCTGAATGGAAGCATGGAGTATTGTAATGGCAGACACACCTCAAAAATAAGGGTAATGGACAAGAATAATGAGGCAAAGGAAACGGACAGACTAACACGGGTTTTCCAGGTTTGGCCTTGAAACATTTTGTGATTTTTGACAGCAAGAAAGAATCCCCACTAGACACAAACCAAAAAGATTTCACTACTAATTTTGACTCAGTAACGACTGCTAGTGTGTCTGAAATGGTAATCTGTCTACCTTGCATGAAGCAAACATGATTGAGGAATCATGGAGCAGAGTCAAAGAGGTGCAATGTGTTACATGCTAAGCTCCCTTATACTCTGTCAGTCTCCTTTGCCTTTTAGATGTTAAAAAAAGTCATAAGAACATCCAAATGCAAGTTAAAATACAGAGCAGAACCCACCAATTGTTACATTAGTCAATACATACTCTATCTACAGCCCTTAATTCAGAAGACAGGTCCATTTCAGGGTCAAGATATTAATATAAACGGTTCAGTGGTGATGTGAGAGGAAGCATGCAAGCAGAGAAACAAGGGGCAGGAATAAACTTAACCACTATAAGCTCATTTTCCATAATTCCCAGCAGAGCATTAAAGGCTAGGGTGCAGAAGGCACAGGACAGAGGTCCCTCTAACACCATTTTAAAATAGTGCTTTTCCCAGATGTGGTAGTTAAGAAAGAAGATGGCTGGTGAGTGCTGCGAGTCCTCAACACTGTTGCATAACTAAAAAACCAGAAACAGTGAGAAAGGCAGGCTTCCAGTGAAAGCTTCTCACATACTGAAAGATTTTAAAAGTTTATTTCAAGAATGAATGTGGCTTTTTAGAGTTGACCATCTATAAAAATCCAAATAAAATCCTTTGGTTGATTTATGCCTAGTAGTTTTCTAGGCATTTCTCTTCATGGTAGACAGGTCTGGATTGAGCAGCGTTACAGGAGCTCATACTAATTTGAAACCCAGCTCAGAAACTCTCAAGAATACGAATTCTGGGTTCTAAATTCATCTTTTTGGAACCAAACTACCTCACTGTGAAAATGCTTACTTCTGACATTAAGTCTTCTTATCTTGGCAGTATTTCAACCCATATTAGAGTTACATATCAAGGAACATTTCCATAAAAGTGATGCTACCATTATGCTAATCCCATTCTTTGGAGAATTGAAAACTTGTCAAGAATCAAGTTTGTTCTGAAAATTTTGGGTCCAGCTCCAATATAAGATCTGCTGATGAGAGCGTTTGACATTTTATGGTCCCCATCAGAGCCTGCCTGTTTTCCTGTCTAAAGCCAGCTCTCTGATCTTAAACTGGCATCTTTGGACCAACAGCTGCTTTCAAAAGTAACCTTATGGAAGCATTCAGGCCAAGGTTTATATGAAGATGCCAATAGAAGTTGCTAGTTCATGTTTATCTAGCATTGACATAAAGTCTTTAAACCAGACCAAAACCCAAACAAACGTTCTGCAGGGCTCTTATTACCAATAGGACTGAAAAGCCATAGTAAAACAGAACACCTCAGCAAGAGTAACTACCAGCTCTCATTTGCAGCAAAACAGCCTTGCCAGACAAACTGGAGAGGCAAAACTGGAGTATCACATAACAAAAACATATTACTGAGATATTCCCCATTTCACACCCAAGGTTTCTCCACAGTATTTGAGTCTCAGATTTCAACCTGAACTCTCCAAATCTCCTCAAACCAATCCAGGCCTCTCAGTTGAGGACTGACTTAAAACTACTCCCGCTTGGAGAGTGGCACACTTGGGCTTACAGCATTTGCTGGACCAAGACTCACGAGAGTACAAAGGCCAGTCAGGTCTTTCCTCATTAGGTGTTAGTTAACTCTACAATTTCTAGAACTACTTTTCTAGTAGTCACTGCCTTCTGGCATCAGTGGAGACGAATGCCAGTTGGGCATATGGAGCCAAAGTGATTTAAAAGGGCCTTGGGGCTTTCTGCAGATGAGCCATTCTTAGTACATAACCCAGCATTTCTCCCTCCATTCCCTGAACAAATTGCTTTGCTCAGACTGCTGCACACTCTATGCAGTTGCGTTTCTATACAACAGACAGCCAGGGATCTGGCAAAATTGAACATTGGCTTCACTGCACAATTTTCTTGGGTTGGTTTGATTGATAGAGGAGACTTCTCCCAGCCCTATGGGTGTTTGGCTGCTTTTCCTAGAGGATTTCTGAGAAGACTTCTCCAGCCACTACTTATCTGCTACAGCCAGTCATTTTTTATCCTCACAGCTACTTTCTCTGGTATATTTACTTTCAGCAGATTGTCATGACTTCCACAGTGCCAAAATGCCTAAGTATTTATTTTCTGTCTATATATAAATTTATTAATTCTAAAACAGCAGGCAGTGCCTTCTGAAGGTGGTACACACACACAAGAGTTCCCTATCTTCAGCCTAACTTGCAATGCTTTCTTCCAACCAAGACCCACTTGCTTGAGCTAATCCCATTTCATGTTTTCCAGACAGGCTGCTTGCCATGCACATGCATGGGCACAGGCAAAACTTAAGGCTTCTTGTTGCTCAGAAGTGTAGGCAAAACTGAAGCCAGAGCCCCACAGGGCAGTATTAGGTAGAAGCATGATCAATGCAACAGTGCCAAGAAAAGCAAGCCCTGTGGAGAATCTGTGGTGATATTCACCCAGAAATAAGAAAAGCAAAAAGATGTGGAAAAATTGAGCATAAAAATTGAGTCCTTGCTAAACCACAGACACAATTCAAACCAGCGAAGGAGATCTAAAAAAAAAAAAAAACCTTTAAAGTTCAACTTGATCAGAGTAGTACCAAGCAGCTCTGGCAAGTCTTGCTCCTGCTGCATTTTAGTATCATTCTTATTTTAGCCTTGCATTTGCAGCTTTTGTGCCTACGAATACTTCCTGAGCAAGAGAGGCTTTAAACACATTATGAAGGTCCTTAGCACAATACTTGTACCAATAGACCACACAGAAACCCAGTGGCAAACACTCCTTCCAGAACAAGTCATAGCACAGCACAATCTCATTGGGTTCAAGGAGTCCTTGCACAAGAGGCTACTTGGCAGGGGCAAGACAGTTGCAAGTTTCTCAGATGGTTTCTCTGCCACCACAGGTCAGAAAGCAGACTGAAAAACTAGGTAACCCAGTCAAAAATGCCTGATAGCCTGCTCTCTGAGATGGATAATTCCATTACTTATTTCAACTGATTTCAGACACAATGAAAATGTGAAGATGGCATTTATCCAGAGACATTGTTTTCGCAAGGAAGAAGATGCTGTGTTCCTGCAACGCCATCTGGTACAGCTCTGTGAGCTCCTCATCTCAGGGTGCAGAGCCACAAGCCTCAGCAGAGCTGTACCCACCCACACAACAGGATTTGCTTGGGGGGCACTACATGTGAAGCTGCTAAACCCTGGAGTAGGAACGTGTGTAAAACTCTGCTTGTGCATCACAGCGCTTTGCAGAAATCTTCTCCTTTGGTTCCCATGTATTCAATATGGGCTTGACATCCTGACATTTCATGCTGAAATGCATCTAGACATACAGAGCAGAGCCTTCAACAGAAGAGCTCAGTCCAGAGTCACACAAAGCTGGGACAGCCATGTCCCTCCCAGATGTAAAATGCAGTGCTGCTTTTATACAACATCTTTAGGGCTTTGTCAGCAGTTAAATGGTGGCATTGGTGAGGGTGTTTGGTCAAAAAAGTGTGTGTTTGAGTCTTCATTTTTCCTGTGGTTCCAAGATTTCTGAAGCTCTGATTTTTGAAGTTTCCTAAACATCACCTTGTGCAGAGTCCTGTCTGGTGAGCAGTGGAGGAATAATACATGTTTTAAATGCTTTCATCCATCCCCAAGAACCAAATAATGGGGAAGAGCAGTCTTTTAAGGACAAAAATTCCTTCCATTCCCAGGATGCTTTACTATAAAAAAATTTGCTAAGCCAAACAGCCCGTTACCATGACTGAAACTTCTTCTCAAAATAAAGAGCAACTTCTAACAATCTATATTTTCTCTCTTTCTGCAAGAGGCCAAGTATGCAAGACATACCTACTTCTGATTAAAAGAGCTTTCTAACCAAGGTAAGAGCATGAAATGATCGTGACTGATTTCCTGGATGTCACAAACAGCCAAATGGTCCACTTTATCTGAAGAAACCTTTCAAATTTATACATTTCCTTAAAAATCATCCTTTTCAGCAAAGTGCTGAGAAGAATAGTGCAGAGCGTGTAAAAGAAGAACAGCAGAAATAGCACATTGACTTAAATTTGGCCTCTGGTTTTATCTAAGAGGAATAAATCCCTTTATATGATCCAGTTTCCACCATAACCATAGAATTGTTACCCAGACTGGCCTCAAGATATTCTACACTGTGGTATTAGAAATACTTAGCATTACTTGCTATTATAGCAACATGCAGAGTACTTAGGCTTCTTGAAAACTGAATTCAAGACAATAACTTACTCAGACAATCCCATATCAGTGACTTCTGTTTTTTTCTTAATTAAAAGGTAAATTGAATTTTCAATGCTTCATTTTACAGAAAAGAAGTAAAAGATACAGAGATTATGGAAGAGAATGCAGCATAATTACAAAAAGTGTGATAACTGCTTCATTTGTAAAGCATTTCAAGACCACTAGAGGAAAACCACTTTTTTATAACAAATCATAGCAAGAAAGAATGGTTACAGATCCTCATTAAATGCGGAAAACAAGTTTTCCCAACTTGTTTTCCCCGCATTATCCCTGTATTCACAACCAATTTAGCAATTAAATTAGCTATTTCATTGAGATTTCACTTTGCATCTTTCAGCAGGTAAGAGAATACAAGTAACATCTTTTTCTTACAAAACCCAAAAAGTTCATTTTTATCTGTCTGCACTTCAGCAAGAGTTATACTTAAGGATATCTGTGATTTATCAAGTTGCATCAGGAATCCCAGCTATCCTCACAGATAGGCAGATACAATTACAGTGTGTTTCTGCTGCTACACCTCACACAGAGTCCCAGGCAGAGAAAGAAAGCTGAGCACACTGCAGGATGGTGCCTCAGACTGTGTCCTTCCCATGGTCAATATTTCACCGAAAAGAGACCATTTGCATTTCTACTTGTCTATCTAAATTTTTCCAGACATTGGCACACAAGAGGAGCTGGATGCTCTCACAGGGGTAAGGGAGGCAGCAGTGACAGCCCCGCTCCAGGATCTGGACGTACTTCCCCACTAGATGGTGCAATGGAATAAAAATAAGAACTGGAAACTCCACTACTTAAATGTTTGGTATCCTGGAGAAATCTGTTCCAAGTATTCTTACTTCTCATTTTAGCTGATAAGCACCACAAATATTGTATAATCTCGATTTTTTTATACTCCTAATACTCGGTTATTTTGAAAAATCTGTTATTGTAATAAATACTAATTATTCCTTCATGTGAGGGTTACAAAGTCTTCTTCCAAAGACCCCACATAGTAAATACTTCCATCCTGAGCTTTCAGTATTAAAAGGCAGATCTCTAAACTAAACCCATACAAGTAATTCTTAAACTACTTCATTACCACAACCAGTAGGACATCCTGGAAGGGCTTCCCTAACCAGAGTACTGCCTGTTAAGTGTCACTGTGTTCAGATAGGATTCAAAGGTAAGACATCTCCATAATTATTAGTGGCACGTGGCTTACAGAGGCTCAGAGAGAGCTTCTGCCTCCTCTGGCACAGGCAAACTGGAAAGCTTTCACTATTCACAATAATACATGTGAGTTGTATTGGCTTTGTAGAGCATCCCAGTAAACATTTTATTGCACTGACAGTTACTACAACATCAACTCTTTGATGAAAGGTGAGGATGCATTTTATTTTGCTGTTCTGATGCTGCTAAATATGCTTTCCTCTGCATGCATGCATGCATTGGTTGGAAGCACAGAACTCCCATGAGTAACCACTAACCACCTTAAAGCTGCAGTGCTAAGAATGAGTTATTTGAATAGGAGTAGAAATCAGAAGAGTATAAACCTGGAGCTCAGATATGGCACCATCATCCATAGTCCACTAGTCCACTCAATTCACTGGTGTCGTTTCTCAAAGTATACTTATTAAACAATTCTGAAAACACACTTCTCTTAATTCTACACAAGTGGTAAAGACCACTCTGTGACATTTCAGTGCTGGCTTTCCAAAAGTTGCACTGAAGGGAAATATACTCTGACATGTTGACTCTGCACCAAGTAGCTTTGCACAGACTTGGGAGCTGCCCCATGCCCAGTATAGTGTCACATCACATTCCCTTCCGCAGACCGATGTCGAATTTCACATGTAAAGCTAAGGAGCATCTTTCTGAACTGTAGCAGCTGAGAAGCTGAAGGTGCAGCTTTCACTTACAGACATCTTCCTCAGTAACTGTCAGTAACGGCCATGGGAAACCTTTGCACCTTTAGCTGCTTAGAGTGTACACTCTAATTGGTTCTAGTTACACAAGTTTCTTTAGGTGCTTCATTTGAGGTTATTTCCTCATATACACAAACTCCACCAGAAGAATACCTGGCAAGTCTTATCCTGTTATGACATGCAAACCTGACTAATGCTCTCTGTGCTGCCAGAACGGGAACTAATAAACTCGGGCAATAATGCTCATTCTCAAAAGGTGACCTGGTTTTGAAGCTTGCTTGGCTTCTAGCTGGCTTTATCTCGGATGCCTCATCCAAAATCCCATTTGTCACTAGAGGGCACTTCAAACCAAGCTGTCATTTCAAATTAGCACAATCTATAAATGTGGAAGTTTATATTCAGCCTGCAAAAAGTTCCTCTGGCTCCTAGCAAGCATGCACAGCATATCTCATCTAACTTTTCTTACATTTGGAGAGCAAAGCTGGATCCAGAACATGTTCTTTGTGTCGAGGTAGTACAAATTGGCTTGCGTTTTTTTAATACAATTTGCACCAAAAAGACCAAACATATACATTCACTGTCACTTAACAGATTCTGTCTTACTGTATGCAGTTCTTTTTCTGTGTACTTTTCACTTCTGAATTTCAGAGGCTAAACCCCATGAATCCAGACTGAAAACAGGTTGGAAACAAATCTTACTGAAAGGAAAGCCTAGGACTAGTCAAGTACTACTAATGTGTTCGTGTTTAGATAATTGGCACCCTGAATCACCACAAACACCAAGAGCTGCCTTATTCTTAGCAACTGTAGGTCAACCAGTTACATGTAGGTCCGAGGTACTTGATTTCATATTTGCCAAACTCTTTAAAAGCTTGGAGTACAAGTGCATGAAAGCCCTGCCTAAGGTGTGTCCTAGACAAAGCTAAAACTCCAGGAAAGCAAAGATTCCTTTCAAAGTCTGGATGACATTTGACTTCTTGTCACTACATAAACAAACAGTAAATTAATAAGGGAGCAGGGCAGATAGATTGCCTGCCAGCCCTGCAGAAGTGGGAGTGACCAGCTCCCCATGGTTTAGCAGCATGAACAGCAGTAGCCAGTAGTCTGGAAATGTTAAGAAGACTGCTCTACTTGAGGGAGGAGGTATTTAGCTACTAAGCAATTAGTTTCCAGATCCACCTATTATATATATAGGGAATATGCTCACACTTTGCAACAGAGTAAGTTCCTTGAGGATATCCTTCATGACTGTTCAGTATCAAACTTACAGGACCTATGCTTCCAAATACCACTTTGTTACATTTAAAAGTAGATTTATATTAAAAGTGCCTTCTACAAAACCTGCTGCCGCCTACAGACCTTTCATCAAATTCAAAACCAGTCCCATTCTATGCATTCTGAGAGAGCCCTATTTAAAAACCACCTGATCACAAGCAGGAAAGAGTGAGCAATCCCAGGCAAGGATACAGCAGCCTGCTACTCCGATAAGGCTTCATCATAATAGTAGCTGTAATTTTGTGCAAAAGTTTGCCAGTTTGCAACTTAAAGGCTGTTGAAAAGTGACAGCTAGACTTGTGAGTGGAGGGTGCTCTCACAGCAGCGATGAACTTCAGCACTGGAAGTGAGCTCAGAGCGGCTGCAGTGGCTGTCTGCCAGTACTAATATGTACAAAAAGGGTGTTGCTTCAGCTTCATCACAAGCAACTTTTACCAAAGATACTAAAACAACAGCTCTGCACAGTCCTTCAGAGACCAGGCCAGCCTTGCAGAAATCTTTACAACAGTAAAAATACTTAGAGCCAACAAAAACATCGTTGCACAGATTTAAAACTTCAGAACACACTGGCCTCTTGGCCAAAGGCCACAAGCCAATTGTTAAGAATTGAGGACACTGATTAAGGAAATATTCAAGCCAACTCCATGAAATTCATCACAACAGGATTTGGGCCTTCACTTGTCTTCACAAACACAGAATTCAAAGATTTTGTGGCAATGCCAGTTCTTCCCCTTACTCTCTCCACTTCTTCAATGACATACCTATGGTACTCTCAGTTCCATCCTATGACCCAATTAGTGTGATGATACTTAACCCCTGCATGTTCTCAAATCACAGATAGGGCAATTGCAACATTACACAATTTTGGTTTTCAATGATACAGAAGAAAAGTATGTGCCTCTGAAGAGCTAGTAAAATATATACACACATATTTAAAGTATGTATTAGCTGCTTCCTGAGCTGTACATTTTCTTAAGACTGAGAAGAAAGATCTGGGAAGCCTGATACAGCTCACTTAAATGGTTTTTACTGTAGGCTGCACCTAAAGGCACAGGCTTGCCTAAACAAACATTTGGGTGAGTGTCATTCCTAGGAGATCTGCAGCACTGGATATATGTTTCCACATAACAGCAGATAGTTTTGATGAGTTTTGATCCATATTTGAACCAGACCTTACTTGCACTTCAAAATTGTCTAGTAAAATACTGTCTTCAATTTCTGTTCCTGGTTATGGCTATCTCTATAAAAAAAATATCAGGACAGTCTTTAGAAAATTACCAGATTACTCTGGAAGACTAAATATATTGGTGTGTTTCAAAAAACAATCCCAAATACTTGTTCTTATACCTTTATATTCACCTGTTATTAGAGAAAAATATCCCAGTAAATGAACACTTCACAAAAGACAAATCCTTCTGACAAACCAAAAAAGCCAAACCATACCAAAACTGCCTTTGCGGATACATTTGTGATCTTCTCATATTTATTTAAGATGAACCTGTAAATGACTAAGTTCTTACATTTCAGAAGGAAATGAAGGAAGAATAAAAATTGATTTACTCATATAAATACTGGAAGTAATAAAGGCTTCATGTGATGTTTGACCCCATGATAAATTGCGCTGCTAAATGATTCCTAGTTTCAGAGCAGCAATAGCATGGTTGGGTAATGAAAAGATTGCTTCTATAAAGTATCCATGAGTAAAATATTTCACTCTCTACTCTAAAGTCAAAGTTTTGGGAGAGGAGTCAATAGATCAAAAGGGATCAATCCCACACATTTTTCCCGGTATACACTCGCCCCAAGGATGCCGCAATTCCTCTGGTGTGACCCAACTACGCGAACTGGTAAATCCAGATGATTTTATTCCTTGAAAGAATAACTTAAAATCTCAATGGCTGCTAGCTTTTATACAACACTCCTCCCTTATACACAGTGGTGGAGCCTAGAAAGGTGCTTCAGTCTCTTGCAAGGTTGGTTCCATTATCTGTCTACTACAGGCTCTGTATTGTTCTTCTTGACAGCATCAGAGAGAAAGGTTTGAATTTTGTTGACAAAGAACAGGGATCAATATGCTAAAAATATAGAAAGAAAAAACTCACTATAAATACAAGTCAGGAAGCAACAGGACAGGAGAAATTAGGAGTTCAATGGTACCAGGCCAGAAGAAACACAGCACAGGACTTGATGATTTCCTCCTTCAGATTTATGCGATCGGGAGTTTGTATTTCCCATGAGGCCCAAGTACCCTTTTCAAGTATAAAAGAGAATTTCCAAAAGGGAAATTCAGTTCTACAATTCAGTGGAGCTCAGTGCCTGAACTCTTAAATGAGCTGGACCCCAAACTTTTTTTCCCCATGACCACAAATCCTTTTATAAACCTGTTGTGGTACTCAACTAGTACAGGTGTACATACCGTAACCTCAGTCAGGAAGAATTTCATAGAGAAAATCTCCCACTAGCCAGAACAAGCAGCACTGAAGCCAAACTTCTTCCTTGTTCCCAGATTAACTTGAATTCTACTTAATTTATTGGAGGGTTTGTTAATACTTTTAAGTATGCCATTAGTGAAAGCCCTAGAGGATGTGGAAGAAGAAAATGGGTTCAAATACAGAAAAAAAGTAAAACTTGTGCAGTTAACCTTCAATCAAATGCTGAAAAAGTTCAGCTTCATAATGTTGATTGAGGGATTACAGCATTGACATGTGCACACATCAAATTTTATTCCCTAAGTTGAACAACTTTAATATTGAATCTTACAAATGTTGTGAAGATAAAGTTATGCCATGCTTTGATGTCTCTCTTTGTTATAATAAATTCCCCGAATCCATTTATATGACCTTGATTTCTTTAATCATAAAGAAGGGGTAAAGTGCCCTTGTCTTTTAGCCCTGACACATCATAGTTTTACATTGTCATTTTAGTGGAGAATCCTCAGAACACCAAAAACATCTCAGTTACTAATTCAAGGATGCCTTGAACAGTCACTTTTTTATGGTAAGATTCAATTAGGCAATATTCCACAGGAAGACCAACTTAAATATTTTACAGCAGAGTTTTCCCTCTCCTCTTCAAAATATCTCTCCCATGTGGACATACAAATTTTGAGAACTGGTTGGAAATAAAGGAAAAATGAGGGAGCTTCCTATCAGGATAAAACAGAGTTGTCAAACTGTAACAAAGCCTTCAGCACAGTTCAGGTAATTAAGGATAAAGGATGAGCCTGATAAACAAGAAGGGAAGCTTAGGTTTTTGCTGGTATCTCACATTTGAAGAATGAGATGGCCACATTGCAAATCCTGATTCAGGGAAAAAATGAAATCCCACAGACCTCTTTTGGACAAGCAAAATTTTAAGTACTCTTTTACACCATGCCATGGATGCCTGACCATATTCAATGCTTGAGATCAAAATCTTCTTCAGACTCTGTCATTTACTAGTCAGGCTGTTTATAGTTACTGGTGAAGCCAGAAAATAAGAGTGGGAAAGTGAGACCAGACTGTTACAGAAGGGTTTCCCTGCCACGTTTGGGGCTAGAACTGTGCCCACCTGCAGGGACTGCTCTGTCCTGCTGCCCTCTCAGCTGTGCACACAGCAGTGTAATTGTCTCTGAGTCCACATCTCACAGCCACAAATGATCAGACACCACTCAAAATGTAACATTAAAATCAGGAGTTCATTCAAAATAAATGGGCATTTCTGCAGGTTGTAGCCAGCTGGCAACCTGAAAAGTAGGAGAGCTGCATTTACAGTTAATCCAGCCCCCAAAGCAACATTGCACCACAGTTAGTGGGAGTTCAACTAACTGGGACTACTAAGGCGCTCTAAAAAACAGCCTTTGTTTTTCACATTCATTCTTTCAGAATGTTTGTGAAAATCACTCTGGAGTTGACAACACGTATCTGACCTCAGGAAGGGCACTTTAGAGCATTTACGATGTGTTAAATAACATTGTTCAGACCTGCCAAGCCATAGACTTTCTAAGCTGCACTAGAAGGAAACTCCATGGCAATAGCAAAGCCCCTACACTATTTCTTCCTCTAGTTCGGCACTTACCTACCTGCAGTTGGTATCAAGAGGTTTATGGAACAGAAGCCAACCACCTTGACAGGAATAAAGGACAGACTGCTGCCTTACAGCATTTCAAACACTTTTTACTTAGCTTTTATTTTTTCATTTTAAAACAAATATACAAAAAGGCTTTTTGCTTTTAAAGAGCAAATAAATACACAGGAAGGCTCAAAAGAAAAATACCTCACAGAAAACAACTTTGGATCAAAAATATTTACTAAAAGAAATCTGTAGCTATATAAGGTGTTTTAGCTTGGGATTTCAAAGTACTGTTTTCTGTGGCGAGCATCACACTCCGCAGTGTTTCTTCATGCTCAACGGCATCCCCTTTTGAGCAGCCTGGTTTATATAATGAAATACATTAAGTTTAAAATGCCCTTACATCTGCTTTAACATTTTTTGGAAACAGAGGCATATAGGTTGCATTTACTGATAGAAGTAGCAACACAACATTCAGGTATAGAGCCTTCTCAATTTTGACTTACATTACAATCACTATGACAAATATCTCCCTCTGTGTTGTAGTAAAACATTTAAAGATGGCTTATCTATAAAATCAGGAATAAATCTAAAATAATCCCAGAGATAAACTCGATACCTCCATCCCACACAAGTTTTACATCAGAAAAAGTCCCATCTGACTTGAACTGTCTGATGGGCTGAAATAAACTCAAAAAGCCCAAGAGCAAGCCTAAATTACAAAATTTGGACTGGACAGTAAACAGAGTGAAGGTTTAGGGTATCTATTAAAGGACCCTAAACTACTAGGCACTGACCTAAATTTCAGATAAAGGGAATTGTAGTTGTAGTGGCCAATTACTGAAAATACATACGTTATTATAAGACATCTCAGTTCCTCTATCCCCTTCACATGTGAACAGCCATGGAAATGCACCATTTCATTTCCATCACACTTTTTTTGTTGGTGTTTATAAAATGAATCTTTAGCACTTGCCCAGTTTGTAAGGTATGCTACGTTGCTTTGCAATGTGGGCAAACATAGAGAAATTTATTTACTTAGACATTTGTCACATGTTGCCTGAAAGCTGCCTCCCACCAGAACTTTTTTCCAAGTACCATCTTATGCCTCCCACCACAAAATGCAAAGCACAACTGCAGGATAGAAATGCTGTCACCTCATTGATGCAGCTGCTGAAAAACCAGGAACCACTTCACAGGCTGTGTTAACCAGAGCCTGGAGGGCATCATGCTATCACCTCTGAGGAGTTTAGTTTCTAATGAACTATTAGGGTCAAATTAAATTTTGGCCTTTCTCTCCTCTGATTACATACATGGGCAGCTATAACCTAGAGTTTAATTTCACTGGCAAAGGAATATACAGACTTCATTAATGGATAAGGCCATTTGACAAATTAACCTTTTTTATTTCCACCCCCTTTTTTTCCTTTTTGAACACACAATCCTTCTTGAAAAAATAAATCTACAAGACCTGTTGGAGCATGTCATGGCAACTTAAACTCCTCTAACATGCAGATCAGTAATAAAACTGCACTATAACTCACAACAGCAGAGTGATTTATGTGCAAATCTAAATGGATTCATATGGAAAAAGCAAAAAATGGTAAGGTACCATACAGACGAGAAATTACACAGACTATTATGTAAAATTTGACAAAGCAACTGTTACTGGCTCAGCAACAACTAGAAGAGAAGATGCAAAAATCCCAAAGGTCAAGTCATGCTCTGATGTACTAAAAGTGCATTTACTTTCCCAAACTGTTCTCGCAATCACTTTTATCCCCAAAAGGCCACAATTAACCTTCTAAAATATATTTTCAATAGTCCAAACATAGAAAAGTAATGTAGGAGAGTCGGGGGGGGAGGACAGGTTCTTGTTTTTTTCCCAAAAGAATAATTTGCAGCATTATTTCTCATGTGATTTCAGTAATTTTGGATTAACGCTTCTAGAAAAACAATGCAGGGATGTAGTAGATTATTTTTTCTGAGCTTAACAATTGCGTTCAAAGAATTGCAGTATAATCTATTTTTAGTAGGCAAAAGAATCAATATATGCTAGAGAACCTGTTTTATTTGTTAACTGAAATCAAATGTCCACACAATAAAGCTGTAAATTAAGCACAACAAAAAAATTAAAAAACCCCAGCAGTTACTGAGTTTCAGATGAAGACATCCCTAACTCCTCTGTGCTGGAGTGTACCAGGTATGTTCAGATATGAAATATTGGTGAACAACTCATACATACTCTAGTTCCAGGTACACTTCAGCCCTGGATGACCTTGTAGTACAGGGGAGGAGATGACACGACAATACAACATGGACAACAACCAAAAAAAACCACCAAGCCATCAAATCTCCTGACTGACTCCACAGCTACAAGACTGGATATTTTATTGCCTCAAAAGACCAAATTAAAATTTTCCTCAAGATTCAAAAATCTTGTTTGTCAATTTTCAGACCTTGGAAAACTTCTGTTTCTGAATTCTTCCCCTCTCCGTCAACAAGTTTCATAACTTCTGGATTCAGGCAAAACTAGTTTAAATGAACAAGCAGCACACCACATTCTCATCCTCTTAATGCACATTGCATCTACTATGAAACCACACAGAGAACACCTCTGAAGTCATTGGTTAAACTAAGCCACATGGAAATCTGCATAGACCAATACTCATTCACTGCCAATTCCAACTGTAACAGTAAGACAATAATTATCAATAGCGTTTCTAAGACAATACCAGAAGTACTCTCAAGACTTTCTGGTTTTCCAGCTGAGCTGACACAAAATACTCATTTCAGCTTCACAGCTGTAGATGTTTAGTTTCTGATTGGTTTAGTTAAAGTTGGCTTCACAAATGCACGTGTTGTCCCTTACATACACACAGTAAGACTGAAAGCACAGGGAGGAATTCTGGTTTGCTTACACAGAAAAGTCCATTTAATTTTGAGAATTTAGTCCCTCACAGTTATGAAGAAATACACATTACATTTATACTTCCTGAAATCCTAAAGTAACTTGTTACCTTCTCTCAACAGAGACCCGTGTCTAGAAAACCAAACTGTCTCCTAAAGGCCCAACAGGCCGAAGGCAGAGGAATCTACATTAAAGCTTGAAGCAGATAAAAAATAAATTTAAAAAGCCTCTTATCATATCTTTGATATTGCCCAGCAGCCTAGCATTGATACCCTTCATAATTAGAAGCAACCCAAATAAACCACTTAGAGATGAGGAATAGTTGCTAATCAAAACACTTGGGTTCTGAATCAGCTGCTTTGACTAAAGTCTGAACTTTTTTATGTTAAGATTACATAAATCCCCGCTTCAAGATACAATTTTTAACAGGAACAAAATACTTGTGGCCTTATATTTCATTAGCAAACATTCCATCCCATTTGTTTTCTTTTTTTCTCAAATGTTGAGAAGTCCAGATACTGTCTGCAGTACCTCCAGAGTCTCCTGCTACAACTGCAGCACGTAATAACAGTCATCCCAGGCTCAATTATAAGTGCATTAAAAAAACCTGCCACCATCAGACTTACACACCTTAAAAGATTCAATTAAGCTAATGAAAAAACCCTGCACAAACTTCGGCTTTACTTTCTAAAGTTTAAGGTCATCAAACGGTCAGACCAGTTTATCACCAAGACATCTCAGGCCCAGAACGGCACAGTTAATCCTCTCTTCTCTTGTATTTCAGCTTTATCTGTGACCCAGTAAGAGAAAGGTACAAGATATCTACAAACTTGACCCACAAAGTATTCGCTGCTTTTTCAGAGACAGGAAATGGCTACCAAGATCCTCTGAGTCCCAAACCCGGTGTGCTATTCTGTAGCCCAAAACTAATAATTAACTGTTCACTACTTTTATAACACTGATCTATAAAACTCATTTCATTGCAATTAATGAAATATGTCTAGTTACTTAATTTCTGTGCTTCCTATGCATGTTTGAAACTTAAAGTAGCACAGGGCTGCTGATTTCTGTGAAGGTATGTTAGGAAGCTTCATTTTTATAACGTTTTTCACTACATGATATTGACAGTAATTATTACCGAATACAAAGAAACTCTTTGGCAGCTCACAACTAAACAGGCTTAGCTACATATTTAATGCAGAAAACAGAGGATATTTCTTTTTTAAATTAAATTTTATAATAAGAGATTTGTAAAAGTATTTTGCCTTCTAGTGACAGAAAAGAATAAGGAGAGTCAAGCTACTCTGAAGAATCCTACATTATTCACGCTGTCTTTGACACACAAAAAATTGATACAAGAAATACCCATTATTGAATAAATTTATTTTGCAGCAAATAATATCTGCAACAAAGACACAGATGCACTCCAGTGTTCATAAAGACTGACTTCTCCAAAGTGAAAGCAACCTTTATGGAGTGAGGAAAAAGAAACCTTAGATCCCTTTGAAAAGTACATTGTCACTTAAGATTTTCAGCTGCTGCAAATCTAGGTATCACAAGTGATTTCAATTCCTTTTGACTTTATGGAGCTCATTTTGAGTTCCACCAGCTGAGGACATTCCTATAGATATATTTACTTATAAGACTAAATGCAGCAAATCATTCAGAGAATGATAGGCCTGTCTGGGAGGATGCACAGCTGGAAGTCAGAATCCTATCAGCAATCATAGAGATGGCCAGGAGTTGAATTCGTTCCTGCAGTTCAGTTCCTGCTCACATTTGCTTTGCAAATGCAACACTCGCTTAAAAATCAAAGTTTTGTTGCCTTGTAAGAGAATTGTTCAATTTCCCCAAAGAACTAGGTAAGAAAAGAAGGCATGGAAATTTTAAGTACATTTCCCTCCCTACTCATCGCTAAGGATGCTTCACAGACACCACAACAGAGTGTTCCAGGAGATATAAAGCCTCTGTTTGCCTCCAGGAGCTTCTCTGGTCCTCTTTCATGCATCCTGTCGAAATTCATTGCTAGGAATGCAGCTGCCCTAGACTTCCTATGATAGAAGTTACTCCAGGAGTGTTTGGTTGACTCCACTAAGTGGCCCTGCTATTCCTTACCTGGAAAATAACTTTCTTGTTTTCTTAAGTTACTTTAATGATGCTCAAAACACCTAGATACTTTTAATGTTTATATGAAAGTTTACAAATAAAACTAACACAAAAGATGTTTTGTTACGTTTCAATAAACAAGACATCCAAAGCTGAGTGATCCATTCTGCCTGCGACTGTCCTGATGTAAATGAAGGAGTGGGGGTATTTGCATGACACGACCAAATGCTAGCTTTGATCTGATCAGATGTAACTGAGAACAGAATTTGGCCTACAGCTACAAAGTGTTCAAATTGAAAAGCCTAGCTTTATCCTCCCAGGCAGTCTGCACTGCAGACAAATGCAGTAACATGTAGATTTGGCAAACAATGTACTACTGGAGAGGGAAACGTCCCAGAGCAGCCTGCAATAACAAATTGTCACTGTTCAGGCTAATAAGAACAAGCACTTAACAAAGTTGACATGGAGAACTAGACTGATCTTACATGGTAGCAGGTGACAGCAGCGGCAGAGACATTTATGGAATTTGGAACAGTACATGGAACAAGGGGACTGCCATCCTCCCACTGTGAGAGTGCCTTAGGCTGTACACAGAAGCATCAGGCTTTAATCTCCTCCATATTACTCAGAGCTGAGACCATAATCAGTATTAGATAAAGAGGTATTTTCATATTTGTTTATATTCCGAATGGCAGAAAAACACATCCCACCGTTTGAAGCCTTAGAAATCAGTTCTGCTGAGGGTTTCATGCACGTGTCACCAAGCATTAAAGTATCTCTCACTAATTTGCTAAAAGCTATGCTAGGTAGTTATAAAACAACTTTATAATCATCTGTTTGTGGTGACTGTTCCTTTTCTCTTTGATGTTACATCCCAGACAGTACCCGACAGCAGAATGTCTAGTGAGATCATCATTCTGCTGCATACCTACAGTTCATCTGCTTGCTTTTCTCTCACAAGCAGAAAACCAAGATTCTATTTCACTCATTTCTTAGCCATTCTGTCCAATAATTTTGCTGAGCTTATATAGCAGAAGAGTCAGAAAGAACATTTCTTAACGGAGAAGACTTGAAAAGACTATCTCTCCTTAATGTCCGAGTAAGAAGTTAAGAATGCATAAGAACAAGGATTAGAATGAAGGATGAGGGAGGAATGTTTTGTTCATGGTTAGACATGCACAAATTGAATGGCTAGAAGTTATAAATGTTTGCATTTTTTAATAGGGTGCTGAAAGGCATTTTGCAGATAAATGCAGACATAAAGTGCATGCTTTGAGGAGCTCAAAATCCTAACATTAGATTTTTGGCAACTGTTCAGGATGAACAGTTGGATAATGTTGGACTGTCCTTCCCATTTCCCTAGAACAAAAAGAACCTTCTTAACAACTGTTAGTATGTCCAAAAGCTGAGAGTTGATCTCTTCTGTTGCCCCTCCGACTTGAGCTAGTGAATGCCACAGAGTTTGATATGGATGTCGTACAACAATGCCCTCCCACAGCGTGCCTGAGGAAGTCACACAGACTGGAAATCTCAGAAGGCCCTCTGTGAGCCAGCCTGAAGGGACCTAGTTAGTGCAGAATGCTTCTCATGCACCCATACAGTATAGGATACCTATCCTTCAGGTCTGTTTTCAATTTACTGATTGGTACAACAGCAAATGATCTTGATCTAAAATGACTACTGCACTAGGTTTCTGCTAAGCCTGAGAAACTGAATCTCTCTCAAAGTGGTGTCACTCACAATTACATCTCTGAGACACACATAAAATAGTTCCTAAGTTCATGCCAAGAAGCATTTCCTGTTTCTCAGCCTTGGTATTCATGTTCCTTCTTGGATTAAAAGTTAAGTGGGTACATTTAGCTTAAGAACATAAGAAAGGCCATAATAGTTCAAACAAAACGCCCCATCTAGCTGTCTTGGCACTGTCCCTGTGGGTCAGGAGTACATGCCTAGGGAAGAACGTACGAGACAATAAGCCCATAGCATGATTTTTCTTTGTATCAGCTTTACAAGCTTCTAAGTCAGTGGTTCAGGGGCCGCCAGAGCTGGAGGATGCATTTAGACCACTTTCGCAGCAATGTCATTGATTGACTGATTGATATCTGAACTTGATAAGTTTAGTATGAACTCAACAAGCTTAATACTAGAGCTATGATCAGATCTGGCACTATTCACCATGACTGTATGTACATTGATTGACTTTAACACTTCCTACCTCATATGTGGGTTGTGAACACCAACTGCCCAGGTGGTATTTCACCACTTGATGCAAGTGAATGATACATACTTATCCAGCTCACCTCGACAATGTTATTTTGAGATAGTTCATAATCTTTCATCCTTTTAAGAGTACACAGACCTCTCAGTAGCATACGAGTTTTCATCACCACATGTGCTCTTAATGAGCAACTCAAGCACCTGAGAAAACAGAGTCTACTTGGCAGTTATAAACAGCCATCACTGTCAGATGTTATGGCTCTGAGATGTGGTATTCAGCACACTCACCATACACAGCCAAAGGAAGCACAGAGTTACCAAGGCAGCATTTAGGTCACAAGAGAGCATGCAAAACCGAGGGATACACTAGCAGTGTACAGCATCCATATGGGCTCCCATAAGTACTTCTGCTCTCAGTTTTAGTGGAATAAAGGTCTTGTTTGGAACAAGGAGAATTTTGAGTTTGGAACAAGGAGAATTATTCACAATTTCTTTCTTTCACCCTATTTTGCTGTGTCACAATCCCATGCACACTTGCCAAGTCTAACAGCACAGTTCCTTTCTCCTGAGACTTCAGCAAGGAAACTTTTCAGAAGAAAGCCCAACACAGATACCTCCAGAGTAAAGCTTTAATGCTATTCAGTTACACATGGTTCCAGGTGACGTGCCCTGCACAAGTGCCTGAAAATCACTCACAGTTGGCCGTACCAAACTTTGATAGACCTTAATATCCCTTCAGACATTTGTGATGCCTTGATTAGTACTTCCTGCCTGCACAGAGTGAACTGTTTGACATTGGTTGACACAGAAGACTCAAAGTAGATTATAATGCCAAATCTTTAGAATGCCTGTTTTTCTGACATTAGTTTAGATGGTCTTTGAGTAAATATAAGCCTGGAAAATATATGTTAACTGTAACTTCAGCAAAATCTGTTGAGATAACAGAGATAACACTTTTTACTTGCCAACTAACTTCACCCATGTGTTGGAAGTATTTAGATGAATTTAACATTCTTCAATTATTTGGGCTCCTTATTCTTATAAATATTTATACTCAGCATGAATCCAAGACAGTGTCTCCATCTAAAAATAACATTCTGATTTGTGGTTTTGCAAACACAAGATGAGAAGTCAGAGCATTGCAAACTAAATACAACAAGTGTGTGTAATTATCCTCATTAAAACACTTTGAGTGGAAAATTTTCATTACCCTGGGATACAAGAGAAAGCAGGTCAGATACCCCCTGGATCTTGGTTGCAAGCTACTTTTATGAAGACCATGTAATCCCACATTTCTAGTAACTGCTCAGACTTTCAGAGACTTTCAGAGCCCTGAAACTACAACCTGTCCACAAAGAGTCGAGGCAAATGCATGGCCACTTACTGGCTAAATCCCTATACAATGACTCCATGGGTTCTGAAGACTAGTGGGGGAATTCTGGTCTGGACTTCCAAGTGTCAGAGTGGGAATCTGAAAAATGCTATGGAAAATCTCTAAGCAGGACATTTAGAGTTCTGCTCTTCCAAGATCTAACTGTTTAAAAACCAATTTGCTTCACTACAAGCTGATTATTTGGTGTTGCCACTCAATGGATTCTGCTACAAGTGAGATCTGGAAGCAGAAGTTTAAATGAAAACATCACCATCTCGTAGCTGCTATCTGTCTCATATTCTGCAGCTGAGAATGACATTTTACTTTCATTCTGTTATCCAGTTTCATTTCAAGAACATCAATTATCAGCACACATTTTCCCTCCCTCACATTTAGGCTTTTCCCCTCAAGCACCTTTTGTTTCCCAAAAAACCCATTATGTTTCTGCCCTACTGAATGAGGGGCACCACAATCCTTTTCACTTCTCTTCTGAATGAAAGCACAGAAGGAAGAACTCCTCTGGTGATGTTTATTCAGCTGCAAAACAGTCTTCTAGAGGAAGTAGCAGAATTGCTAACACCTGAGTCATTTTGTCACCATATCCAAAGTACTGCAGAAACCGTGTTCTCCAGTAGCAGAGTGGAGCTGACTCTCTTTTGTCAAAAACCTCCAAACTCCTGATCTCTTGTCTGAAGAATTTAAGACAAAATGCAAACCAATAAAAGTTGTGCATCATTCTTCTTATGGTAATAAATGCTTTGTTAAGCTTCTGATTTGTATTCTTTCCAAATCTGTGTTCCATGGAAATGTGCTCAGTTTGTCTTTCCTGTTGACAAGGTAACTCTGTGCAGGAGATGGCCACTCTGGAGAACACATATTATGGAATGACTTAGAATAATTAGTTGACTCGAATTTAAAAGGTTTAATCCTCCAACACACTTTCCTTCTAAGTACTTAGTTATAAACTTAATCCTCCTGGTAAGCTACTCTCTCTTCCATTTCCAGCATGCCAGATAAGTTTTCAATATACTTACTCATTTCATTGGCCCATATATGTATCCGCAGGAAAAAAGGCATATACAGTGCAAGCAATCACAGTCTTACTACACGTTAACTAGAACTTCTACTGTGTCAAAACTCTTTGGTCTGGAGCAGAAGTAGAGATTGAATACGGCAGATAAGGAATCCAAAGGAGGCTGCACTTATTCACAGGTCAACCTGAAAAGAAGTGTTACTGCTCGTGTTACTGGACTGCTGGCACTGCAGTGGAACATGTTGCAATGACCTACATATTAAACATTTTTAATTAATTTCATTTTGAAGCAGAAAGTTTAGATTATCTCTAATTTTTTTCCATCTTCACAGTAAGAAACACCACCCTACTCTGCACTTGCTGAACCAATTCAGGCTTCAAATGGTTAACCTCTTAAAAATAAAAACGAAGCGAGGGAGGGCATTTTTCCTTCTGGGCTTCCTCACTATAGCTAAAACTGGAAACAAAAGGGTCAGAGCACCACAATTCAGGCTGCTTTTACTGTATTATACTGACTAGAAGAGACAGGAAGATCAAGAAACCCTGTGAGAGATAATAAAAGACAAGCACTTGAAAACTGAATTGTGATGTGGCTACCAGAAATACCACTCTGAGAAGCAAAAATGCTTGCAAATACATCCCTGCAAATACAGACTGCCAAGCCCTGGCTCAGCAGCTCTGCTCTTTTTTTTAAGACAGATTATGCAAGAAACTTCTGTGAGTACATGGAAGGAAAAACCAGCAGTGTCTTTTGTCAAGCATCAAACTATCATGAAAATCTAGGAATTACCATATTAAATTAGGCTATGCCTCCTATCAAATTCCTCTTAGCAGTCATTAACCCCAGATGCTTCAGAGGAAGCTGAGACACTTCTAGTATATCATATTCCCCAGGAGACCTTCCCCCTCTCCCGTTCCCCTAGGCAGCATTTGGATAAAGCACTGAAGCATCAGGGAAGGACTGCCTCTCTCTGTGCTCTGAGGAAATGCATGTAACTTGGCCCCTAACTGGAAGGTCTCTGGATCTTCTCAGAGTAATTCAGTCTCAGTTCTACTCCAAAGGACATTTCATTCGTAAATGTTTTTAATAAAGCAATGGAAGCCACCCACATCCTGCTGGAACTGTACGGGTTTGTGTTTCCGAGCTCTTGAACCACTCGCAAAAAACCTGATGCACACCAGACTACTTTTAAATGTCATATCAGGCAGTAGGTTATTTGGAATGGCGAATGCATTAATTTCTTAACAAAAAGGAGTAGTCCAACAAGTTTTTTTTTCTATGAGCACACAACAGTAGCCCCATCTCAAATGTTTATGTGAGAAGAGTACACAGCCCAGCTTTTTCCCTACTACTTTTTGAGAAGCAGCAAGGCAGCCTCAGGCAGGCCTCTGTCTCCTTGGGAATGTCACTGGGGAGCTGTACCACTTCAGACTTCTTCAAAATAGGAAAGCATTTCAAAACCAACCACACACTTTAATTACTGGCAATTAGAAATTCCTGGGTTTGTGTGTTTACATCTGAAAAATGTTAATGTGTGCCAGTTGTGTCAGAAAGTTTGATTAAGCTCTTTAAACTGAACTTGAAAAACTTAAAATGCTCCAAAGACTCTGATCAGAGTATCTTGGGGGGCTTTCTAAAGTGACATGTAGAAGTCAGAACTGCTTTAATAGTCTCCTCACTGTTCCCAGTGGACCACAGCTTGCCTTGCAAAGACACACACCCAACACAGTTGGCAGGAGAGATTTCTATCTGGCAGTTTTATGAAGACTAAGCAGCATCTTAATCATATCTAAGGTCACTATCTGAATGGCAAACTGGAATCACAACTGAAGTTCTATTGAATATGCCTGATGTGAGAGGGGTTTCATAGGAGAAGCTGTGAAATGAAATAAAGGTGAGGCTGTATGGGTTTGCTGTTTTTTCAGAATACAGAAGAGCTGTGTTAGTCGTTTTCTTAGAAAATTAAAGACCGCAAGAAACAGCATCAATAAGAAAGTGATGTTAGACTAAGTTCACAAGGAAAATACAAAGAGAACAAAAGGTACTTTTTCCTGGCCTAACAGAGATGATATTTCCATAGACATGTAAGCTGACGATGAATGCTTGCTACAGAGCTCTCCATGTGTCATAAAATATGAGCAATAAAATAAAGTCAAAGAATTGAAAAGACAAATGACAAGCTTCTGTGCATCATTAATGAATGATGAGGGTAGAAAGGCAGAAGATAACCCTCCATGCATATAATAATGTCTTTGACTAGTGGTGCATCTCTATGCCTGCACGTTTAATAAGATGTGTTGGAATTAAAAATTTAAAAATCAAGTCCATGTGCTCCATAAAATATGAGGAAAGAAGCAATTCTAGCCTAAGTTAAGATCTTAGCATTGTACATCCTATTAAAGAAGGAGATGTGTTGATTTATGCAAATACTCATAAATGAAGCATGATGGTATTCTAATTCTGATAACCAAGTTATATAGTCAGTAATCTCATCTGTCATTAAAGGAAGAATTCTGATACTTAACAAAGAGTTGGAAGTCCACAGGAACAATCCATTATTGTATCAAGTGACCTTTTGTCAGCTGCTTTATGCCCAAAGCTGCTACAGACATCAGGTTAACTATGTGAGGAGACACTAAGAGTTCACAATTGCTTGTAACACTGTCCATTGCAAAGGAACTGAACACTCTATTTAATGAGCAAACCTACATGCTGCAGCCCTTTCAGTGTCACAGGTACTTCTTAGTGGAGAAATGAAAGTTTGAGATGTGGCTAAACCCTGGGATGGGAGGCCCCTGACTCATGTTAACAACTGTTTATCAAGTGGTTTTGACTCAAATCACCAGAAACCCAGTAGTTAGACCACAACAGCTCTGATTTTATTATTACAGCTGGTGCTAAGCATTCAAACCTAATTTACAAAAAAACCCTAATTAAGCAGAAACAACTAATTAATATCTGAATTATTTCGTACTGTGACCTCACCAACATTTAAAAAAAATTTAAGAAAAGTGCTCATCATAGACTTCTCTTGTAGTAAAGTAGAAATAGAAACAGCATCACCATGCTGGTACTGAGAAGCTACTGCAGGGAGATTCGTTCTAAAGTGAGCTGGGCCTCTGGAGAGTGCACTAGAGAGGCAGAAAAAGGAGCTTGTGTGTGCATCCAGATGATGGCATGAAGTCCCAGAAGAGAAACACACAATAAAACAGGCAACAGAGTAAGACCATATCACACCTTTTAATAAGAAAGACCCACAATCCATCGTGGCCTCCCCATACCCTGCACACAAGTTTTACTACAAACACCATTAACAACTTCTTTGCTCCACTCTAACTTTGATGTTAAAAATTAGGAAAATGTGCTTTAGTCAACCATTGTCTCTCAGTATCTTCCAGGCTGCATCTACTCTATTTAAGAGGGAAGGGATTTTCTTTTCTCTTTTCTGTTTCTTCACATGCTGCCAGCTCTTCAAATGCAACCTGGAACCAGAAGTCTGATAGCAAGAGCTCAAATATCATCACCAATAATAAAAATCTGGCAAATGAAATTTACCTGAGAGTGATGCTGTTAATGTGCCAGACAGAGCAGAAAACCAGCTCATTTTTCCACAACTATATTATCTCTTATTTGCTGGCAGTAATAAAAGCCCGGTTCTGTTAAGTAAGCAGATATGTCAGACATATGTGGAGGAGGTCTAGGGGGCAAGTGTCGTTGTTTTGTAGTCATTTCCCTTACTGTAATTGCATTTAAGTAGAAGTTATTTGCAGCATGTAAACTAGAATACATGCATGTGTGCATTGTGTGAGAGACAGATAGACTAAGAAAAGCACCTGGCTTCTATACAATAAAAATCTTAAACCTTAAAGCAAATACAGGACCTTTAATTAAGGAACCCTGTTCTGTTCCATAACAAAGAGAATGACCAAAGTCTACAATAGGAAGAATCCACCATCAAAACTTCTAGGAGTAAAACAACAGCTATTTGTTGTACTGTACTTGAAAAATTCTTAGTCAAAACAAATAAGTTTTAAAGAACTCATAATGTTAAAGTTAGGCAATTTTTCTTAGGATCTAAAATTCTAGTTTGGTACAAAATGAGCACAAAATTATTTTTAGCCTTACATTTGACACAAAAAGGACTGTAAATGATCCATTCTCATGACTCAAAACTGATTGACAGGAGAGGGAGTAACTTTAGCCCACAAGAGCTGGGAGAGAGAGAAATATCACTGGGTTGTATGATAAAAAGTCCTGCCCACATATCAGGAGACTACATTACACATCTTCTAAATATGTATTGCTAAATATATCAATGTATATCTCCCGGTGAGAAGCATGTAACAGACTCCACATTTAGTATGATATGCCAGTAAGATGCAAATTACTTTTCCACAGAGCCTTGCCTATTCCCACTTTTATTATAACAGTCACCTAGTGCTGGACAAGGTGACTTTGCCAGCCCAAACTTTTTGTTTGTTGGAAGACAAAAGCAGAATGAATGCAGTAAACTTTAAATCCAAGGCTTGGTGTCATAGGAGAGAAAATGGCAAACTTCTTATAAAAAGGATCTTGGAGAATGGCGTGTAAGAGCTATTCTGAAATCATATTTTAAAATTATTTTTATCCAGTTGAATGACAGAGCTTGTCACTTCCGTGTAGTATAAATGACTGAATAGTTGGTATGAGCAATAATAACTTGGCAGACTGAGGCAAGCCAAGATTTGATTCTTAGCTCTGCTACCAATTCATGCAGATAAATCATTCAAAGTCTTTGTGCTTTGACTTTCCCATCTGAGAAAGGAGATATTCAGCTTAGTTCACAGAGTTGTTGAAATGTTGATCATTTTTATGCACACAGCAGCGTGAACTCATTGGGCGAAAGGTGCTCTGGAAGTATTAAATATTCTTGCATTTAAGAATAAGGCTAATCTCCTTTGTTTCATATGACTGTTGAGTAAAAACAAGTGCTCGAGTGCTCTGTCAAATTGAGGCCATAAGAGTTTTGGCAAGAATAAGCAGTAACTGGCAGTTAAATTCTGTGATTTGAAAAAAGTTCCCTTCCAAATCTTGGAGAAACTATCAATAATCTGGTTGCTATCCCACCAGAATTGATGAGATGTAGTGTCTATACATACAGGTTAAAAAAAACCAAAACAAATAAGGAAAAAACATATCGATTTCCCATCACAGTTTTAATTGTTCCTCTAGAATTGCAATATTCCCTGTTAGATCTTGTTATGACTTTAGAGGGAAAAGCAACACTAATTTCAAGTCTAAGATGTTGCAAATCTAAGAAGTCTAAGAGGGAAGAGAAAGATTCTTCCCTCCAGCGTCCTCACAGGGACCAGGTTTTAACAAGTATTCCTACAACTACGACAATCTAATACACTAACAATGTCTTTGACCATCTCTGCTGTCACCCTGCTCTGCACATCAGTAGTGATATTTCTTACACAATCAAAAAATTGATCCAGAGTATAAGGAGCTGTGTGCAGCCTATGAGCTACACTGAATTCCTCTAGAGGACACACAGTGTATCTGTGCATTTCATTCAATCTTATATATATATTTACATTAATAACAAGTGACTGCTATAAATCTGTTCTCATGACATCTGCAATAAACCAGAAAGTAATATAAACAGAGCTCACTTAGTCTGGTCTTCCTGAGATGTTCTATTAGGTCACCCTCATTGTCACGAGGGCTGCAGTTTGTACTCTGCAACATTACAGGTTATTAGGATTTCATCTGATTTCAGAGGCAGTGTTATCTTCCCCTTTTGCACATGGTATTGGGGAGATTCTTGGAATGATCTCATCAGCTTTATTGAAAAGACACACCCGATGAACTTCAGTGAAACAAACGAAAAGGAAAGTTCCTGTGCACATGGGTTAGTGTACCTGTGAAATAGCCTGGCTGATAGCAAGATTGAATTTATGAGCAATTCTTGAAATGATGAATTCTGAGAGGCAAATCTAGGGCTTTTCTGCTTGGAGTAGAAAGGTGGAAGAGCTAACATGTAAAAATCTCTAGTGGACATGCAATGTAAAACCTAATAAAGCTGGGACTCCTGAAGAGCCCTCCTTCCCTCAAACTTAGGTATTATTAAGATAGACAAAAATTAAATTCTGTCATCAGGAAAGGTATTGGATCAGTTCTTGCAGAAACAGGGTTAAGATTAATTTAAAATTGGCAGCAGCAAATGCTGAGTGTCACTATGCTCAGAAAGGGGTTCTGGAGAGGTAGGACTGGATATTGGACCAAGAGCGTGGAAGAGATTTTTGTCTAAATTCGCGAGATCTATGTTCACTAAAATAAATGGTAAATCTCCTATTTCATTCCCCAGAGAAGCCTAAACGGCCTACCTCCCCCTTGAAAAAGCAGGTTTTCAAGGTTACAGATTTGTGGATTACCTGAGAGAGATTTGTAGACTGCAGGTACAAGCACCAAAGAAGTGGACAAAGGCTGAGTAAACAGCATCCAGAATGAAACCACTCTTCCAGGTAAACCACCATGTTTCATCTCGGGTGACATATGGACTGCCATTCCCAAAGCTATGCAGGAGCTCAGACACTAAAAAATAATTAGATACAACTGTTGAGGTTGCAAAGACTCTCCATGCGAAGAGCTAGAAGCAAGACAACTCAATACACTTTGAAGTGTGTCTCTTCCCGGAATAGGAAGATGACTCCATCACAGATGGTAATCCTAAAAAAGACATAAGGTAAATAAAAAATAAAATAAAATTTTAGAAAAAGAGAAACTTTGTAATATTGTACAGGTGCTGCTGCACCATAGAAAATGGCATGTTTTCAGTAATGTCTGTTAATAAGAAGTTCCAACTTCTTATTTCACTATCATCAGAAAAACACATATTGATTTGCTTATGATCATAATTCCCAATTTAAGTCTTCGCCTATTACACCACAACAGATTGGAGAGGCAGGGGAAGCTAGGAAATACAGAAATGAAACCAAAGTAAACCTTCATTTAAATTTCAGAATGAAACCTTAAGTACTTCATTCTTTGAAACACAGGAAAAAATACATGATCCAAATTTTCTGTGCACCAGTTTTCACATTGTATAATATCATCTTAAAATCAGGAGCAAAACTTGTGCAAATGACCCTAAAATCAGTCTTTCTGGCATGAAAATGTACACATGCTCTACAGCCCACCAAGCTGCCTCTGGAAGCAGTTTAGCAATTTATTTGCCCTGTATTAACAGTGGTCAAGTGAAAGAAATTAATGGCTCATAAAAAGCATAGGAAGAGTAATAAAAATGTTGAAAGACAAAAAGTTGGAATTTAATCCTTTTACAGAAACATTCTCTGCCCATTAAAATTCTGCTTTTATTCAGCCATTCCCATTAAGTGCTCACACAGCCCACTGAAGGATGGGCAGGTGCTGCTGCTCTTTCAGGTTTCAACACTAATGGAGGTTTCTCTTTGAACTCGATACCTCCCACCAAAGTACTGTGGTCCAGCAGGCTTTCCTTACTTCTCCTCCCTTAGGATTCCCATGGTGCCCTTAGATTTTTCTCTTTTTTTGGTATCTTCAAGTTTGTGATTCTGCTCCTGAGATCTCCGTGATGAACCCATGACAAGTATGACTTGCTGAAGGAAGAGAAGCTGACCGTCATACATCTGACCTTCATATATAATTATACCAGAATGGGAATCTTGAGCTGATTTCCTGCCCCAAACACGTCCTGCCCCACATGCAGAGCCAGGAACTGTCTGAACAGTCTTGGTATAGACCTTGACCTAACTTGTGCATACTGGAGCTTGAAAATGAGCCACGGCTTTTCTAGTATGATGCCACAAATACTGCTGAACCAGAGAAGAGTCTGCAGTTAGATGACATTCACTTTGGTTTAGCACTCTGAAGGCCCAGCTTCAGCTGCCCTAACAATGAATGGACTTGCAGAAACAGCCCAGTGCTATTAAGACTCCCATACAAATATATCTGTCAGCCAAACAGCCTTAAATACTCAAATATGAGTGAGAACAAATTGACAATAAAAACCTCCAGACAAAAATCCCCCGTGATTGTTCCCAGGAATTCCAATTCAACAGCTCAAAAACTGTCGTTTTAGCACTTGGTTGAAGTCCTATGTGAAAAGTTAGTAATATAAAACCAATGAACTTTTTGCAACATTACCAAGAGAAACCACAGAAGAAATCAAGTAATGTCTTTTTCCAGAGAAGTTATTTTATAGGATATATTTCTACTTTTATATATTTAACTAAAATTATTGCCACTGTAAAGATAAAGATGGTAACTAAAGATGGCTGAATGATGTTCAGTGTTTACCAAAGACATTTGTCAGCGACTGCTGTATTTTCTTACTGTTAAACCATTTTTTAAGCTACTAAATAAGACATTTATGAATTTTTACCAGCTTGCAGTGACTAATTTATTAAAATAGAATTTTTTCCATCATTCATCTCCCTTTCAAGGCAATTTTTTTGGAAAATCTTGATGTGACTTATTGACCCATTTCCCTTGACTTTATTAAATTGTAAATTCTGTTTAATTTATTAGCTTTTGTATATGTATGTAGCAGGTAGTTATTCTTGTTGGTTAGTTTTGTTTGTTTGTTCATTTGTTTATGGTGGTAAAATCATAGATTGGCCTCCATACACAGGATGGGGAAATTTGGCAACTGCAAATAATCAACAGTCCCACAGAAAGGAAGATCCATCCCTTAGCAAATCAGATGAGATGATAAAATACAACTCACAATTGTAAAATCAAAGCCACAAATGTCCTCTAAATCTTTACCCTTAGTAGTTAGAGTAACCAGCAAGACCACGGAGTCCACTCCATGAAGTCACTGCAGTAGTGGGACAGCAGTTTAACTCCCCTAAATAAAAAAAACACATTTTATAAGAAATTTAGGTGAGTCAAGGTATACAGTTAAGATCAAATAAACTGAAGTAAAATCAACTATCACAAGAAAACCATGCTCTCTAGTACAACAGATTTAATCCACAGCAATAAACTCTGCTACATTTGCTTAATATCACTTATACTAACGAAGGCCAGAAAGACATGCATCTGATCTGTGCACCAGGTCGAATACTTCAAAATTCCATTAAATTCTACACTGTCTGAGTGAAAGTACTGCCTCAGTTTCCCTTTATGTGAAATAATAAATTCTCTTACTGCCTTGACAAGAGTCCTGGAGTGAGTACCTGAAGCACACACACCTTTATACTCCATCTCTTCAAATAATAAATGAGTCTATAAACATCATACAAAAGCGTGTCCTTTTTATTTTCCCTACCAATACATTCAAACTACATGAGGATTTTAGAGGAGGAAATGGGAGTAGAAGTGGGAAACAAATGACTGCAAACCCCTTGACCTTACCATTTTTCCAAAGTCCATAACAGCAGGGACCTCTCTGTTAAAAAAAACAAAAACAAAACCCAACACAAAACCCCACAACCATTCTGTTCTGTGAATATGCTGTGATGAAATGGAATTTGCATTCAGCATCCATCACCATTGGTCAGAGGGAATCACTGTCTTCATCAAAGACTGTGCACTTTAAATCCTTTGCTAGTTCAACTGCTATACATTTGATTTTAATTAAAGTTATGTCATGAATTATAAAAGACCATATCTTCAAAGTCATTAATTAAGGCCCCTCAGTGTCTGAATACTAACACTACAATGACAAGTGAGACGTACAGTGCCTATCAACAAGCAGCTGCCCGGCAGCAGCAGCAAAGCAAGCAGAACTATTATTCTGACATGTTCAGGATTGCACTTGCTGATTGTTACAGCAAAGTGATCTCCCATGAATACAAACAGAACAGCCGTGGGGAACAGTCAAGCCTTGGCGTGGCACTGTTTGTAAGTAATGTGCCTCTTCCCAGAATTCGAGAAATGGGTCACTCAAGGCAGTATTCCTTAGGGTTTGTCTGAAATTTGAAAAGCAGAAATGCCACAGCTCTGTACTATGATGTTTAGGAGCTGATCATGCGCTCACATCAATTTATCTCTTGCTCTTACTGTGTGGGTAGTAGTGACTACCTTACGAGTTCAGGGCTAGATCCCATCATCTTTACTCGCATGTTGTACTGCAAGGTGCCTCATAGAGATCAACAGGCCCATTGACAATATATGACACAAGTCAGCGCCGATGTGGAGGGCAGGGCCTGTCTCCACTGTTACTGATGATCATGCTGAGTGTATCAAGCTCAAACAACTGCAGCAGCATTGCCAAGCCACCAGTGTGTAGAGTTTCCTTTAAAGATAAATTAGTTCTGCACATTATATCCACAAGGACCAATTCTTTTTCAAAGAGATAAACCACTGACCAGATGTCCCTCCCTTCCCTACAAGTAGCACTACTTGGGTTTTTTTAGACACCTTACAAATAAAGTATGAAAGAACACAAAACACCTTGGTGTGTTTCATACATGGTAACCAGTTGGGCAAATTCCATGGCAAGTGATAACCCCACTTGTAAATCACTATGGAACTGGATGCTTGAAAATAAGAGGAAGAGCCAATATGTGAAATATCAAATCAGGTACTAATAGTCATTACATTCTTCTTTGAAACAATACAAACTGATGCACTTTAAGTTTTAAGCCAGTTTCTTGGGCTTACTTCAGAAGTAACTCAGGTTTCCTGTGCCCTTTATAGATGCAATGTCCTCAGGGAATATTGATAACTCAGAAGTAAAACATCCTTACTCAAAATGAGCTTGATTTATTTTTCAAAATAAATGTTTCCTCTTACTCCTCGGCAGCTTTTTCTCCCCTCAGTGCTGAGAAGCATCCTGAACTCTGTTTTCTCTCCCCAGTTGTGTGTGGGCAGGCAGTCCCCTGGAGCCAACAAGCGAGGCTCTTGAGGAAGCCATTTCCTTGCTTGAGCTTTTATTTCCTCAAGCAGCTTGTCTTGACCAATAGATCATCCTGATTTTCTTTAAATTCAGCAACCCTATAAACTAGAAAAGAATTCCTCAAACTCATTCTGAAAAACATTCTCAATACACACTTCCACAAAATTCTGCATTAGTTGTACAATTTGTGATCTGTATTTTTAATTTATTGATCTTCTATAGAAACTATTTCTCTATTTTCACAGTTCTACTGTAAGGAATTGCCTTATACTGTGTTCCACTTATGCTCATTTAGGAATATCTCCCCATTCACATCCCTTGCAGTACTAAACTATGACATTTTTAGTGAAAGCACTAGATTTGTCATTTTACTGGCATAATTTTCACTGAGGACATATTCCAACGGTGAATAGGTCAGGCATATATTACTTACTATAATTAGTTTCTAAAATGATATACCTAAAATACCTATTTTTTTATTATGCCAGAGTCTATCTGAAATTCAGAGATGACAAGCAGTTAATGATCAACCCCAAACAGAAGTGTTTGAAATTAGTTGCTAACTAAATCCACAAAGGCTTTATGATTTCTGAACTAACTCTCTAGCAGAATGCTCAACAACAATGAACAATCAGAACATACTGAATTCCATTATAAGAACTCATCACATGTCACTTTGTCCTTCCAGGTACTTGAAATGAGAATAGTTAAAACAGGTCAGAATGAAACTGGGATAATATGTAGGGACAAGAGAGAAATTTGTAAAAGTAGTCTGCATTTAAACCTTCTCTAGACTATCTGGCAGCATTAAGAAGGCTACAAGAAATTTGCCCTGGTGGCACATGCAGAATTTGCCTGGGGTTAGGCCCAAAGTAGTTCAGTGTATTTCCACTGAACTAATTCAACCAACAGAAGCTTTGCAATGTCAATTAACACCAGCTGAAGACACAAGCAGGAAATTCTGGTTCAGACAGAAGCACAATAAACAAATGCAATGGAAAATGCTTTGTTGAGGGTTGAGATTTACTTAAAATTCATTTCTAATTTAGTAGCAAGCTAACAAATTAAATCAATGTGTCAATGGTACTTCACATCCTTAGGAACTAACATCCCAAAACAGAATGGATGACAGAAACAAGAGCAAAAATACAATTGCCACCTTAAATGCTGAAAATCACATCTGGTACCAACTGTTGACCCTTTGCACATTGTCCTGCTCTCACCCCTCCATGCACACACATGCACTGATTTCCAATAGTTTAAAGACTCCCTCATGTGGTGGTCAGATACGGTGAATTAGATCACCGGAGTCTAAGCCAGCAGCTGAGCAGGCAGAGAACACATCCAGATAATACATTATGTGGATGTTTAAAGCTTATGTCCTGTTAGGATCAACCCTTTAACATACAGGGTTTAGATAAGCTCACTTGCCTGCAATATAAATGAGTTCTCACTGAAGTTATTAATCCTTTTAAACTACAATGGGGACTGCTGTGACTAACCATTGCTTCCCGGAGACAACTTTACTAAAGCAGACAAACTGTTACTATCACGCTTTCCTCTGCTCCTACAGGGACACACATCTCCAGCAACTGCAGGAAACAGCCATTATTTCTGCTACAGGCACAGAATGGCAGATACTTGGAGGTTAGTGAATTGCCAGTGCCAAACACCAGAAAGAATGTAATCCCTTAGTATATCAATACTGGTCCTTGTATAGATGGTCCACCTCCAGCAGAGGTACCACTAAGAAAGAGCAGCGAGTAGATAAATGATTCCTACACACCTCAGTTTCAGTGGGACTTCAGTCTGGCACCACACTGGTAGCTGTGCTGCTTTTTACTGCAGTGCTCTAAAAGTCAGACATGTCGCAAAAGACACCAAAATCCCTCCTTTAGCACAGTCCAGTCCTATGCTTCCTTCTGTAAGCTCTTTGGTTTCCTGACACTTAGAAAAAGAAAGGCTCTGGAATGATGATCCAGGAGAAACTACAGAAAGTGATCTCTGCAAAGAGAATGAGTCACAAGGCAACCCTGGAAAACCAAGGAGGAGCCAAAGGCCTGGATAAACTGGACCTTGGGTTAGTTGCATTGGCACCTTTCCTGAAACTCAGGCAAACTTTTCCATCATCTGAGCTTCAGGTCTTCCAGTTCCTTGGAAGTTCTAATTGAAACACTCTGAGAACACCACATTAACTCTGACAATTTTAATCAGTCCTTTCTTTTTCATGAATCCTGCTAAAATCAATGGAAGTTCATCTGCATTAATAAAACTTTTGTTTTGCTTCCTAAACTAGAAGCTATAAACTAATAGCACATAACCTTGAAGTAAAAAACACAAGGAGAGGTTATTTACATGTACCACACATCCCACTGCACCCAGTTTGAACCAGCTGAGTTGGTAATGACAGGATCAGCTGCTTCCTTAAGAGCTTAATTGTCCTGATGATTATTTATTTCTTCAGCCTAGCAACAGGTTTCAAATTAAAACATGAAACCCCACTAGGACTAATTCCATCATACTCCCATGACCTGTGCTTACTGACACTCTGCCTAACATACTCCTCTGGAACCATCAGGAAATCATCCGTTTTTGATCAAATTTTGGAATTGCTACAGTACATTTCTGGAGGGATCACTACTCTGTCAGCAAATTACCCAGGACACCATCTGAAGTCTAATCCTGAAACTGCTGAGTGCTCCTGAATAATTTCAAAAATAATTTTCTGAAACAGAAAAATCCTTTGATAAAAACAGCATGTTAATGCACACTCATGTGTCTCTTATCACAGTTGGATCTGAGCTATGTAGCTTACAGCTCAAAAGACATCATGATTCACTTTTTTCCTGTTATTACTGAAGTATGTCCTCAAAAGAGGCATTTGCCATCTCAGACTGTGTGGTTTCTGCCATACAGTAACTATTGATGCATGAAAGTAGACATTTAAAAAGTAAATCTGGCATCTTACTCATAAAGTAGATAGTTTAAAGTTTTCAGTATGGAGTTGTTCTACCCTGAAACAAACATAAGAACTAGAGAGAAGCTTTTTATGACTCAGGAGAGATGAATCAATGTACAAATATTGAAATTAAATGCAATGTGGAAATAAATTTTTTTCACTAATACATAGAGGCTGTAGCAGGAGATATAACTATGTTCATTTTTCTGTAGTTAATCCAGAGGTGGTGTCTGTACAAATAGACAAAATATCTTATAGATTATTAAGGTGAGAGAAAGGAGATAAAAGTTACTGTCCCAGCTCTTCCAGAAAGTTCATAGATAGACTTAATGTTTTCTTCTCGAGTAGGTTTTTTCTTCTTTCCCTCTGATTTGTATTGCTTCTTTCTTTAATTCTTAGCTTCTAGGCAAGCTATCCAGAAGTCACTAACTAATGTCAGAGGAAATCTTTTCAGAGTATGGAGTGTTGAGGAGTGTTTATGCACTAAACACTAACAGCAGCTAAACAGTCAATCTGTCAATGTCAAAAATGCATCAGTTCAAATGTTTCAGAGTCTGTCTCCTCGATTTTAAGCCTATCTAATCTGAGAACAGAAAACACATCATACCATGGCTTTTCAAATTCAGCAAGAGTGGTAGAGTAATGGAGTAATTCAGGATGGAAGAGGCCCCAGGAAGTTATTCAGCCCAACCTCCGGCTCAAAGCAGAGGCCAGTCAGCAGCAGAATGTCCCTACTTCCAGGATTTAGCACCACTGCATTCCTAGTCTGTAAAAGCAGCACCTCTGTAGCACACTAAAGACAGGATGATCCCATAGATCTTAAATATAAGGAGATAAGAAACCTTTTACCCCAAATTTATTCACAACAGGACTTCTACACTCACAAGTGAGTGTCATTAGCATTTATTTTGCTTTGCCTATCTGAAAGAGGGCACCTCAGCCAGGACCTCATAAGCTGCTCCTGAACTCAGGTGCTAATGGAAGAGAATACCTTTCACTGACTGCTCAGAAATGCAATCTATTGGTTCATTCAGTACCCATAAATCAAATATCCCATTATGTTTCCTAATTGAACATAACTTGCTTAACTGTTCACTTACTGAAGTAGTATTAAGAGAGCAATTTACCAGCAAAATGCAAACAAAGGCGAGAAACAATGTTTCACTGCATGGTTTCTGTTGCTTTGACAATTCTTTTTAGGAAGTGTATTTAGAAGGTGACCTCAAACTACTCTCACTGCCAGCAAAGATAATAAACAAAATACAGTGAGATTTTCAAACTGCAAAGACCTCACAGTCCACTTAAAAGTTTCCTCATCCATTTCTGATCCAATGTTCATTAGGACACACTGAGAACAGAGCATTCATTAGTTTCCAATGAGGCTTATGAGTGCAACAGGAATGTGCCAGGACACATTTGGCTTTAAATGGCTTCACCACAGTACACTTCTAAATGAAAGCTACTAAGCTATCACAAATTATATTAAAATTCTTAGGCAAATGATGTGGTTCTTATGCTTTAAGATTTATGGAAGCCCTTGACCTAACACAGCACAGAGATAACTGCAGAATCTTGCAGCACGATACATACTATTTTTACGTGCTTAATTAAGGAGAGCTAAGACTAACTTGGCATGTCTAGTGAAGGCTTTCTTAGCCTTTGTTCCCTTACAGTGTCACGTGGCCAGATACAAATATGAGCTGTCATCACAAACGAAGCAGAAGAGTCACTCCCTGCAAATAAGTACAGAGCCCTGGAAAAACTGAACAATATTTTCAGAATTGCTGTTTATTAAGGCAAGACTTTAAATGACCATGGAGTTTTGCTGATGGGGAAAAGCTAAAGAAAAGGGTGTAATCTCAAAGCTAAACCATTAGGAGCAAGTTGTTCACTGTAGGTCAAGTCACATTGGATTCGCTCTTAAAGGGATGAGCGAGTATAAATACAAAGCTACTTGTTTACAAAGGAAGCTCCATTCATGCACGAAGTTCCTGTAACTCCTCTTTCTCTCTTGAGTGTTAAGTGTCAATTCCCATGGCTGATTCACCCCACAGCCATGGATAAAGCTGCTGTCTTGGGTTGTCAATTGAATTGTATGGACAGCAAAATCTCCTGCTTTTTCCCTGAGCTACTCAGCCCACGTCTTGAAACCCTTTGACTTTTGTAAGACTATTCAGTTCATGGATGATTGGGTGCAGTTAGCAAAATAACTTGATATTAGCAGAAATCAAAGAACTGTCACTTTTAACCATTTACAATCAAGTATTTCTAGCAAACACCAAAGGCCAGCAAAGCATTTCCTTTTCATTAACAGCCCCATTTGTTAGTAGGAATCATACCTGGAAAACTTTCACTTAACATTCAGTGGAAAGCCGTGACAACTTTTATGGTGACATACAGCACAGAGAAACTGTCAGAGCCGGACTTGGATTTAGTAGAAACTGTAGACACTTGGCTGGCCAGAACACAGTTTGCATTCATGCAGAACTGCCAACCCCCCATCTCGAAAAGTCAAGAGCAAAACCCTTAGATTAGGGATACTCAGCTGAAAAAAATATTCCATCTCAAAGCTGGCAATATTATGAATGACACAATAAATGGACTGTCCATGACAATGGCCATATTTACACCAAAAATTCAGGCTAAGGCAGCTTCACCAGCAGATCAAACCCCCATTATAAACAAACCCTGAGTTTTGTACAATTCCCCTGACATCAGTTATTGAAGTTAATTTCTATTGCTGAATATGCCTAATTATCTCTTAGCCCATAGGTTAAGGTGATACACTGTGCCTGTTGGTGGCAAAGCATCCAGCTGGCTCTAAACCAAGCAAGCCACAAGAATCTTATTCAGAGCTCTGCAGAGCAGGGAGGGAGGGCTGCTCACACCGAGTGTGGGTGAGCCCTGTGTGCACAGCCTGTGTATCCTCAGCAGGAGTGGGACAAGGAGCCTCACTCCGCTACACTGGCCTGTGCAGGGTCTGCCCAAAATCCATAATCAAAATCTTTGCTGTAAGGAACTGTGTAGGAGTGTAACCGCACGCGACTAAAGCATATCATTATGTCTGTGCCATAAAAATAGGCTAAAAAAAAATTCTTAGCCAGGAAAAGAATGTTTAGTATTATCTTCCTCTTTTTTAATTAAAATAAATGCAGGACACTTTGTCTTCATGATAAAGTCAGATTTTGCTTCTTCCTACTCTCTGGCATAAGTAAACACTTTCATATATGCAAATGAGGAGAAAATGTGGCCTCTTTCAGCAATAAGTATCTGCCTGTTGCTACCTTAAAATCACAGCAATCACATCTGGTAACTGCCCTTTTCTCATGTTTCCACTAGTTTTCAGACTTCCTCTTGTGGTAGCTTGAGACTGCGCATCTGGATGTTTTAAACATACAAAGGAATTGCTAGAGCAAGCAAAAGGGAAAACGGTGCCGCCAGTTAAGATGTGCAGATAAGCAACTGGTGCACCGTGCCCCTAAATTAACTGAGAGACAGTGGGGAAAAGCTTTTTCCAAAGAGGAGAGCACAAGTTTAGGCAGAATGAAGACTCACATTGGATGTGGCTTCGTTTTTAAAGTACTTTTCGTCCAAGTATATATTTTTGACAAAACTATAGCTGCACCGTCACCAATCATTAAGTTTCCTGGAGACAGCACTCCCAAAACAGACAAAGAACTAGCAGTGGTAAGTGTTGGTTTCATCTTTGCTTTAAATTTATATTGTTGTTTCATAAGCAGATGTTTCTTTCTTGTTTCAGCCGAGGCTAAGGAATGATTGTAGCATTCTCTCCCCAGAGTCTCTGGAGTGCTAGCTAGCTAGCAAAGGTATCAGCTTTCAAAAGTTACAACTGGAGCCAAGTAATGTTTCCTCTCTTAAAATTTTTAAAGCCAGCAAAGAAAGTAATTTGGGTGGTTTTTTCCATAAGTCTGAACATACAAAATATTTTCATTAAATCAATGCATCAATAATCAAAAGATTGCAATGGTAAGAGGGGAGAAGGGCAAATAAGAGACATCTAATTTTTTTACTTAAATCAAGTAGAAGTGAGGGTTGTCGAGACTCCCTTAAGGCATGTATCACAGCTTTCAGAAGTGTATTTTCCAGACTGTTAGCCGTGTGTTGCATAAACACAGCTTTAAGGGACACTACAATTGAAAGCTGGCTCGAATTTCAGAAGCCATTGTGGCTAGTTCTGACTTTGAAAAAAAATCTCATCAGGGGTTTAAAGAAATATTTTTCTCTCAAATCCAATCTGGAACGAAAAAAGAGGTTTGGATTTCTGTGATATTAGCAAATTATAGCTGTAAATCTACAGCATTTTATTCTAACCTCATGTTAGCCCTTTGGACCTTCATAAAAATGACATTGTGAGGAAGCCTTTTTAAAGGGAGATTGAGATGGATTATCCCTATTTTAGTATGTAAATTATAGACATTTCTTCAGCAGTAAATCCATTTTAAGGAAGATTGAGATAAATTATTCATATTTTAGGAGATAGGAATTTGAAAGTTGGTCACTTTTCTTTACAAGTTTGTGGACATCTTGGGAAAGCTTGCCAGGTTAAAGAAGGTCTGGGGGAGGGTAAAGAGAGAATTTCTAGATGGGATGTGTATTGCAAAGTTTAGGAAAAACAGATGAATTGACCCAAAAAGGACACTCCTCAGTCTTTATGAAAACAAATTCACCCAAGGTTTTCCTTAGCAACATAGCAGCCAGGGGATAGGGGGTGGAGGGTGGAGGAGGCCAGTGCATTTGGGAGGGGAGAGTGGGGTCCCACGTGTCTAAAAATAATTTAAACACTCTTAGACAATCTATTTTCTTAGACACAGCCAGGCTTGTATTCAATAAAAGCAATCCACATCTCCCCTCATCTCTGTTTCTTTCAAACAACCTATTTATTATGTGTACTCAGAGGAAAATTACAAACTGGTTTAACTCTGCATTTCTTCTTTGTCTTTCTTGGAGTATTCTTGGGTAATGCTAACTGGCTGCCTTTCCTCACATCCTCCACCAAAACAGCCCCAACACTCAGCATCAGAACACAAATTTCTATGTTGCAGATGGACCCTGTTTCATTAATGGGCTGGATCAAAATTCCAGATCACCACAGCTCCCTGCTGACTCTGGGGAAACTTCATTTCACAGCCTAGGCCAAGATGTGGTTTACATAGACATTACATTTTCTTTGGAATTCTCTTCTCATAGAACAGCTGGTCATGTTCATGTCTCATTTCAGCAAAATCTCCATTTCAGAAAAAATTGAAAGGGGCTAGCAAGTGGAATTTTATACCATGCCTAATTTTATATTTTTGGTTGTATGGCTTGCTCCCAAATCTAAAATGGCAAGAGCGGAAGCCTGATTCTTCACTAAATTTCAGTTCTGATGTACAGTCTGTGTTATATCATGGTATCTCCTTGGGAGATTCAAGCAGAAGCATAAGAAAATCTATTGAACTACATTAACACGAAAATTGGGATAAGAACTGAGACTCCAAACTGGATTCTTTGGTTTTGTTCTTAATGCATTTTACATAATTTCCACTTGGCCCAATTAGCTGTATGTAGACAGCAGCTTAGTGGAAGCAAAGGTGAAACCACTCTGTGTCCTTTACTTGTCACTGGAGAAATACCACATCAAAAGTCCAAAAAAAATCACAAAACCTAGGCACAGTCTGTGCTTAATTATGGTGGATGGAGAATCTTCTGAAGGAAATGGTGCAACATTTTGATTAAATCCTTTTCTGAGTAAGCCCTGAACCATTTCCTATGGTGGGCAGTTAGTGTTTGCCTGGACTTTGTGAGGAGGGTGGTGAAATGCAGTCTTGACCAACTACAGTCATCAAATATCCTTTGCTTCATTTTGCTGTTGTAATGGTCTTATCTCCAGTCTCCTGGGTGAAATTCAGGAATTAATTAGACACGTAAAGCAACTCTTCTATTGGGAATAATTTCTGGCACAAGAACTTAAATGTGGAGTTATTTTGTCAGGCTTCTTGCCATTGCCAGTTTGAAATAGTTCTCGGTATTTTTAATATATTTTTGGCAAATATATCTCTACCCTATTTAGGTATTTCCCTACCTTGGACTTGATTCAATACCTGAGGGATGTTTCTTCCTCTACTACAGACTGTTTATACCAGAGAGATGAGTAACTTGCAACCTTTCTGTCTAACAGTACCATGGGCAAGGGCATCTCTCAGCTCTGTGCCATGCTAAGCGTCCATGGCCTACACAGAAGTTTGGAAACACTTTGATATGTCTGTAGCTTTTCTTTTACAGCTGGGCATAAAATATTGTAAACCCATACCCAAGAGATGTGGGGTAGGCTTGGGTGGGTATTATTTTAGTTAAGAGATGAAAATAATGGGAGTTGTGCAGTCTTTTTGGACCCTTATGACCGCTCTTTTTTAATGAGAGAGAATTTTCTGAACTACCACCATGGTTGTATCAGAAACATCAGATACAGTCTGGCCATAATGTGCTGGAGCATTCAATGGAGTTTTAACTATGCAGATGTTGATTGGCTGCAGTGTCCAGGCAACTAAGATGTTATCAAAGACCTTCTTTCTCAGGTCTTTGCAATGTTTGACTCAAAAGCAAACACACACAACACTCAAACATCTCTGTGCAGTTTGAATAAACAATTGGTTTTCTTTGCAATTAATGTGGCCTTATTTGTGGGGTTTCTTTGATAACTTGACAGGTTTCTCAATAATGCAGATTCTTCCAAGAAAACATTACACAAAATCTAAAACTGTAAGCAGATTTATACATCATAAAGAAATAATTAAAAAAAAAAGGATAAACCCATTTTTATATTGTAGTTCTACATTAAAGCTCTATGCTCTACTTACTTAAAGCAATTCGTTAGGTAAAGGTGATAGCAAATAATGGAAATGATAGCTTAATTAACAATATTGTGTGATTTCATGTCAATTAAGGAGATTCCGCTTGTCTCTCAGTCACTAATAATAGTAATTTTGAAAAGAATACTTGCAAATTACAGATGGAAATCTAACATGGAATTACAGTATTTATTTGTAATTATTATCTATTTCTTTTATGAATTTTTTTTGTGCTTTTTTTCCTAAGCAATACCTGAATAAATACTATGGGTGTCCGAAAGACAATTGCAATTTATTTGTCCTGAAAGATACTCTGAAGAAAATGCAGAAATTTTTTGGCCTGCCTGAAACAGGAGATTTGGATCAAAATACTATTGAGACGATGAAGAAACCCCGCTGTGGTAACCCTGATGTAGCCAATTACAACTTCTTTCCAAGAAAGCCAAAATGGGAAAAGAATCATATAACATACAGGTATTGACTGGTGATGGTGGGTTCTGTTCACATACAAACACAGTGTTTTCAAGAACCAATCAAACAAGACACTTACAAGTGCAGTAGCTGCCTGAAGGGCTAAACAGGATTCCTTGCAGTAGAATCCCCTTATGTTTGGATAACTACCAAATGCTTCAACAAGTACCTCTGTCATTGTAATACTTCAGGAATAATCATCTCAAGATCAGCTGTATAGTTCTGGTTGAAACTAAAGAGATTTTGGTTTTACTCTTTGCTCTGCAGCAAGCATCCTAACAGAGCTGGAGCAGGAGTATCTCATCTGCCCATCTGCACAGGGAGGACCACAGTACTTATTGCAGAGGCCAAACTCATCTGTATTCAGAAGTTCTAAAAACAGAGATCATCAAATAAATTTTAAAATCAAGTAATTGTATTTCAGATATGTACGGACATGAGTTAAAGAAAGCCTACTGCAAGAAGTTTGACACATTTCAATTTCTTCATCTTTAGCTGAAGAATGAGAGACAAATACAGCTCTTCTTGCCATCAGCAGCAAAAGAAATGATTACCTTAGGTGGTCCAAGAACAAACTTTTAGCACAAATGAGAACAAACAGCAGATTTGTCTTAGCTGCTGGATGTAGTCTGCTGCTCCCTCACAAGTTTTGACTCAAAGCATCCCTTGGGCTGTGACTAGCCTAATAAATACAAAAAAACTGTGGCAGCTCTCACAGCTCCCACTTGCTGATGTGCTTCCTCTGATTCTTCCTCATTCTCCTTAGGCACAAAGTAGTTTTCCTCACTATGCAGAGCCCCAGCAGCAAAGAATTGGAAACTTGTCTTTATATGGTTGATAGCAGGCTATGATCTAAGGCGCTAAGAAGTCAAATTAATATATATGAAGAAGAAAACAATGCATTAAAGAGTTTGTCCCTTTCTCACGTCAGGCTTATGGCTCTACCTTAAAACATGCTTTTTCCTCCTATTTCTCTATGTATCCTATTGCCAGTGTAACCCACAAACTGGTAAAGGATTAGCATTCAACAGGGATGAAACAACAAACAGCAACAAAGAGGAGGGAGAAGGGACACTTTTCTGGGCAAAACAATCCACATTTGAAACTTTCAAAATGCTGTTGAGCTCCTTTTCTGGTCTCAGTGCTGATGCAAAACCCAGAATGTATTGTGCAAGGCTCACTGCCATGCAGGCTTTACAGCCTCTGGACATATAATTTTCTTCTTGCTGCTGCATCAATTCCAAAAGAAAATAAATAACCAGAGCCACATCTAAACACATCTCTGAATCAAAGGAAGGTGTTTAGATCTCATGTGCAGCTGTTGTTATCTCTTAACTGGATTCACTGCTGAATCTACTCGGCATGTCAGTCAGTAAAAAACTAACACATGGAGGAGGTTGTGTGTTACTTAACTCTTCCTTTTACCTTGAAGGATTATAGGCTACACCCCGGATTTGGATCCTGAGACAGTAGATGATGCCTTTGCTCGAGCCTTTCAAGTCTGGAGTGATGTCACACCTCTGAGATTTAACCGAATAAACGATGGAGAAGCAGACATTATGATTAATTTTGGCCGATGGGGTATATTTTTCTATTTTTACATACGGTTTTGGTTTTGTTCCTTTCATTAACCCTCAGTATTGGAATGATCCACCCTCAATAAGTAGCACCCGTGAGCCTTTCTGGCAAACCTTGTCCTAGTTTGCACTTGGCTTATACAAGCTAAGATCTAATTTCACTAAGATGTTTTTTAATTTCTTATACATGAGAGAGAAGTATGTATACAACATCCTTACACTATATTTAACTTTCCAAAAGAGAATTGCTAGGGGCAACATTTTATTTTTAAATTTACAAATCAGAAATAGAGCTAAGAAATACTGGTACAGATCTTCAGATGATGTGAGCTGGCTTCCCGCCATGGAAGAGAATGGAATGCCATCATACCATTTATTTATAGCTCTGAATGCTGGTTTCCAGTGATAGTGGTGAAGGTTCTAACATACTGGAGCTTAAAAACGGATTTGTGGGTTTCAATTTTGACTCTATAGCTGGTTTCCATTCTTTAGCACAGCAGAATGCAGGCTTTCAATGCATTCTTTGGCCTTGAGGAATTTAAAAACATGGTTCATAAACTGAATTATGGTTTGAGTCCAGCTGATTTTAGGTGACTTGATTCATTTTCATTGCAAATGCCTTCTCAATTAATTTTGGTTTCCTCTGAAAGAATGTTTGTATAAACACAGGGAATTTTAACTTCTTCTGGACAGTCACAGTATTTTTAATTCTAATGAAGATGCTTGTTCAGCCAATCACTTGGGAGGTAGACTTTGGAAGTGAAGTGAACAGTTCAAAGTATAACTCAGTCCTTTCTAAAAGACTTCATTTCAAGCTGGTTTTCTTTGCTTTAGCTACTGATGAGTTGACCTCAAAAGCTTCAGAGATTTTGTACACTCAGAACTTCAGATCCTCATCCAGGCTGGCTCAGTTCACTAAAAAAAAGAAAAAAAAGTCTTACAAAAGCACAAGTGTTTCTGCTGGGTCTAGAACTTGCTGGTCATAGACAGCTCAGAAACTGTGGGCAAAGTGCTCCTTCCACATTCAATCATTCTTATCTCTTTATTGCATGTCAGATTCACAGGAGCTGAGACATCCATGAGGTTTTTTTCATTTTTAACCTTTCTATAAGCAAAGGATCTATTTTGAAATAAGTGGGAGTAAAGCATCTAACGTATGTCAAAATCTTCTGTTTGACAACTGACACTAGTCTCCTGAAATGAATGAACTGAACTAGTATTAAGAGAGTGACACCAGCCTGAAATCAGTGTAACACAGTAGAGAATCAGGCCTGTGTATTTAGGGCTTCTGTTAAATGGCAAGACATCAGACCAAAAGGTAAGAAATGATGCAACTGGAGATGCTGGCAGCCAGCTTTGATGCACAGGTCAGTGTGGTGGGAAGGCTATGAATACCAGGGCTATGCCCATGCCAGCCTGCCTTACCCACATGTGGTGTACTTCCAAGAAAAGCCCACACTGTAATAACAGGAGAGCTGCTTAACCTGCTGCTGCTCTGTGAGCTGCCTGAGTCGCGGACTGGTCAATGTGCAGGAGGAATAGGCTCCTTCGGGACTCAGAGCAGCAAGTAAGAGTAAGCTTTCCAGAGGCTCACTGCTGAGACACTCAGCTTTGCTTTCCCGCTTGAAATAGAGAGTATCCTGCACAAAGGAAAGTGCACAGCAGTCTGATGTGCAGCAGAAAAGAGTAGCCTGCAAAATGAAATCTGCCTTTCCAATTTTGGTGTTGGAGAATGATACAAATGACCTGACAATAGCCTACATCTGCACTATTTATTTTACAGCTCCCTATCAGTCTCTATTGAGAAACAGCAGTGTGTATGGTGTCATACATCTAATGTATAATACTTCAGTGGTCTCCACAACCTTTGATTCCTTTCTATAATACTTATGAAATATAAAATAACATGCTGCGACAACTGCAGTACTGACACTTAACGTTCTTTGTAAGAACTGGCTGCTTCTCTTCTGGTTCAGTCTTGCCAGCAAAACCCAAACCAATAAATACACTCACTAGAATATTCTGCTGCTGCCTTGAATAGAAAAGTGCACGTGATAATCATCATTCATGTACAGAGTGTGACAGAGCAGAGTTCATTGGAAATTTCTCTGGTTTGTCTGCTTCCTCCTGCAGAACATGGTGATGGCTATCCCTTTGATGGCAAGGATGGTCTCCTGGCTCATGCCTTTGCACCAGGGCCAGGAATTGGAGGAGACTCCCATTTTGATGATGATGAACTGTGGACTCTTGGAGAGGGACAAGGTACCAGATTTTTTTTTATATTTCAGAACATATGGCCTCCTGCTGCATTTTAATGCTGTTTCAGGCACTGCAATAAACGCTTTCATTGACTGTCAGTAAATATTAAGAGGTGAAAATTCATCTGAACAATTTAAATTGGTCTCTAAACATGTTTATGTAGCTCCTAAATAAATGTTATACAAGATTTCTCTTTCTGTTCTTCTCCTGTTCCCCCATGAAAAACTGAATTAACAACAGGCCTGATGCTGCATATCTTCATCATTGTGGTATAACTACAAAGCCATGAAAACACTGCACAAGCAACTGGATACTTACTGCCATTGAAAGAAAAGCTATGGATAAGAGAATTACCTCTGCATTAACATATATTACAGCACCAATACTGTAGTCATAAGACCACGTGTGACAAACTGAAATAAACCCCAGGATCTGAGTGCGTCTGTTTTTCCACCCTATCCCTCTGTGCCACAGCACATCTCATTCAAGTCACACTGGAAACACCAAAGTGGTTTATGAGGCACAAGGCATGTTTAGCTCATGTTCAGCTGCTGCCCGGAACCTTTGAAACTATACTGAACATTTCAGACCATATTACCAATGAAACTAAGTTACTAAATGTATTAACAGCATATTTATAACTTTGTCTTGCCATGGTAACAACATATATATTTTTCTGGGCTGATTCTAACACTTCACCATGAGTAATATCCATGTAATTCTTTGAAAATTACCAGTTATTCTTTCAGCTGTGATCATCTTGCCAATAGAGAGACCAGCAATATACTGAATTTCAAAGTGGAAATGCAGACTGCATTTCTATATCAGTATCTTCCAGCAAAAGAAGATATCCAGAAACTGCATTTTTATGTCAGTTGGTGGCTAATTTCACCACTGCATTTGTTCTTTTTGCAGTGGTTAGAGTGAAGTATGGAAATGCAGATGGTGAATACTGCAAATTTCCCTTCTGGTTCAATGGCAAGGAATACAACAGCTGCACAGACGCGGGACGCAACGATGGATTCCTCTGGTGTTCCACGACCAAAGATTTTGATACAGATGGAAAATATGGCTTTTGTCCCCATGAGTGTAAGTAGATCATTGTTTCTACTGGTTTTTTTTCTGGTAGACTGTTTCCTTCTCATTTGCCCACGCACTTCTTGTACTTTTCCCACTTCCCTTCTGGCACGTTTAGATTTACTGCTCCTTGTTATCTCTGTCTAAGCAGACAAAAACCCACTAAACTCTTCCCTGGTGTAGAAGAGTTTGCAGATGATGAAGACCCAGGCAAAGGTCTTTCTCTAACCACACAAACATACTGAATGTGCACCTGAAGCAATGCCAGGCCCATATACACACCAAAGACACTCTAGGTTGAGTTTTATAGTCAAAGAAAGACACCACCTTTTAGAGTAAGGACAGGGCCTAATTTGGAGAAGGAACACACTAAATGACAGAAAAGTCTCCCTAAATTGCACGCCATGCCATTCCACAGACAATTCAAATTGCATCTCCTACAAGAGCAGCAGCTGACAAAAATGAGCCTTTAAGGATGAAATCCATCAAGTCAAACCTCTATGGCTTTGCATACCAGTTTTATCAACTGGTGGCCCAGGATGTACAGGAGCCCTTGTAGTGCAACATGACACTATTATTGTCACCTTTAAATGACTTCATATTGCTTTTCAAAATAAAAATTACTGTATTTCAAGCTAAAATCTATTTAGAATTTTAGTTTTAATGCAGGTCTTAGGACTCTTACTCATGAAGTAGGACCAACAGAAATCATAACACTATAGCACATAACACTATATCAGTATCTGTACAAAACTGTTAGAGTCTTTAGGAAAGCTATTACTGTACCTAATTTTTAACTTTTTGGAATGTGAACAGAACCCTCTGTTTCACAAGTAAATGATTTAACATTTGGAAACATTCCTTTACAGATTGGATGAAGTGTATAACACATTCATAAACTTTTTTTAATTATACACAAGATAATTATTCTTATCTTTCAAATGAAATTATGACGATATGTTTTCTGTTAGATAACATAAACATATATTTCTGTTCTTGAAAATCTTGATGACTCTTTACATCTTGAGGATATAACATATCAGACAATTTATTAGTATGAATGTTAATTTCATCTCCTGTACACCACACAACAGGAAACCTTTAGAGAAGCAATTAAGTATAATTGTCTGTAGCCTACTGAGAGAATTTATCAGCAGTGTGAAGAGTAGAGAAGGTAAGGTGCTTTTAGCCACTTGTTCCTGCTACATCTGTCACCAGACATTCCCAGTACTTCAGTTTCCCACATTCATTTATTTCCCATTGTACATAACCAGCTGCTATTAGCTTTGGGCAACAGGAAGGGTTTAATCTCTCATTACCTTACATATCAACCAATGGATCCACATGATCACTAAAACTCCTGCCTACCACTGCTGGGCCATAACAAATAATAAGAGAGTTATGAAAGAGAACAAAATCAATGTTGCTTTTTTTGTGCTGATGTCCCTTGAAACAATAGTACTAAACTTTCTTACAATATTAGGGCTACATGCAGTCAGTACAAGGAAAGAAAAGGCAGATTGCTGAAAGGAAATTAGTGATGCTTAAGATGCAAAGCTCACAAGATATGTTCCGGGGTTTGCCAGCCCAAAAATGCACAAGCACAGTCCAACATGTCCCCACAAACCTCACAAGTATTGTAACACGTGTACGTGCACTAACGCATACGTGTCTGCTAAGAACGTTTGAAAGTTTGAGGTATGCGTACGTAGAAAATGTTCAGCTGCCCTGTCCCCAAAACTTCTCTGGTATCCTATTGCAGCCGAACACTGACTGAATTCCTGCTTGACAGATTTGGGGGCTTTCTCAAGCTCATTTGCAAGACCTTACAGTTTCCAACATAAGATTACAGATTTTCTGCATCAGGATGCTAGTGGTTTCCAAAGATAATCTGTTGTAGAACATGCCAGTCTTCTAGCTCTAATGTGGAAAAAAATTATTCGTTAATTTCCAAACCACTAATTGCTTGTGATAGATCACATCTAGAGCTGGGATCTATCATGATGACAGCTATTTATATAACTACAGAGGATAAGCAAGCAGGAGTGTGAACTTTTAATAGACTTCAGTTAATTAAAAAAAAAAATCATGTAGTTGCATGACTTTCAGAAGTAGGTTCTTCAGCCTAACATTTACTTCAGCAGACTATATGTATGCACATGCACATACTTGCTCAATCGTTTTCCCCTGAAATTTTGCTATGTCTTTCATTTCCCATTTTCCCCAAATCTTATCTCCCTCAGGTTAATCCTTTCAGCCAGAAAAGAGAAAAAATTGGCTTATTTCTTTAAAATACTCCAAATACTCAGATACAGTCAGAATGAAGCCCAGATTCTAGGTAGCTGAACAGAGATCTATGTACTCTGACTGATACCTTCATAAAACCCTAAAGTCATACAAGGCTGAAAATGTAAGCAGTGAAGCACTATCAGGGAGAGTTGTTTCTGAAAGTGAAGTTCCTGGAAATGCCTGTGTCAAGGTTTCTGAAATGGAACAGAAGGGTTTCAGCCTTTTGTTTCTGATGTAATTGTTTCGCAAGATCCATGAACAGTTTTTCACAGATGGTTCCTATTAAATCCAGAGTGGCATTGTTCACTCATTATTCCATGTTACCATTTGCTAAACCCCAGCTAATAAATTCAGATAGGAGAGGACTTACATCAGAGAGTCTGTGTTGGGGCAACATTCCTATTTATTGTACTTTGTTTCTCCCATGTTGAACTCACTGAAGTTAGTTTCAGCTATTCTTGTTATAGAGCCACAGTGCATATATAGAAACTTTTTTAAAGCTAGGGTACAGCACCAGGATTTTCTACTGTTAATACCAGATTTGTACCCTAATTTTGTAAACTCATCCAACTGTCTTTTGTCAAAGCGGAAGAAAGTAAAGCACAAAGTTACCTATCTGCTACACCATTCTCACACAGGTGTGCTGAACCTCTCCTTTGCCATATGGCATCTAGGGATCTGGAATCTCTCAACCAAAGTCCACTGACATTAAAGGTAATTTAGGCTCCTAACTTTTGTCCTCCAAATATATAACATTGCTGAGGTCTGTTCTCTGCCTATGCCTCCCTCACATGGGTCACAGTTCTTGTAAGCTGCTGCCTGACTGCTCTCCCAGGCAGAAACCTCATGGAGCTGCAGCTACCTCCACCTTGGACCTGTGCCACGGGTTTTAGCAGCCTTCCAGCCTGAGGTTTCCTGACATCACAACTGGTTGATTTTTCTAGGAAGAACTAACAGTGGAGCTCACAGATTAGTAATGTCCAGTCTGAATCTGCTCTCACTTCACTGTACCTTCACCAATTTTTAAATTTCTGAGCTCACCATGAGGCACAGCAAGAGTCAGGCCCTTTAAGGTCCCCTTACAAGTAAATTAGGCTTTTGTTTTGGGGAAACTGACCCAGTCTTTGTCTTTAACTTTCATTTACATTATAGCAATTTTATAGTTAAGGCAGTAGGACAGGGAGATGGAAAACTTAATAAACCATTGTCGTTAACATCACATGATGTTGCCTCAAGTAAAAAGAAAAACTGTATTTTCACTGTGACTCAGAAAGGCTGCATGCAAAGCAGTAAGAGATTGACTTTCCATATGGTTTTTGCAACTTAGCCACATATAAACCAACATAAAAAAGGCTATTAAAATGCAGACTTCGCCAGACCTAGAGCTGGAAGCAGCTCATGTGGTAAATGAGTCATCTAAACAACTCAGTTTAATTTTGCCCTCCAATTCTATCAGTTCTTTATTAAAAAAATAGAGTCTTTCTCCAATCACAATAACCACAGTCCTAGTTAACGCACCTTTCCTAACTTGGTACAGCATCTCAGATAAAAACAAACATTTGCAGCTTGCTCTTTTGAGAAGGCACAGAGTGTGTTGCAGTTTCCTTTTGCCTAGAGACAGGATCCCTTTGTAGCTGCTTCCATGTACAGGATGCAGAAGAATACCAGCACTCTCTCAGGCAGACCAGAAGTTCAATGAACTCATATGTGAGTCTGGCCTGCAAAGCTCCAAGTCCTCTCAGTGGAGCTGGAACTTACTTCTGTGACTTATTGGTTCATGTCCCTGATGCTGTGGCCAATTACTAGTTCTAAGTGGAAAAGGCAAAAGGAAACATCTGTGCCACAATACTCCATTGTTAGAACCCTTCCCAGTCACCCTTAGGGCAGAAAAGGCCTGGGGGGTTTATTTGCTGCTACTCTAAGAAGTGAAGCATACCCATAAACAATGTCACTTCCCACTGATGTATCTGACTAAGCAAAGGCAAACTCCTCAAATCCTACACAAAGACACTGAGGCTGTTTAGTCATCAAAAATGACAACAGCAGAGTTGGAACTAAACTGCCAAGCCTTCCCACAAACACATATGGGTTTTAGCTGTAGCTTTAAACGTGGAGAGGGAGAAAGGTGTCCTTGAGGACCTTAAAAAAGGCCAAATCATATATGCTTTCCACTGACAAGTCAAACAGATGTGTCATTCTGTGGTGCTGTTCTTAAATCTCAAGTGGAATTACCACCTGGCTGCATGAAGGATTTTTTGTCTCTGTTCAGAGAAAGGCCTGGAGCAGTTTGTTGCCTTCAGTTTCCTCTCACCGCCACATGGCACTCATTGTCCTGACATAGAGGATTCCCACAGATAGAGCAGCCAGGAGAAGACAAAGGCAGATTCACAAAACATCAGATGCTCCAAGCCACGTGCATTTTCACGGACTTCAATGTGGACAGATATTTTTTAAATATTAGCATGTGAGATTTTATTTGTTTTCCACTAGATATTCCCAAATGTTTACCAAAATCTTAAAGAAAATCCCAGAACCCTTGAATCAGTTTAATCTGTACTCTTTCATCCACAAGAGAAATTCCTGGTTCTCAGGGTTGAGGCACGGGGCCTCGTTTGTGCATATGGACAGACAATAAAGAACCCCGACAAGACTAATACACAACCTTCAGGAACACTGACCAAGCAAAAGACAGGAGAAGCTTTCAGTGGTCAGCTTTGTAGGAGTAGTCATATTTGTTCTCTCTTGCTTATCTATTGAGTGCCTGAGCCTAGCTGCAGGGATTCTCAGAAATGAGAAGCAAACCTAGAGGAACAGCCTACAGGTTATTACCCAACTTCACTGTATTCCAGCATTTTAAAGAAAATGTCCAAAGTTTATCATTCTAGCTAACATCTTTCACACAAGGTAAATGAATCAGTAAAGGACTAAAGAACACAAGTGACTTAAAACTAAATGTTTTAAGAAGGAGTATGAATTTTGTGTTATGAGGCAGGCTATAAAGCATACACATAGAACAATATTCAAACAGCTTGGTAGAATTTTCTTCAATCCCAGTTCACTTATAAAGATCAATCAGTCATTCATTTCTATACACTTGTGAGACTGATCTGTCTTGCCAAAGCCTTTCAATGCTGGTGTAAAACAGAGGTTCAGAGGTGTACTGCACCATGCACAATGGCTGTATAATCTCTGTCCAGACCTTCACACATTACTGTTGGCACATCGTGAGTCCTTGTTGATATTGAGCTTTGTGCATTGACATTTCCCTCTCTCAGGACATTTTCCTCTCTCGTTCTCCCTTACAGCACTTTTCACAATGGGTGGCAATGGTGATGGACAGCCATGCAAATTTCCCTTCAAATTTCAAGGCCAATCCTATGACCAGTGTACAACAGAAGGCAGGACAGATGGATACCGATGGTGTGGAACCACTGAAGACTACGATAGGGATAAGAAATACGGATTCTGTCCAGAGACTGGTAAGAGAAATGCTGGTTGCATATCATAGTCAAATTTGTCATTATTTTAAGTAACAAGTCTCCTTTTTCACACCTTCACCAGAGCACACAAAAGTTGACGAGTTAGACACAGTTTCAACAGAGATGGCCAAGGAAGTAACTGGGACAGGAGCAATCTCTGTAAACACTGTGGTATGTCATAGCACACCAGGTTTATCAGGGATACACAAATGTCATTTAATCTTACACCGCATGGCTACTACTGCAGGGTAATTACAACAGATTACAATTTGTTAATGGCCCTGGAAGAGAAGTGATAGAAGAAAGCATGAATGATATTTTAGCTTAATACTTAACATTTACACTTGAAAAAAGAAATCCTGTTTAGTATGTTAAGCTTGTGTTAATAGGTCTTTTCAGCAATTCAAAAGAACTAAGTGAAATGGTTTAGCCACGAAAATAGATTTCAGCTTTCTTCACAATTTTTTGTACTTTTAAACTTGAGTTTTACTATATAAAGGAACAAAAATTAATTTATAGCCTTGTATAGCTGGCAGGCGTTCAATTTTAGGATACAGACTTGAGGCATAAGCATAGAGATTTTGGGGGTCTTTTGAAAATGGCCCAACAATTTGCAATAGAGAATTGATCTACTAGTATTTGGCTTCCTGATACTTTTCATAACCAGGTGCAGCCCCTCAATTTTACTTTACAGACGTTTAAAAAGATAACAAAAGAAAGGATCAAATTCATTATAAATTCATATTCATTGCTCACAGTTAGGAAGAGAAAAATTTACAGTACTGTTCAACAGTAAAAAAGAACCAATATATCTGGAGTCAATGTATTCAAAGTCCTAAGTAACAGAGTCTCTGTCACTGGAACCAAGAAATACACTTAGTTTAAACTTTTTTTTTCAGTATAAAAGGCAATAGCTTCAGGTAGCTGTGATTTTTTTTAAATTTATATCTTATTAGTAAATAATAATCAATTATAAATGAATACTAACAAATAACTAGAGCCACAACCAGCTTTATCTCTCTATTGCACTCAAAAACCATCCCAGAAAATAGACTGTATAGACTGTAATTTGAAAGAAACTGTAATTGCAAGATAGTGGTGTAAATTAATTTAAATGAGTTTTATATTGTTTTCATATCTTATGATACCTACTTTGAACTGTTTTTTTACATATACACTATCTTCCCCCTAGAAAAACTTGTACATGCATATATAAATGTTGTTTCCTATATATTACTGCCATATACTACATAGATGAGAACACACTTATGGGAAAAAAAATTCAAGTTTTTGCGAAAATGCTAGTTAAAAAAAAGAAGCTATCCACATTTAATATACCCTTTCATTCATTTCAAATGTTTAAAATCATACGGTTTTTAACTGTATCCTGCTGTCAGGGTATATAAAGCTTATTCTTCACTGACCAACTTCCACCTATTTGAGCCACTCTTCATTAAAAGATACTTGCCAGGCAATCACTTTCCACAGAACGCTGTTAACTGCTACTATCTCAGAGCTGTGAACATGAGTCTGGGGTTCACTCTTACTCCCAACCAAACTATTGCCAAGTTCCTTGCAATGGCAGTGCCTAGACTTTTTTATTCTCTCAGACAATTTTTAAACATTACTTTTAATCTTTCCCGTCATATTCTTAAAAGGATTGCAGTTTTTCTGCTTGCTTTCTGGTGTCAGTGCGTAGTTTAGCAAAGGATACAAAAGGGATCCTCTTCTCACTGCGTTTTCCTGCCATTTTCCACAGCCATGTCAACAGTTGGTGGAAATTCAGAGGGAGCACCTTGTGTATTCCCCTTCATCTTCCTCGGGAATAAATATGAGTCCTGTACGAGTGCAGGGCGCAATGACGGGAAGCTGTGGTGTGCGTCCACCAGCAGCTATGATGATGATCGCAAGTGGGGCTTTTGTCCAGATCAAGGTAACACGGTTTGTCAGAGCAATACCACTCTAACTGAACAGTGACCACACTGATGGCATCACACCTTCTCCCCAGCCAGAGCAAAATCCCTACATCTGAATCTGAGACTATAACTAAAGAGTCAGTCCCCGAGCTCATCTGCCTGAAATATTGATATTTTCTGAAGGTATAATGAAGTATTTTTCCAAAATGTAAAATCATTAAATAGATAAATAAATGGATGACTCTCTCCCCAGCAGCTTTTCCTTCTAAGGCTAAAAGCCTCAAGTACTATAGTATTCCACTAGTATGCAATAAATATTCATTGATATCGGTCAGAAATAGGAAAAAATGCTAAATGTAAAAAATTAATATATTTGCGATGCATATTGCCGAGGATGAAAAACATGTTTAAAAGGTGGGTGGGACAGTACAAAGTCTGTATGGCAAATATTGGTATTTCAAATTATTTTGGTTAATATTTGTCCTTATTTGTAACACGGCAAAATTAAATCTAGTAACAGCCTTTTTACATATTTACAAATAAATGCTAGATTCAGGTGTTTTTTTAAGGAAGTAAAAAAATGCCTGTTCGGGCAAGGTGGATAAAACAACATCCTATGACAAAAGGTTATTTTTAACCTAAAAATATTTGTTACACCTGAACTGATTCAGACTCTGTTCTCAGAGACACAGATTTACAAACATGTTTATCACTGACAAGCCGTTTCATGGTGAAAAGGAAGATTTGAGATCTAGACTGTAAGTGTAATTCTTCAGCGCTTAAAAAAGATGGTTGATGTTATTTGCTACACTTTGGAGTTTTTCCAGAATTATTAAGACTGAGATTAGAGTCACCTGCATGGGAGACAGCAACAAATATCACCTGCAAAAGAGGGTTTAGAACCTCTCCAATGAAATGCCATTATTGGCAATATCCGTGGCATTCATCACACCGTAAATACTTATTATATTTACTATTGGGAGATTTTTTGATGGCCAGCAAGGAAAATCAATTGTAAGACTGCGAATAACTTGTGTGATACAATTCTATTTAGATGCAAGCAGCTAATACTATCTTGTTGTGTTTCTCAGGGTACAGTCTCTTCTTGGTTGCAGCCCACGAATTCGGCCATGCCATGGGATTAGAGCACTCTGAGGACCCAGGAGCTCTTATGGCCCCTATCTACACCTACACCAAGAACTTTCGACTTTCTCAGGATGACATTAAAGGGATCCAGGAGCTCTATGGTAAAGTCCTTCCTCATCAGCAGAACTCATCAGAAGAGCACATAGCACAGATTGAAATGTGGGACTCAGAACTTGCACTAAATTACAAACTGCACATTCCTATCAATGCCAGAAACATCCTCTGTTCCTTTCTCCCTGCTTTTTTCATGTTAATACCAGGGCTCCTACTTCAATCAAATATCACAATTTAAGGACAAGGGCTCGCTAAATTTACTGAATGAAAAGGAATTCCTAAACTCACCATAACCAAACATTTAGATGAAAGTTTTTTAGTGCCTTTGGGTCAATGAAATGCTATGTTTGTCTCTAGCTTGAAATACCTCATGTGGGTGGGTTGGGGTGTTACTTTCTACAACACTCTGAGCTCTACAGATTGTGATTCCCCGTAAGAGGGGAAAGACGTTGTTTCCTTTGTCCCAGTTTGGAAAGAGTTCACATTGCCTGCCCACAATAGTTCAAGCTGTACTATCACAATAGCTTGTGCAGAAAGCGCTTTGGAACTGAAACTTCAATGTAAAGGTATTTGGCAAGCTCCTGGAGAAAAAGTGGATTTAAGTATTTTTATGTTGCTACATCTTTAAAATGTGTTATTTTCTCCACAGATAGTGTTAGTAAAATGGATAAGTATTATTATGATTAAAATTCCCTGCATATATATGTCCTTTACCTTGCAGAGGCACAAGTATGCTTCAGTCAATTAAACAGTCATTTCTCTACACCATTTCTCTTTCTGTGCTTCTCACTTCTCCACTGAGAGATCTTCCTAACTGTGACTATATTCTACAGTATTCAACACCTTGGAAATTTTAATGAGTATACCAAAAATATTATTGTATGAGACGAAAATCTGATTTGAATCTTCATTTTTCCTTGTTCTTAGCTGCTTTAATTAGGAATGGGAATTGAGACATGGGCAAGGTTAAGTGAGCTTTCTAAGCTCACATCATGTATCTTTGATAAGAGTTCAGAATCTAACCCCACTGTCTCAAGGTACACTTCAAGACTCAAGACAAAACTATCTTTCTTTCCTCTTTAAAACTGATGTAACACTTGACAAACTGCTTTTTATAGAAAACAGGTATTTAAAAAACCCTTTTGTTTTTTCCTATTGTTATTAATATCACAAATGAGTTACATATCATTTTTTCATACCGTAAATCAACCATATGTCTAAGAAAAAAGGCAAATGCCTCATATGGCAATAAAGAAGCGGCCAAATAATGAAACAAACTAAAATGAACCAGCTGGCAAAGCGCATGTTCTGAAGAGCACATTTTGATTCTTGGTGAGGGCAGAAGGATCATGCAAATAGCTCAAAAAGCCTCTTTGTAACTTGCACATATTGGTAATACGTTAAAGAAGAGAAATCCAACTTGATGACTCTCTCAGCAGAGTTGTGGACAATTCTGAGCAGAAGGACGTGGAAATGCATTTCTCTTCTTCTTAGGAACCAGCAAAATAAAAACTGCAATGTTAATTTCTGAGCACTCCCTTCTGAATATTTCCCAGGTTAAATAGGGAGCTCAGCACAGAGAGACACTCACACAGGCACAGTGTCCAAATGAGGCCACACAGCAAATTAAGGCAGGACTGGAAGCCAAGGCTTCCTCAGCTGTACTCAACCACCTGAAGATTGTATTATAAGTTTTTCTCCCTTTAGGCACTGCCTCCAAATGATTCCCCTTCTAGAAATCACTGGTGTTCTTGATGTAACCTATGCAGCACTATTTCACTGTAACAGAATATTCCTCTTCATCACCACAGAAGTGTCACCTGATGTTGAACCCGGACCAGGGCCAGGACCAGGCCCACGGCCAACCCTTGGACCTGTCACTCCAGAGCTCTGCAAGCACGACATTGTATTAGACGGGGTTGCACAAATTAGAGGAGAAATATTTTTCTTCAAAGACAGGTAAGTGAGATAAATTGCTTACCAATGGGGCCTCAGATGAAGGAATCTGTGAGACCTATTCCTCAAAATCTAGACATTTATTGTGAAGTAAAATACCCACCCTTTATTTTGTGTATTCAGAGATGGCATAGTGTCCTAATCATCTCATAAGGAAAGAGATGAAAAATTATGGATTTATGGGTAAATTATATCACTTTCTTTGCCACACGGGTACACCACTGGAAATCTATGAGCAAAGTATTGTTCCTGCCTGGCTTAATTCAGGTTGACTCCAAAATCATTAAATAACAATGTTATGTGACTCATGGCTGCTGTAATAACACAAGGACACTAGTGATTGGGACAGGCTCCATGTATGCAAAGTCCTCAAGACTAAAGACATCAAAGACATTTTTGATGCAAAGGCAGAGACATTCCTGATAAAATGATGCGGCTGCACAGCTGCAGCTCCCACTGCCTTTGCCAGGGCCTGTATTACCCAGCTGCTCAGCAATGAAGAGCATCTCCTAAGGAGTATGGGACTTGGCAGCACCATCGTGAGAGGCACTAAAGCTCCTTTTACCCTGCCATAAATCAATGCCCAATTTGAAATCATTTATCCTCAGTTACCCTGAACATTCTCCCAACACTACTGAAGATCTGGGCACACACATTCACTAAGCTTGCCTAAATCAAACTCTGCCTCTTATCATATAAAAACATATAGAACATCTGAAGCTGAGAGAAGTATTGCAACTCACTTGTTCATTGCTCCTTGACAGATGCCAGCTGAAATTTAAAATAAAGCAGGAACAAACAAACGAGTTCCCCTCAGAAAATCATTATTAAATACTGATTTGTATCTCCTGGTGAGGTATCTGAGTCCAGTCATCTACTCCAGATTGAAATTTTCAACTAGAAGATTTGAAGAATTTATTACTGTGCTGCATGGTTTAGCTCTATTCACCAGACTTTTGAAACAAAGAATTGTGGTTAATTGAGTAATTTTACAGATTATGGTATATACTAATGCCTACAGTGCATTTCCTTCTAGACCATATCTATGTGGTACTCAGAATAATGGGGCTTTGGGTTTGGAGTTTGACTTAATCTTTTTCACAGACTTTGTGTTTTAACAATGCAAAAATGGGATTCAAAACTTTCTCACTGAAATAACAAATATTCCCCATTTGTATTCCAGCTGCTTGGGTCAAAAAGGGTTCATTCAATCTGGCTGTGAGGACACTGTTGATACCTTTCAAACTTTTCCTCTTGGCCCTGTCAGCAGCAGGCTAAGACTCCAGTGATCCCTATTGGCAAGGAACAGTCCTTTCTTAGCCAGCAAATGTTCCCACAATACCAACAACTCGGACACACAGAAAGCCACACAGCCCTTCCACCAACAGCCTCGTGTCCCTGCCCCAGCAAGGTTGTCAAAACTTGTGCCCACTTTTGCTAACATGGTCATCCAAGAGTATTCACCTCAGCTCAGTGCCCCCAAAAGGAAAAACATATTCTCACAGCAGAAAAATCCCTTCCAGGTTCCACACTATTCCCAGTATACTGATCCTCTTCTGCTCACTCATGGGCTGCGGTTTTCAGCCAGACCTCCACCTTGCTTCTGCTTTTGTAAACTGGTAGTCAGGCAAAGGAACAATATAAAACCTATTCCTAAATGAGTAAATCGATACAGTAGTCTAAATAATCCCAACAAAATAGAAGTATTTTGCATTTAGATACAGCTGGTTTAAGAACTATGCAAATACCAAAACAATCTGTTCAAATTGGCTCAGGCTTTATCTAACATGCAGCAAAACCAGACAATTATTGAATTGTTTTGCTCTGGAATGGCTTTGCCTGTCAGTCTTGCGGCTTTCCAAGCACCAGGCAAACAGCATTATGACTCACTTTTGGAATTCAAGAAACAAATGTCTGTCATGTGTTGTGTGACTTTTATGATTCATGAAAATGACCATAGAATCCAATTCTCACATGGCGCAGGCAAAGAAACCAAATTGAAAAAAGGAGGTCAGATATGACTAATTCTTTCAAAAAAATTATTTCCCCTCCCTCCTCAAATCAAAGAAATAAAAGGGAATTATTGAAGGTGCTGTTGGCCAGACAACAGTTTTCTACTGGGCATGGAATGCTTGGGAACAGCATTTATACAGATAGGTTTTTTCTGAGAGTGAATAAAAATTCAAACTTAGGAAGTTTATCCAGACATTAAACAAGACTTACTGATTTGGGCCCTTCAGATAATTGAATGTAATGGTAGTAATAATGGCACATGTTGATTATGTAAAAATATGATGTAAAATATTAGTGTAACAAAATTATTAAATGTCTATAAATGTAATGTGAAAATTTAATATAGAGGGGCAAAAATAATTTACCATCTTCAAAGTGAAATGAGAAATCCAAAGAATCCATGTCACCATTTCCTCAATAAGATGAGTAGAAATAAAAATTCCTCCTACCCAATCAAAAACAAAATAAAATTCAGCTTTGACAAAGCTTCCCTTTCCACAAGAAAACCTCACTATCTTAACAAGTCTCTTTAAATGTGTGGTTTATAAAAAATCCTGTTGTTCAAGTTTGGAATTCATGCAGATAATAATTATTAGAGCTGATTCAGAAATAAATCAGGTCCAAATTTTACTGGGAATTCTGTAACTTGGATTTTTAAAGGAGCTACTTTTATGAGTGCAAAGTTAGAAAGATTTTTTTATATGAAATTCTATTCCATATCATATTGGATCTACTTTTCTGTCTAAAAAGAGATGCATGACACAATTGGTATTACCTTTTACAGCATTTCATATGTGTTTAACCAGTATCAAGAGAGAGTAATTAGCCAAATGCCTTATTCTTTGCCTCTTTTTTGGTAAATGAAAATTACGGTGAGTCATGCTCAGGGATATTTTTGTACGTGTTAAAAATACAACTATGTATGCATAATGAGAGTACATTAACATATTACTATCTTAATTATTAGTACAATACATCAGCTTAAATTAATACATACTTTTAATTAAGAGAAAAAAAACTCTTGGCACTTGCCAGTTGTATTGTTCCTCATAGCAAACCCTATAGATTACTATAATCTAGTATGCAGCAACCGATTGCACTTGTATTTCAAAATGTTTTATTTGTCCTAGCTAGCTCTGTTTGCAGTGAAACTTCTATTAAAAATACAGCAATCTATTAAATGAATTTAGGACTAGTCCTCCAAGTCTTAGGCAAAACTAAAATCCAGTTTCAGATCCTGGTTTTCTCAAAGGTATAATTATTCTAGGCAAGAATGAGTAATGACAATTACTGTGCAAAACATAAGATGCCAGTAGCACCTTGAGCTTCAGAAACAGATTGCTGGTAAAAGCTGTTTGACCTCAGAATTTAACAGCTATAGCTTAGTGCAGGAGCCCAGCCTACTGATTTTCCTTTTTATGACCATGTCAAAACTGTTGTTATGTGGGGAAAAAAGTTGTTCATTCTATGGAGGAAGAAATAGCAGTGCCATTTTTATACCAAAAGCCCTCAGCACAAAGCTCTGCCATTTAGAGATAATTAGAGCTTTTTAAAGCTTAAATCAAAGGATGATCCTTCTTATACATAAAATAGCCAATAAATTACCCTTTGCATTTCTCTAATGAACATTTTTAGTGCCAGCAGTTTCTTTTACAGCCAAATTCACTTCCCAGCAGTATGATATACTGCTATTAAATTTGAACTTTTAGTCACTACAACAGTAATTGCAAGAGCAACTCATGGAATATAAAACTCTACTTTTGTCAAACATGCATCCATCTGCTCCAAACAGAGCAGCAGAAGAGTTCCAACAGTTTAAATGCTGTGTAACTTAGTTCATTTGTACACTTAAAGCACAGGATGAATTTTGTCCTGATGCAAAAACAGGAAGCCCAAAGCAATCAGTGCAGCAATTTCCCCTGCAGTCCAGCATGCAGTCTGTGGAGCAGCTCTTCTAGCAACACACTTCTAAATAAATGTGTTGGCTTTTCACTGTAGGAAAAGAGTTATAAGTATGTGTTGCTGCTAAAGTGTGTGTGTGTGCACGTGTCTATGCAGGCTTATGTGGCCTTTGCCAGAAGCGATGAGAAACAGATGTGCTGGTGAATTAGTTCATTGTAAATCTCATACAATTTTCTGTTCTGCTCAGATTCATGTGGAGAACTGTAAACCCCCGAGGAAAACCCACAGGTCCTCTTCTTGTTGCTACATTCTGGCCTGATTTGCCAGAGAAAATTGATGCTGTCTATGAGGCCCCTCAGGACGAGAAGTCTGTATTTTTTTCAGGTATTGGTTTAAAGTTTCAAAATGTAAGTAGGCATTTGCATAAGGTTGCATTCGAGCTCAGTTTCCTGGACTAGGGAACAGCCTGTTTAAGAGCCAGAAGAGCCAACAGGTATGGGGGACAGGTCTCCATATTCCCCTGCTGAGGATTTAGGAAGAAGGCTGGATCTGGATGACTCTGAACAGCATTCAGCCTTCAGTACAACAAAAGAGGAGCTATAAGCACCCAGAAATACTCATTCAACAATAGGCAAGACTAAACAAGAATCGTTATTTAAAATGAAAAGCAACAACAGTGGGAGGTCTATTTGATCAGCCACTGCTCTGTTTTTTTGTTGTTTCCTTAAGCCATTATCTCTGCATATGTTGCTTGAGAAGACTACTTTTTATCTCCTCATGCCTTTCCTTGTCTCCTCCTCTTTTACCAAAGAATGACTTCCACTCTGGATCCCAAGCATCTTCCTCAGTGGCTCATCAAGCAGAGGATACAGGTGTCTGTGCAAGCTGCCTCCGCAGGAGAGGAGGAGAACAGGAAGCACAGCTCTTTATATGTCACGCATACGGTTCAGCTGCAGTGGTCAAACAAGCAGAGCTGGGAGCTTGTTTTCAGCATGAAAAACTGAGCCAGCAAAAACTAGGCTCCAGTATACTAAAAACATGACTAAACATCTCCAGTCATGTAAAAACCATATGGCTGAAGCTGTTGTATGTTCTCTGTACAGAAGGGAAAAAAGTAATGATAATCTATTCCATATGTCTCAGAGGCCATTTGCTTTAGTTTACAAGGGGAGGAGGGAGGGAAGAGCTTAGAAAAGTCTTCTTTCAGGCAAGCCAAAACACTTTAAATATTGCATATACTATATGTAAACTTATTGCAACATTTCTTGATAAGTTCCAGGCAAACATAACTAAACTGCTGTTTTAAAAATAAATAAATCATAACTAGCAACAAAGATTGGTTTGAAAATAATGCAACTAGCTTAAAATACTTACTACTGAGACCTACCCTTTGCTCCTGAATACTGAATTAATAACCTCTGAGTATCTCAAATGCTAGTCTTTACACTTTTTTCATATTAATACTTTACTTAATTTCCCACTATTTATTTCCCACTTTTAGTGACTCTACTGAGGGTATTTGCTAAGTAAATTGTAACTCCATGTAAAGAACACAGAATACTACTACATCTTTCCCTTGTACATATTTGGAGAAACGTTAGAAAATGTTATGTGACAAAGGACAACTGGAACTCTGAGCAAAAACTTCCTGCTAATCTCTCAATAAAGATGCTCCTCAGAGGGTGAACATGAAATGCTGCATTTGAAATTAAGGTGCCGCTGCCTGGTTTCAGATCATCTTCACCACATAAAAAATTACCAATATAAACTACATGTTTTAGCATAACCCTGATGTACCAAGACAGTGTCTGCCTCGAAGATGAGTCAGCTAGGAAGGAAGGAAGTAAGAGTATGCTGAGGTGGTGTCTTTTCCTGAGAGGCAACCAACACCTCAATAGCATTACAATATACCTGCATTGTAATCTAGTGCTTCGCAGATGGTAAAACGCTAGAATGACCGGTAATACAGTTAGTGCAATAAGAAATCACTTAGCAAAGTAAAAAAGAAGGGATAGACCTCTGTTACTGATTAATAAACAGTGTTTGCTTGCTTTGTGTTTTCCCTTACTTAGGAAATGAGTACTGGGTTTATTCAGCCAGCAACTTGGACAGGGGCTATCCAAAGAAACTCACCAGCCTGGGACTGCCCCCTGATGTGCAACGTGTTGATGCAGCTTTTAACTGGGGCAGAAACAAGAGAACATACATTTTTGCTGGAGACAGATACTGGAAGTAAGATGCATTCGGTGATGGTGGGATGCTGTTGGCAGAGTTATGTTTCTAGGTCTGAATGCACGCTGAGGATCACGAGGCAGGGACCAAAAACAGGGGTTCAACCTCTGAGAATACAAAACGAGGGCTGCCAGGACAGTGCTGACAGCAGGAAAGCATTTGAGTACAACTGCAGGAAACTGGAATGTACTTGACAACACAGCTTGTAATGGAAAAGGTATTTGGGAATGTCTGTCAGGCTGCTTATCACTAACAACCCACCCTTCTGCTCCACATACCAGGAACTGCCCCATGTTGGTCTCAGGCTCTTACGAGGGACAAGCTCTCCTTACTGTTAGCTCACAAATACTGGGAACAAATTCTGCAAGGAATTCCTTAAAAATACACTGATCTCCAGCCACTTGAATCCAAAGGCTAACCAGATTGCTTCTGAATTTCTTTCACTAAGCCATCAAATTTGGAGGTGTTGGATTTAAAAAAACCAGCAATGTGACTAGCAAAGCATGCTGGGGATGACTGTCAATCCTTTCAGCAGCTCATCTACCACTCATTACACCCTTGCTATATTAATATATTTGGCACTGAGGGACTCTGAACAAACCACAAGCATATCTGTTAGTACTTTGAGAAAAATCTCAGCCTCAATTCTTCTTGACAATCTCTCATTCCTTTTCATGTTTCCAATGAAACTCAGATGACCTGTTACCAACGTCTCATTTTAACTTCTTAGATTGAGAATGCTCTTAAAATGTCCCCAAGGCTATTGCTGTGGTAGAAATAAATATCCTACATTACACCTGGAGAGTCTACTAATCGTATAATTGTATTTTATAGAATCTCATTATAATTGTCAGGAAGATCTGGCACAAAAGATCATCTTAAAAAGCAGAGGCACTTTGGTGCTTTCAGGAACTTTGCGAGTTACCTTTGTGCTGACTATCAGAATGGCATGAGAACAAAACAGAGACACTAACCCTGTGGTCACCATCAGAGTGACTGTTTTAGGAATAGGACTTTACTTCAGGAATGCAGACATTACACAATAGTCTGAAAGTGGATCCATTCATTAAATGACAATTTAGAGGAAAGTTAAATATCAGAAATAGCCACCAGAAACCTAAGAGATTCTCCAAACCATAAAGGTTCCTTCTGAGAGATGCTCTATATAGAATATCAAAGGAGGTATCAGTATAATTGAATCCATTTTATGTGAACATTAATTTCCTGTTATGATCAAATTGAATGACTGTCTTTATTATACCCTAATGGCTATGGATTCCTGTAAGTAAATAAAGTACCCTTTCACAATTGCCCCTTGATCATATCTTTAAATTACTTTGAGGACAGTAATCTTCTCTATTATCTAAAGAAAAAACACCCACAAAAACTAAAGAACGTTATTCATTTTTAAATGTCATATTGTAGAGACCATTTAAACAATTGCAAATAGTTCTAATGCAGACATTTGCAACACTTTAGACTCCTACTAAAACCTACAGACTATGAGTTAGCAAAGCTGCTGGTCTCCTCTATACCAACTATTGTTTTGATTAACTGTACTGCAGGGCCTCCGAGTAATCCACCACTCATCCAAAACAGTATTTCTATTGAAGTACCTTATCAATTGCAGTCACTGCAGAGTGCACAATTTATTGTTAAGGAACCAAAACAAGTTTAAGTGATTCCTATACATGTAAAGATGAAAGAAAGAAGTTGACAAATATTTCAGGAAGTAAATGCATCTCTCTTTAACAGACACTATAATCCTTAAGTATGTGGCTGTTACATTTTATACAAGGACTCTGTCACTTGGAATCAAAATAGTTACATACCATAGGCCTTCCTGTGCCATTATCACACTTACTTTAAATGGATTTTTTGGAAGCCTTCTCTCTCCCTCATTCCAGCCAGAAGCTATTTTAGTGTTATTTTAACAGGACTGTTAAGCATAGCAAAGTTTTTTGAGGGAGGGGAAGAGGAGCTGGCTAAGTTTTAAAGCTATCCAGCAAGGTACTAGATCTTCTTTAAATATCCAAGGAATAAAATAGTAAGGGATTTAAATTAATCATTTAAATTGATTTGGGCCATCTACTGCTAAGTTATAGTGGTGTAACTTTGGATATAATCCAAATAGTTCCATACAGCACTGAGGGAAAGGTAATATGAGACACGTAGAGACGCAGACAAATAGAAACTGGGAACATAAATCCTTCCCTCCCTCCAGTACTAGTCAAAGATGACCTCTCTGAAGTCCGCTGCTCATGTAGATGTGTTGCTGGGGTAACTGAGGCACTGGAAATCCAGTTCAAACTATATCCCACATCACTGCTCCTCAGGACGACTCCACTCATCCTGCTCAGCACTGACTCCCATCTAAGAACCAGAAACGTGGGGAAACCAGGCAACAGTCTTGCTCTTTTCACCTTCACTGTCAAGGACCTTGCATCCCTGGGACATTTATTCCCTATATATGAAAAGGGAAATCCCAGATTACTTGTTAAGGGGAGGGTAAAACTGGTTTTGCCCAAAGCTATCTTTTCATCCTACAGTGGGAAGCACCCAGAGTATGGAAAACAACTGATCATCTGTGGATGTGGATACAGACAGGTCCACTCCCATTGCAAACTACATCTGAATTCCATGGACTTAGGTGGATTACCATCAGCTGAGGGTTTTTTCTTTAAAACATAGATTGCAAAAGCCATTGCATTGCGTGTCACCCTCAAGAAAAGCATGTATTTTTAATTTGGCATTTATCTACTGATCATCACTGTGAGAGAGACTATGTGAAAATAACAGGGGATTCGTTATCTACTACAGCATATTTCAAACAAGATTTTAAAAACAGTCATTTCACATTAAAATCTGCTATCTTTAGATGTTGATTGCTGTTTGAAAAAAAGTTACCTTTCCTAGAATTATGTTTGGAATTTTCAAATTACATTTCTGCAAAGAACTTACCTTAGAAAGTGTATTTGCAATTCAACAAGAATTGCATTTTCCAAGGAAAGATGTACAATTTCACATGGTTTTAATGGAGTAAGGAATAACTCTAATGAAATAGAAACAACATTACAATCTCAGTTATTATATTTCTGTTTGATTGTATGATGTATATGATTCTGTTTGATTTGTTTGATAGAGACATATCTACTCAGGTCTCCCTAAAAAAATTATACATTTTAACATTAAACACAGATTTGTAATGTAAAGACATAATTTCCTTCAGGTACAATGAAGAAAAGAAGAAAATGGAACTTGCCTCCCCGAAATTCATTGCTGACTCTTGGAATGGCATTCCAGATAACCTTGATGCTGTCTTGGGTCTTGGTGACAGTGGTAAGCTATAATTCTGATTAAAGTCACTAACAAGCTCCTTTACTTGTCTGCTGTGAAAGTTACTGAAGGCCTTAATTTGTGGTCCATAAGTAGAAGCCAAATTTTGCCACCCAATGCCTGATGCACAGGACTTCCTAACACCAGAAAGCACAACCAAGTCAGTCCCTATGGCTTGGAAATTTCTCAGTTACTTGATATGTTCCACAGGTTCCTCAATACCAACACACAGAGATGGCACTGTTTCAGTGCCATCCTGCTCTAGCATAGCCAGAACTCGAGTATGACAACCTCCTTGATCACAGGCATGAATGGGGTTTATTTTCTAATTATTTTTTTAACTTCCTATGAACTGCAGCTGAGAGCCTGACCTGTGGTTTTAAGGGGCCTTATATTTTGCACGGACATGCATAAATTTCTGAAAGCACTGCTAGTATCACATGAGTCTCGACTCAATCACATTTTCGACATTTATTTTGCCAGCAAACATTTCTTCCCAGAAAATTCTGGCTCAAAAAATAGTAACCTGACTAAGGCTCCATTTAACAAGACCTCTCTTCTACAGGATGGGATTTTTAATGCAGATTTAAAATATATCTTTTTTTAATCATACAAATACAACTACATAAAAAAAAATTTGAAAAGTCTCCCAGTTCATTAGGCCTCATGCAATCATACAGACAAAAAAGGTTTGATCAAGAACTACGTCCCCCCTAATGCATGCTTCTTTATTTATCTTCACAGGATACACCTACTTCTTCAAAGATCAGTACTATCTACAAATGGAAGACAAGAGTTTGAAGATTGTTAAAATTGGCAAGATAAGTTCTGATTGGTTGGGTTGCTGAACCGTATGAGATATTAATAACCAAATATTTACTTTTTCGTTATATGCCTTATCTGTAATTAGAACTAGATCTGAATGCTAATTACTGGACCAGTCTGGTACTGGCACCAAAACATTAAGTACCAGTACTGTACACATCAGATAATTTAAGTGTTTGCCTCCTCAGTATACAAGAGATGTTTACGTATCTATTCTGGTACAGTTTTTCAGTTGTCATGCTTGTCATAGTAGTGCTAGTAACAGAACAGCCATCGTTCGTTATTCCCTTGGTGCTTAAACAAAGCATTGAAACCTCTGGAGACTGGATCAACCCCTCTGTTATACACATACCAGATAGGCTCAAATGAGATGTACCAGCAGTGCACTTTGATTTTTATTTTTTTAAAATACAACTCTGTTATAAATAGATGGTTTGTCTTGATGTTTTCCACCCTCTTGCGAGTTTGATCATTACTTCCATTTATTTACATAATAATACAGAAAGACTGTCAAAGGCACAGGTTGCCTCAGGATCTGCCTTGTGTTGATGCATGATGGAATCATGGCAAGAAACTGTGTTAAAGTATTGTTTTAAAGTACTTTTTATTTTAATACCTTAGTTAAATTTAGCAATTTGCTTCATGCACTTTGTTACTACTATATAACTTGTTTATATGGATGGAAACGACTCAGATTTTTGAAGACAATGTGTGATACATAAAAGTCAAGTATTATTGTTTATCTTGTTTGATTTTTCTGTTCTTCAGAATATTGAGGTTTTGTTCAATTAGGCTTTTCGCATATGCAGTGGGCAACAGAAAATGTTCTTTTCACAATCTGATGGAATGTTTCTCATTAAAAAATAAACCAGAAAAGAATGTCCCACACATGACGTGCCAACAACACAAATAAAATCAAATTACACTGTCAACACTTTTCATGGCCAGGCTTTCTTGTATCGTTTGGAATTAGAAATTCAGTAGCATGTTACAGTGAAACACCTGTCAAAGAAAAGAGTATTACTCTGATATAAAATTACATACTGGGTTTATTTAGAAGCCTAGGCTATTTTTACTGTTAGTTCTAACATGCAACTGCAGCAATTTACATTAAAGAGATGATATGGCCTCACATCTCAGTGAAGCCGCTGCTCACATATCTATTTTCCACGCTCTTTCTCCTTATCAACAGGTTAACTCACCACAACCCATACAGGCAGAGACAGCATAGACACAGTGGCATACGTATCCTACAGGGATGTAAGCTTGAGAAATAGAGGTGTAAACTCTTCCTCCTGGCCATGAGATCAGACATCTTCTGGCCAAGGATCTTATCCAGATCTGTTCACACGAAACACTTCAGGAGCCTCTATGGGCTGGATCAAACAAGTGGTCAACCCAGGTCCTTCTCAATGCATCTCTCAGACTGAGTTCATGATTCACGGAACTGTCTAGTAACCAACCAATGCCTGAGCCAATGACTCATTGCTTTCTTCTCGTGTCCTCTACAACTTCATATTTACACTCAGTGCTTTCCTGTTCTAAGTTGAGTATTTGTTACTATGTTGTTCTGAAAAATACTGCTTGTAAAGTGGCTGCATTTCCCAAACAACCTTTCCATTGCACCCTATCCAGATATAACTCCCTCTTTAGGAAGCTGTTGATTACTACAGACACTCTTCACCTAGATGAATCATGACTATTTTTACTTATGCCAAAAGAAAAGATGGGTTATCTCTTTCTGAGAAACATCATTCTCTTTAGATGCCATTAATCACCTTCCCAACCAGGCCTGCATCAACAAAATTAGGCACAAAACAAAGTAGCTGTAATTGCAAAATGTTAGTGTTGCAGTTTTCATAAACGATCAGCAACCTTCTAAGGATTGCAGGAGCTATTGAGACATTTCAGGGCTGTATGGTCCGTCCCAACTGTAAACATCTTCCTGCACTAGTGTTGAAAATATTCTCTAGCTTTAATGACTGCCAGGTGTTCCTTTGGAGTGTGACCATAATTTAACCTCTGTTTTAAGAATCCTCAATAACTGTCCCCCGAAGATTTTTACGTTCTTGTGTCACCACTGCCTGAAAGTGCATGCTCTAGCATCTGCATTTAATATGGAAGGGTTTTGAAACATGGATATATGAGAGGAAAGTTTGCAATGGGCCCTTCAGCTCTGAACTTGCTAAATCACATTTCTACTTTAGACTGAAACAGTTTCCTTTTCCTCTACAACTTACACATGTTTTGCAACATTGGCAAATCTACCATCTTATGTTCCGTAATAATAACACCATAATCCTACAAAACTGCACACATCTGGTGCGTTTAAGGAATTCTGCTCAGCTTCTCCTTTTGTTCTTGCTTATGTAAACCCATTCTCCAGTGACTAAATCACTGGCAGAAAACCAGAGATAAATTTTCTATCCTTAAACTGACGCACACTGCTTCGGGTTCAGTTTCTGACTGGCAACTTTAAGATTAACACAGGTCATTTGTAAACACATCTGTTTCTGTTCATCAACTGTAACATTTGCCAGGTTATCACCTATGTACGTCACACAAACTGGAGGAGTATACTGACCCTTCTCATTAACATTTCACATCTGACCTGTGAAACAGTAAGTCACAAAATGTGTCCTGAAAAAGTCTTTGGATCTAGTTCCACTTACTGGTAGTCACTTCTAAAACCTCCCTCTCTTTCCTGTTTGTAGTAAGTTGACTATGAGATGGAAAGCCCTTGCCTGAGCAGCACTGCAGCTCTGCCTGTACCTGGCCATGTCCCTTGCCGACCTGTCCCCTGACTTGCTTCCCTGTTTATGTTTGGATCTCTTCCAACACAATGGACTTTTTTGATGATCCCTAGACTCTTGGCTAAACGAGATTACCCTCCCCAGGCCTGTTTTCCACCTCACTTGGGCACTTTTAGACTGTGCCCTTGTCAGTGAGGTCACTGCCTCTGCCTTTCCTGCCCTCAACATATCCCAAAAAGTTTTCAGAATTGAGGCAAGATTTTTGCCAACCTTTTTTACAGAGGAAGAAACAAAGGTCAAAAGCATAAGTGTTTACCTCAAAGCATTAAAAAGATAGCACAAAATTCTATCAAACCTTTGTCTAATTTGTCCTACTTCTAGAATTTTATTATTTTGAAGTTAAGTTCACTGAAGACTTACTGGTGTCATGGTAGAGTTGCACACACGGGGTACAGGGGCTTGTTGCATCATTGAGGGCTCAGACACTGTTACTCCTTGAGTTAAAGGAAATTTTCTACCAGTTATGAGCAGGATGGGCTGTATACACCCAGCAGGGCAGCTCCAGTCCAATAGATTAAAGGGCAGTGGTTTAGTAACCTCTCTGTCACAATACGTAAAAAGCAGCCAAGGCTATAAAGAAATGCCATAGCTTAAATACTTAATAGACAGAGCAGCCTGAACTGTGAATCATGCTTAACAGTCTGTGTCTCACTAATACTCTGTATTTGTTAAAAATACATTTTCTTTCTCTGTCATGATTTTACAAAGCAGCAGTCACCTATAAATTTCAGCAACTGACTGTAACTGTGCTGTTCCTTAAATCAGGAGGAAGTGGATCCTTAGGACCCATTTTGGACAAATTATTTCTATTTATGAACTCATAAATGCATGTTTTTAGCAGCAATATCTAGGTGAATGAGCATTCTTCTGCTTTTGGAAGAGGTGAAGCCAGCAAATGAGCAGGCATTGGGCTCTGCAAGATCACTGCAAATGCAGAGATTTATATGTGCAAGGGGAAGCTGACTTGTTACAGACCAGTTATGTAAAACACTCAGAAGCATTAAGGTATTTCCACTTTGGGAACTGTAGTAAGAACAAAAACATAAAACCAGAGCAACCCCACAAAACAACAACCAGATCAACAACTCTAAGACTCTGCCAGAGAAATAGCACAGTCAGGCATAACTGAAGGCATCTCAAAATCTGCCAGCAAGGTTTCTGCACACCCAGCCTGTCACAGGCACATGCTGTGACTCGAAATACATCTCCTTCTGGTCTTTCCTTTTAACATAGAATCACATCTTAGGTTAAATTGTCCAGTTCTGAGATGTACACTGGCACAGAAACAGCCATGATTCCATACACAACTAGCCAGGAAGCTGGGAACATGGCTTCCCCCATCCCAACTGCAACAGCAACTGTTCACCTGAAGAAAAAACGGGCTCAGATTTTCCAGGTATATGATATTCAGTGTGAACAAGACAACATAACAAAATTTATTCATTCTCATAACTTAAAAGTGGTTTTTAATATAATCTTCAATTAATCTTTTCTTAATTGAGACAAATATTAAGAAATCCCAGAACTCAAATGGAGAAAGACATGGCATGAACTGTAGCCTCGGAAATAAAAGAATCACAAAAAATTAACGCTTTATTAGTGATAAAAACAATAAACCTGTTAAAGACATTTTGTTTGTTTGTTTGTTCATTTGCTTGGGGGGTTCTTAGGTCTTCAGATCAAGACTCCCTGCCTTTTTGAAGAATATCCTTCATCAGACACGTTGCTTCTGGTGTCGTTTGGAAAAACAAAAGTCCTGGCCTAGACCAAGTAAGGAATGGACTAAGTGAATCAGAGGTCTCTTCTAGTCTTGAACTGCCTTATGCTATGAAATGAATTGATATAATTTAAGAAGCACAGATAATAGGTTTTTTAATTATGTAATAAATATATGTTTGCATGTGTACACGCATATACAAACACAAAGAAATAGCCCATGGCTATATTGCATCTTATTTAATATGGATTTAATACAAATGTTAGAATAGAACATATGGGTTTGAAGGGACCAACAACAATCATCCAGTCCAACTGTCTGAGCTAATTGACTTTAACCTGCTCAGCATATCACACCAGTTTTTTTCCTTCCCCATAAAATATGCCTGTCTTAGCAAAAGACAACACAGCTAAATAAAAGTGCAAGTATTCAGTCTGCAGAGGTGTTCTTCCTTGGTAGCACTGCTGGACATAACGGGCAAGAATTTCAAAATAATCAGCAGTTCATTTGGTTTATTACTCAAACAATTTCTCCATAGCTGCAATAGCTGAAGGAGAGGCCATTCAACAGGTCATAGCAGCTGCTGCCACCACTACCAGGCTGGTCAGCCTAACCAAGGCTGGGAGGGCTGTATCCACCCTGCCTGCCCATACTATCTCTGGATTGTTCTTTCACCTCGTTTTGCAAATCCCCAAACTTTTAATAAACTTCTAAAGTTCAGCTTCAGCCAGATTCACCACTCACATGCTCAGACCCTACCAGACAGCCAACAACCTGGCCTGAAAAAGCGACACAAGAATAAATGGCGTCATGTCAGTACAGGTCTGCATTTCCCTTGCTAACCCTGCTGCAGATGCTCTGCACAATGAGCTGGAGGGTGACAAAACAGAAACTGTTGAGTTTTCAGCTGTCTGTTACTGCCCAGTGCTTTCCTCTGGGGCTTCTCAGAATAACTTGCTTCGCTGTTAAGAATTTGCTAGCATTGCCAAAATAAACTAAAATTGTAAGAGGATAATTGTTTTAATTTAGATTACCCTGGAGCTTGGCAGTCTGTCCCTGGAATTACCTGGAGGTGGTCTCTGCTCTCTAAAAGACAGGAATTCACAATATTAAGTTATATTCTATCCAAGTGGGCTCTTACCACTGTTTCAATCCTGGACTGCTTCATAGCTTCACTCTTCCTTCCCTATGCCTATTACAGCATAATACTGCTGCCAAAAGGGCTGAAACTAGAAAGCAGCTTCACACTCTGCAGTTGGGTGCCAGGCAGTGACGCAGACCCAGCACCTTCACTGCACAAAGTTTCTAATCAGCACTAGCCAAGGAATTAGGAAACTTAATGACAGGTCTCCCATCCAGTGTCACATCATTCAGTTAGTTAAGTCATGGAGACATTATTTCTTCTGTGGTTGCACTTATAATAGGCAATTCTGGCCAAGGCCTCTCTTTTCAACTCCCTTAACCCGATTTAGCAGAATCCCATCGCAGCAGAGTTCACTGCCCCAGGACAGCAGCAGACTGGTGAATATGAAAAGCACCTTGAACACCAACTGAGTGTGACCGCTGACTTGTACTGCCCAATTATCTTTTCCAACAGAGTGCTTTTCTCTCCTGATCTTGTTGGAAAGCTTAAAAATACAAACGTCCCAGAATGCTTTACACAAATGTGATGAAATACACTGGAGACACAGTGCTATAGAGAGTGCTAAATAAAAACTATTTGCACCCACTAAGCGAGTTCAGAGAACTTACTTGTACTAATTGACAGAATGTGTCACTTCAGCATTTAAGCCTGAATTCAATCAGGGGAAAATCCCATAACTAGATTCACAAATGTGAAAAGTACCTGAGAATGCAGGAAAGAGTACTGCTAAAACTGAAAGCTGTGTGGATTCTGAAACCTCATAGGGCCTCCGTGTGCGAAAAATTGAAATAATTTTTTAAATCATTCTAGTCCTTGAAAAGTTCTGCTCCACAAATTCTGGCCATGCAGAACTGAATGTAGTCTCTGAAAATTAAAACTAACCTCATAATAAATATTTCTAACATATACCCTGTTTCTACAGCACACTGGCAGCTTTAAGTATCCATGAGAAAAAATTGTGTCTATTTAAACATTATTACACACAGGTAGTCCTGAATTTATGGGTAATTTTTCTTTTATAAAGTTGGCAGGGTCCAGAATGAAGGGAACACATCCTTTCTCGCATTTTTAAACTTTATAGGTAAACACTAAGCCTAATTCACATTCCTCATCTCTCTTCAGAATATTTCATTCCTTCTCATTAGTATTTTAAACACTGTTGGCAAAGGCTATGCTCTATGGAACCTGAAGGGCTTAAGAACACACGTTACAACATCCATTTAGTTGCTCATTTTTGAAATTAACTTCAGCTTTTTAAATATGTTGAACTGCCCTGGTTTCTCTATTTATAAAATTAAAGATAATGACTTTGTCTGCAAATGTACCATGAATCCTAACTACATATTTTGCTATGTAAGTGCAAAGATCTCTCAAAACCATAAAAGAATCCAGACTCACAGTTTCATATGCCTTCATCAGCACAATACAGCCCCATAGGAAAACCCACCTTCCCACATTTCCTAATCAAAATTTTATGAGAAAAAGGCTCTGTTGGGTTTCAGACTCTTTGTGGAAAGTCATTCAAGTTTTTAAAAAGGGAAATCACCCAAAATGGACCAATGGGAAATGCACTGTCGTTTTCAGGTATATTTGGAATGTCATGATTAGCAAACTATTCAGAATTTCTACTCCTTTTTCTTGTTCAGGAGATGCATAAGTAAAATTCACTGCTGCAGAGAAAGATCCTACAAACAAAACCACTTTAAATACCTGCATCTCCATATAAGGTGCTTGCCAATGGTAAAATTCTTGAGAATTATATTTACACAATGGAGTATAACCTGAATAACTGTGTCATGAGCTAAGCTGCTGTAGACACCACATGGCACATTGCAAAGAGGCCAAAGGAGTCTCTGCAAAAAATTATGGTGAAAATAATGTAACCAAAGTTCATCAGACTACACAGTCCTAAATTCTCCTTAATTTTGGAACCAGGTTGCATCCTCGCTAGACCCCTACATACAATCCCAAGGCAGACACCTTATTCAGAAGGGCATTTATGAAATGTGGATGCAAAGAAGAAGTGTTCCTGAAGGTTCAAGGAAAGAAAAATCTCCGCAGAGCCAAGAAGTGGGTCTACAATAATTGATGGGTTTAAAGCAAACTGAGGGAGAGTTATTGCGGTTGACACAGCATTGCTTCTAGTTTGATTTTAGCTCCGGAGTCCGCAGACAGGCTGTCACAGACAAACATCTGGGCAGGGGGGGGTTTGGGGAATTCGTCCCTGTCGCCGTGGCCGGGCCGACAGCGCTCCCTGCCGGCCGCGGGCGCTCCCTGCACCGCCCGCCCCGGAGCTCCCGCTCGGATCCGGGGCGAAGCGCCTCCACCGAGCCCGAGCCACGCACTCCTCCCTCCCACCAGCGACATCACGGCCCCGGAGCAAGCCTGTGCACCGGGGGCAGCACGGAAAATAGCTGTATCCCTCCGAGTCCTCAATACAGAGGAAAAGACTGGCAAGCGGGAGGCTTGGAGCATTTTATTCTCTTAGTGCCAGTTATTTTGGGGTAATATCAAGCTACTCAAAAAGATAAAGGGTATTTAAACATCAGAAGTAAAGCATCTTTGGTTAGAAGTGTGAAAATTAATTTACAAAAGCTTTTCTTTATCAAGAGGGAGAACTGTTGTACCATGTTCCACAACTCTCATATACAGTCTGCTATACGTACACTCGGCACTCGTTTAGGGAAAGCTTTTTCCCTGAATTTTTCTGTCCCTCCTTCTTCTCCATGTCCCTCAGGCTCTGCAGTTTAGTGATCATTCTCTCAAACCGAAGGAGGAAAGTCATCCAACGCTGCACACTCTTCAGCCAGGACAGGGCGGGGAGGGACTGAGCCGAGTTCAAGGCATTTCCTCATTGTAGGAGGTGAGTCCCCCACAGCAATTCCTGCCAGTCTGAAAACCAAATATCATCTTTATAGCAGCACAGTGTGCTGCCAGTAAATCTCTGCTCTGGCCACGTCTCAGCTCTATCTCAGCCACGAACCCATTATCTGTATTTTTTTTCCAGACATTGGTAAAGTCTTTGTTCTCTAAACTGATACCACCTGAATATAATTCGAACAGGTCACCTCACTGCAATTCTCTGGTATAATTCAACACATGAAACTGTTTATTTAACTCTAGAATTCCCCTTGCCGTGCAATTTTTTTAGAGACTTTGGCATGTGACTAGCATGTCAACTTCTTGGCCCAGAGAATGAGAAATTAGGCAACTCCTGCCTCTGCGAATAAAAGGTATGCCACAACACTGGAATCACAGTGAAAATACAGCCTGGAATATCTCTCTGTGCTTGAGAACACAGGAGATACTATGGGAAATCTTGCTAATTATGAGTGAGATGCTGCACATTCACCCCCCTAACACATGGTTTTGGAGAGCTACAGAGGGGGAAGGGCAGTGCAATCCAGCCTGACACTGACAGTGAGACTACAGAGCTACCAGGCAGTAACTTCACAGGATTTACCAAAACATGAGTGAGAATGGCCATAGAAAAAGAACAGGGGAAATGGTAGAGTAAATGGATATCCGAGATAAGTAGCCATGTGGTTCAACTTCACAGAGATGATCACTCTGTTTCATGCTTGGACACTGCTTCATGCTGGCCTCATCACTCCCTGCCACCCCACCTGAACATCACTCAGCACTCGTCGAATCCTGAGAGGCAGCAACACAAAGTTACACTTTGAGACCAAAAATTATTCTTCTCAACCAAACAGCTGTTAGAGCTGCTACTGCTCTTAGGCAGATACCAAAATTTCAGGCAACACAGAAATATTATCAAAGTATCAACAGTATAAAATAAATACTCAGCAGCTCAAAACTCTGAGATGAACCACCTTGTCATTAGAGGGACAAAGCAGAGGTCTTCCTTCTGCTATTATTTGCAAGGGGAAGGACCACCAGAAGAAGAATCAACATAAGCAAGGTAACAGATAAATTATTACTAGAGACAGAACTACTGAATTCCATTCCAGCACTTGGGCATGTTTCACACAACTATGAAGAGTTATCAGGATATAAAATCAATTCAAAACATAGACCATGCTCCTGGCAGGTTCTTTACTGCAGCAGATGTCTGTCAATAAACAGAAATTTAACTGTGCCTCGATGGCATTTCATTATCTGGACCCGAAGAATACTACTAAATACTTCACATTTATATAGGTTAATCTATTCTCCCTTACTGTCTAATATCCATCATGATCTAATCTATGCTGGCAAGACCTCTCATTTCCCTGATGGGATGGGTGTATATTATTAACATGAACAGATTTTATCTGTATCACAGTACTGGTGGCTATTCCTAAACACAATTTCAGTTTATCAAAAAGCAAGATTATATTATTGGTATTATATTATTGAGGGGAAAATACCGACTTGGAATTAAACAAAACAGCATTGCATTATAGATAAAGAAGGAATGTTCTTTTCTTCCTTCCTATTTGCATGGCACTTTAACTTGGTATTCATGCCGACTTTTGGGGGAAGGAAGGTTAAAGTGAAGGCCTCCTGCTCCCCATTTACAGTACTTGAGAACAGTAGATACTCATTTCAACATAAATACGGTACATAAAATTCCAATTGTGCATGGCTCAGTATTGCTTTTGCAGTTTTTACTCTTGAAGGAACATTGTGGTAATTTAGCCTGATCTCCTTAAATGTCCCCTCAAATTTCAACCAACGATTACCACATCGATCACAGTCACTTTTAGATAGGCAACAACCCTTGATTTAAGGGCTATAAACAACGGAAAATTTACCATATCCAATGACTGTCTTTTTAAGTAGTGTAGTTTCCACAATGCCATGAATGACAGCTTATTTTTCATCCAACATGAAGGATATGAGGAAACCACAGGACATGACTGGGTTCCAAATCATGCTGTTTATGAACTATGTGCAAACATACAAACCCTGGTAGCTGAGTGTCTATCCAAAACCCTGTAGCAGACCTACAGAGACCAGGAATTTTACTGTTTATACATGTACGCAAGAATTTAATATCCAATATAGAATACCCTTTCAATTAATTTGTCCATAACACTCTTTACTCTTCAAGATTATTGACTGCAGGTGTGTTTCTCCAAACATGCTTCATGTTACTTCGTTGATAGCAACTTTATTTTATAAGATTCACTAACCTAGGCTAATCCTGGTGCCCTAAGCAGAAGCTAGAACTACTCAGTCTTCCTAGAACCAAACCATTTGAGAAGGTTAAATTCATATATTAGAAGTTAAATTAGAACAAATTGATATTTATTTTTTAAAAAATTCCCACAATATTAGTTGTGCTCATCTTTTCAGCCAAAGACTGTGGTCTGGACTTGCTAAGCTCAGTGAGACTCAGAGTCAAGGAAATGACTCCTCATTAGAGGAAGAAGGAAAACAAAGCTCTTGTTTTCATCAACTCACAGTGTTGCATGTGATTGACAGATAGTGGAATGCATAACTTTAAACCAGACAGACTATCAATCACTCCATACAGCAATCCATGTTCAATTTAACAATTATATCATTTGCCCACAGCAAAGCCTGCTTCTAACCCATCCAAGTCTTCTGACACAAAGCAACACAATGAATGATAAATAATACACCTTACAAACAAATCGTTTTCCATTTTCTTTTTCTTATAATTATCTGGAAAGTCAGCAGCATTTTCTTTCCAGATTTATTCTAAAAAAAACAACAGAAAGCTGTTTTCATTAAATGTATTATAGCAAAGCTACAGAGACAGACAAGGCATTTCCTGAAGAGCTAAGCACAAATACAAATACAGCCTACTGGCATGGGTTTCCTCAGCCTAAATATTTTCAATCAAAGCAGCACTGTATGCAATTAAAAATAAAATCAGAATAAATCTAAATATTTTAATGTCAGGCAACATCTACCCTCAATTAAAAAAAATATTTAAAAATCATATGTTCTTGAAAGTCAACTGCATGGCAACAGGAAACCACAAGGAAAAAGTCATTGGAATTCAGTGGGACTGTTATTCTCAGGATACATAGTTTTTGTAACTAAAACCTATTAGTCTTGTACCTCTATACCAAGAGGCAGTTCAAGAGCTTTGAGTAATAATAACAACACTTTCTACATCAAGGCACATTCTAAACATGAATCCATGGGGCACTTCTGGAAACAGGGGAGTTTGCTGTGGAGCTGGAGAGTCAGAGCTGGCACAAGAAGAGGCACCGGAACCAGAGCGTCGCCTTCTCTGAAGGACTGCAGGGCAACCATAGGCATCTGCTAATCCCTCCTCCTTGGAAGACTTATACAGCAAAGCAAAAGACAGGGCAAGGTAGAAGAAAGCATGACTGTACTCCTCATAATTATGGAGCTCCTTAATTTCAGTGCAATTATGGGCAGCAAGTGGTAGATAACTAGTGCTACCCCAAAAATCAGCACTAAAGAATCTAGCTGGGAATACAACTGCCTTTGCAGAATGCATAGAAACAAAAAATACAGCCTCCCTTTCAGAAAGAGAAGGTCAGAGTACCCAGGATTCAGTGTTATTGATAGAAATTACAAAATAATTTACTGGACTTCTCGCCAGAAAACATGATAGGAACTTCTGCACCTGCTGGAGTATGTTCTAAACTGTTACCCAAACTCGCAAGTCAATCAACCTAGCGTGTAACAGTGTGGCCCAAAAGAGCAATTAAATTTTTCTTTGTTTCAGTAAGACTTCAACACATGTGCTGTACCAAGGATCTGCTCAGTGGCGTTTGATTAGACCACTGTGTCCCAGGACATCGGTAATTCTGTACATTGTTTTTCCTCTGCAATCAAGCACAACAAGCTGCAACACTGTTAAAACAACTGTGCATGCTAAAATCCCCGGCCTTTTATCTCAACATTCCTTAAACATGTTTATTCTTCCCTCAGAAGCTTTTAAACTCAGCCACAAACTTTGTGCTCAACCACGCTATGACACGGCCCGTTCGTTCTAAACTATCCAAGCGTATTCAGAGGTCTTGACATCCAATTCAGCTTACTCATGCAAAGAAAAAATGTTTATTTTGAGAGAGAGAACAGGAAGATAAAATTTCAGAAGAAACCCCAAAGAAATCTCCAATGTTTCCATTCTTCCTCTATTCAGCTACTTTCTTCTATGACATTATCTCCAAGGGTGATGTGCCTTAGGTCTGTGCAAGCAACTTTGCTTCCATGGATAAGCATTGTAATTGCCAGCTTTAGCCACAGAGAAAGAGATGTCCTAAACAAGCTTGAGAGCCAATCCAATCCCACCAAATAAACCATGAGCAGAATTAAGAACACTGCAACTCCAGCCTTTTTCTAGTCCATGCACAGCTAAACAATCACCACACTGCTCAATGTAATACAGAAGCACTATTGTTATTGTACAACTCCCTTACAATGTTCCTCTTTGGAAAGAAAGAGGAAAGAGAAAGCTCTGTATGACAGATAACAGTTGTCTTGCCTGGAAAACTGCACAAAAGCTCTCAGATGATATGTAGAAGAAAGTAGTACAAAAGCATAAGCAGAATATAAAACTGCCTTTCATTCTGAAACCATCATTCAAGTGATATTTTTGCCTCCAAGGACGGAGGCAGAAGCCAGGCCTCTTAAAATCTACCCTTTTCACTTGCTTCCCGCTTGGTTTCTCAATTGGCCCTCAAGAGATGCAAATGAAACCTGCTCAAATAACGACCAAGGAAAATCGGTTATATCTGCAAACATTTACAAAAACAATTACAGATATATCTTCAAATTTACAAAGTTCTAAGCCTGATTTCTTGGGAAATCAAAAGCGTTGACTGGGAGAGCTAGTAGAGTTACAAAGATTTCAGACAAGGACAACACTGGACTTTCAATTGGGAAAGGAAGTCCTTTGACACAAGAGGCAGCAGCTCTGAAACACAACTTCCAGCAGAGCACCTCCAGCAGCTAACTTTAATGCATTAATGGCTACACTAACCCTGGCCAACCACTGAGCAGTGCTCTAAGTGATGCCTCAGGGTAAAGTAAGTGGATAAAAATGCTATTGAGGAAGGTGTGAATAGAAAGCTTTCTTATAGAAAAACATAAATGCTTTCTACTAAGGAGTGATAAGCGCTCAGAAATACATCTTGTGCCGTACCATCTCTGTTAAGAGGGAAGCTATAAAATCTGGGGCAAGACATAAAACAAGGAAGAGACAAAATGAGCTTATTAGCATCCTTTCATGGGTTTTGGCTTCTTCCCTTCTCTCTTATTTTTGAAACTTGAACGTACATAAAAACATTGTTAAAATTGGTCCTCTAAGGCATTCTCGCTCTAAGACTCAACTGGCAATCCAACGAGCACAGAGAGAGGTTTCAGGGATTTTATTCCATATCTCATGACCTAAACTGTGGTTTAGCTTGCTTTTAGGCTTTACTACTGCAGTGCAATACAGTTTTTAAAGAAAAGGCAAACACTGCTATTTACAAAGAAAACACACCTCCTTGCCTACTGAAACACAAGCTCTCAAGGAAAGTGTTTATTGAAATTTAAGTATAATAAAGCAGTAGTTCAGTAGATCTCGGATATTCATGGCAGCACATTTTCCTTCAGAGGTTCTTTGCTTTGCTTTATCATTCCTGACATTTCATATAGCACGTTAAAAGTTTTTGCAGGGAAACAGTACTTTTATCAGAGCAGCAAATTGCATTGGTGGGAGAGGTTGATGCTAAACATTATTAAAAGATCTTCCTTCCAAAATAAGAAATGAATGTAAGGCAAAAAATAATCTGGAAGCTGAAATCCTTTAGAAATACACCAGAAATAAAGGAGGGATATTCTGTTTTTTAATAAGAAAGTCACCTGTGGATCTGTCTGTTAGCTCTGCTTACTATACAGGTCTTCAATGGTGTGATGAAACACTGCATTGTGACTTAACAAGACCGTACATGTAGTTTAGAAAACTTTCCAGATTTCTGTCATTTATATGTCAAAAGATTCCAGTTGACATGGCTACATCACAGTTTTCCAACACCAATTTCAAGGACTTCTAAGCTCCCTTACCAAAATCAAAATCACATTTTATTTAAAATATAGACATTAATATTCACTTTTGTAGCAACACTGAGATTAACATTACTTTTAAATTCTGATAATGGCAGTTTCTGGAAATGATTTGTTGCTTTGCCTTTCCAGCCCATTTGGTGACTGCTCTGATATATAAATTGCTAGCAGATCTATATACTCTGAAATTCTTCAGAGCAAAAGCTATACTTCTTGTTTAAGTTCATAACTGCCAGAGGTATCTCCCAAATATCAATGTATTTTCAACTAGATTTATGTTGACATAAATCTCCACAAGGTCTTTTTTGGTTTGTTTTTGTGGTGTTTTTTCTATTTGTTTCTTTCTGTTGGTTTCTCCCTGTCTACTGTCACTTTTCAGTTTCCAAAACAGTAGTGCACTGTATTTATTTGTAAGTTCTTTCATATGATCCATTTTAATTGCACACATCTTTTTGAATTACTGTCCTTTGCTCAATTAACATATTTTATCTTATGTACAGTCTCTGTCAAAACACCTAAGGTATTCAAACATTCTTCACTCTGCATGTTTTGTTTGCAGACAGCTATGAAGATAGCAGTTTCCCTAAAATTGCAAGTTAATAAATCCCAGAGCAATTAGTTGACATAAAGTGCCTATGCTACCATTGGATTACTAGGGTGAGGACTGGCATGGCATTATTTAGCCTTCCAAAAACCCTTAGTCCTGGAAACTCTTGTGTTTACCTAATGCCTCCTGATAAAGCAGCCTGATCCTCTCCCTGCTGAAATCAGTGACGGAATTGCCACTGACCTCAATAAGAACAAGGTTCCAACGCCACTAACCCAAGGCCTTATTGTTTTGGCACACATCACAGGCATTAAGAAATGTGTCTCCACCTCAAAAGCAAATCCTTTGGGTGTGCAGCAGTAGATAAAACCACTTTACACTGAGATAGCACTTTCTGTTTCAATACATTTTACATGTGATTACGCTTTCAGTCCCTCCAGTAAGATAACTGCATCATTCTACAGACTGGAGAACCAGCACAGAGTTGCTGTCACTTGCCCAGTGAAACATGGGTGAAATTCCAACACTCAGCCCCTGCAGGTCCACGCTCCTCTGATGCTGGGAAGTAAGCTCACAAGTCTCTGTAACTAATCTCCATTTCTCTTCATGAGAATTGAGCTACAGCTCCACAATCCTTTGTTAACATCCACATCTGTGATCTGATTCCACAGAAGTAAAAAGAGGTTACTTTACTGTTCAAGGCCCAATCCCAGTCTGTTAAACCTGCCACACATATCAGTATCCAAAAGCTTCTCCAAGCCAGCTGAGTAGAGTTTAGGCAGTGTATCTAATCCCACAGCACATTTCCAGACTCAAACCTTCTCTGAAATAAGGAGTGAAATTCTTGGACAAAGCACCTGTAATCAGCATGCGAAATACCCCTTTTACACAAACACACTTCCCGAGAGCTTCCCCTGCCTTTTGGCTGGCCACAAACTTTCGCTACAGTCAGCAGAAAAAGCAGAATGTTTATTCTTCATGCCCACATAGCAGCATATCCCTGAAAAATGCCAAGTTATATCAAGTCTGTTTCCTAGCATTCACTCCTTCTTTGCAAGATTGTCAGTGTTTCCACCCTTCCTGCCTTTTCTCTCTAAAAAAATATTTCTTTTAGCCTGTGCTTCGATGCTCACAATAGATTTCTGCTATATGCCTCATAGCAAAATTCTAGGCTGTTCTCTAAGTCATATCCTAAGTTCTATGTGGGTACCTGTGCAGAAGAAACACTACCATGGTCTTCATGGGTCCTGACTGTCAAACAGTACAAATACTTGATCTTGCTTTAAATAACAGCATCCTCACCATCTGCAACAAATCTTCAGCATTTGAGAAGACAGGCTCAGGGCAGATTATAGTAGCATTAACTGAGCTCACACACCCAAATTTTGCTGCTTTCCTTACAGTCTTGCAGACCTACCTGTTATATTAATGATATTGGGATGGCTTCAGTGTTAGCACTTTGAGCAAAGCAGATAGCTGTTAACACTACAGAGTGGACAGACTTTGGTCATGTCCAGACTTACATCCATAGGGTAAAATGGACTTCATAGTTTGGTGCAACCCATGCTGTGTCTCAGGCTTCCCACTCCTTTAGTTCAGCCAGTGATATCACTGAATCTTAAGTTTTCTATTCCTAAAGCAAGTTCTTGATGATTTTCTTGTCCTTCCCACTCCAAGAAGCCCATTAAAAAAAAATAATCTAGCATCTTCCTACAGTTGCTAGACAAAAAATGCTTATTGTATGTCTTCCACTCTGAAGTCACTAGTGAATTGGCTGGAAATGCTTCACTTGCTCTTGCTTGCTCACTATCAACTCCTCTTTATTTCTCAAAAGTATATAAAAAGAATTGGCCCATCTGCATACTTACTCTCCCTTCTAAGTGGTATACTTAAAACTTTAAATAATATGACAAAAAAAGGATTCGTATATCTTTCTGACATATGGATGGAATTCTGGAGGGAGCACAGTTGTGGTAAGAGGAGTTTGTTTTCCTTAGCTGGAAACACATGAGTTATACATTACTGGGAGGCACATCATATTTACAATTGAATGTGCCCTATTAAGACTTTCTTACCCTCAGACACAGAGCAGAGCTGGGGCTGCATCTGCCAAGTCAGTTAGGAGACATTAATGAGGCACACAGAACTCTGCTGCTGTCCGGAGGAAAGCTGATAGTAAACCAACAGACACAGTCACACGGGCTTGGTATATAATTTTGGTCTTTGCTAAAATAGCCAAAATGCCTGACTGTATTGAGAGAATCTCTGTGAAGGAGCTTGTGTTTAAAGTTGTGCTCCCAACTTGGGAACTAATGACCGTGGCAAGACACCCATTAAAACACTCCAGCTTTGGAGCTGAGAGAAACCAAACAAGAGCCCATAGACCTCATCTTGTGATTAGGGAAGGAATGGGGCAGATTGTAATTTCACTTAAACAGAGGAAAGTTTTTTCCCCAAAATTCCAATCTGCATGTCTTCCAAGCTCCTCCTGGTGTCCAGTCATGTTTCTGTTTGCATTACAGTTGCCAGTAGCACAGGAGAACTGGTCCTATGCTCAAGGACAATTCTGCCCTTCTGTTGGTGCAGCCCCTTCAGACACCAGTGGTGAAGAGGGAATGGAGGTGAATTGTGATGGTTGTTACAGGCAAGATAATATAAAAATCAATAAGCTATTGGTAACCCTGCTTTCTATCAGCCCCCTCCTACTGCAGGCCTAAGGTAATCAGCGACTGGGCAAGGGGCCAGGCAAGACTGAGTCTGCAACCAAAGGCAGCTGAAGTTGTTAAAAGACAATATAAAGCTGGTTTTGTCTCAGTTATCTGGGATAGCCCCAGAACTCTATTCAGACTGCAAAAAGAGCCTCAAGAGTTTTATTATTTAAGGAATATGTTGGAAGTCACATTATTTGAGACTCTTAAACTCAGTTGGATGCTGCACTAACACTTGGAGCAAATGCCTCAGTGCATTGCTAGAGGCTTTCAGCATTTATTTATTTTTCATATTAAGACAGAGAGTAAAAACATACTATACAGTAAATTATTAAGAATTTGTTCTAATACTGACAGTTTAAATATTGTATGGGCTGGGTCATGGAACATTAGAGCTGGAAGAAATCCAGCTCCTTCAAACACAGGAGCTGGAGTGAACTCAGGTAACATCAGAGACATAAAATAATTTAGTATACTGAACTGGTTGTTCTTTCCCCCCCCCCCTTATTTCTTATTCCATGTAAAACTCCTGTAATTATTCTTATTATAGGCTATAAACCAGAAGCAATTTAACAAAGACAATGAATGTTAAAGTGAATAAATCTAAATATTAAAAATATAACAGCATACCAATAAACTGCAAAATTGTTTACACATATAGAGAAATTACAATGCAAATGGCAACTTTCCATACTGATAGTATCACCATAAAAAGGCTTGTATTTAGAAGAAATAACATTGTATTTAAAGGGGAGGTTCAAGAGAAAAGATACTTTAATTCAAGAAAAGACTGAAGTTAAGAAATGGAAGATTCTGATTACTGTGAGAAAGAAGTAAACATACACAACAACCTTTAGGCTATGGAAAATTATTCTGATTATTATGTTGAAAATCTCTCTTTTTCATGCACTTGACACTCATCTGAATTTAATACTTGTTTGTATACCACAAAGAAAATACTTGCACTTGTAGTGTGTGGAGGAATATTATAAATAACTTTTCCACATCTAGTTTCTACTGACAGTAGGATCTACAGAGCATGAAATGAACAGAGCATAGCCATAAACCAAAACAAAAGGCATCACAATATTTCATACAGATCAGTATGCATATATATATGTATACGTATATGTGTATATATATATCAGTTTTCTGACAGCAAGCTGCTCTTTATGACATTTTGCAGTGATCACTTAATAGAGGCTGCAAGAAGATGACTGGGGATTTATCGCCCTCTCGTGAATAGCAAAAAAGCTGCAATCTTTCTGAAAATGAATGTGCAGTTGCTGCTGCTACTAAGGAATCCAGTGGTAAAAACACATCTGTACAATTAATAAACAGAAATTCAGATTACTAAAGGTAGGACCACTGATTACTGTAATAACCTCATTTTATCAGAAAAGGACAAATTGCAAAACTAGAATTAATTCAAATTCAAATTAGACCAAGCAAGATATTTTCCCATTTAAGCAGGAAGACAGCAATCTAAATTCCACAAAATCACTGCCTGAAGCACTGATGTCAAACAGCATAGACTAGTTCAAAGGTGTGTTAACCCTCCCTGATTGCATCCACAAAGCTTCCTTCCATTTCAAAGGGAGCAGGAGGATGAAAATACCAATTTTTGCCATGCAGAAGATGTGGCCTTTCAGCTGCAATAAATAATCATGGTCTAACTCCAAATTTGTTTGCAATCATAACTGAAGTTCACAGGAACAGGTGTGTCTTGGTCCAGCACCCCACAGCAGCTCCGTAAGAAAACAGGCTAACTCAACACTGGGAAGCCATCAGACCTCTACTGAGTTATTTTTAAATATCTTCCTCTTTGTGGCATTAATTTCTTCCTTGCTGCTCTGCACCCATTCAGGTTATTGCTGCTCTTTTTCTTAATCTCCCTCTACGGTCCCTCTCCTTTCCCAAAAGACCACTGAAATCATGGTAAAAGCCATAAAATAGTCAGGGAAAGCCACTCCCAGCCCTGCATCTCACAAAACTCCAGAGCTGAGGGAAAGCAAGGATGATCTCAAGCTGTTGGACACTAGGGTTTCCATTTCATACCTTGCACTAAGCCTGGGCAGCTACATCTTCCCTTCCCTCTGCTTTGCCCTTCCTCGTGCACCCTTTACTAAATAAATAATCTAAAGGGAACCCTTTCAACCTGAACAATTCTGTAATTGCTCCCTCCCACACACTTCTCTATGCCTCCTCATCAGACCAAGTGCCCACCATCCTCTACCAGTCTCTTCTCAGGCTCAGCCTGTGACAGAACCATAGGCTTTCCCAGGCAGGCATGGGCCCTTCCTGGGGGCATTCCCAGCATATTCACTGCGTTAACAAGAATTCGTTCTGTTCTTCTGTCACCACATCTAATAACAAGATGGCTCTCTCCTATACATCTGCAACCAAAAATCCTGACCAAAACTCTCTCCTGAGATTATTATTAAGACATAGTATCAAGAAGCCAAGTGCAATTTGATTAAGAGAAACAGAGGACCCTCATCCTGAGAAGCAAGAATAACACTTAGAGGAGTCCAAGAGCTTGTGTCTTGGATGTGCTGCCTTCCCTAATTTATAACAAATAAAGCATAAATCTTATCCAAATGAGGACATCACCAAGTCCTACTAGCACAACATAATAACCACTTCCTTGAAAAGCTATGTATTAATACCACTTAGCATAATAAATATTTAAAACAATACTGCAGTAAAGAATACAAATTCACCTATGTCTTTCCTGTTCTTAGTAGTGACTCTTAATGAACACAGCTTTATAGCTACTATATTTAAATGCAATTAGTTCCATACATTTCCAGCTTAATAAGAAATAATACATATTCATTTCTGCTCATTAACAGTCAGTATATAACTCTTAGCTAATGAACATTCAATTATGTTCCCTGAATACATTGTGGGAAAATTCTTTTTGTGGCTCATATCAGTTGACTTCAATTCAGTTGCTGCTAATTAAAATTCTTTTGCTTCATGTAGACAAACCTGGGGTTTTTGGAGTCCCTGGAGACTTTTTTAAGAGTTCTGTTTTATCTTTATGTACAGTCAGCTCCCTAATTAATGCTTTAAATAGGGTAAACTTTACTGAGGCTCCTGGGTTCAGTTCAAAGGAAGAAAAAAAACAACTGTTAATTTTATACTTCATTCTCACAGAAATCACTGGAGTCTCTCTTTTTCTTGTAAGTCTACTTTTTTCTTTTGTTTTCAAGTAAATTCAATAATCAGGGAAGGTGCCAGTTTGAGAGCACTGGGAGTTGGAGATCCCCCATTATCAGACTAGAACTTTTAGAGGAACAGAAGAGAAACTCTTGTCAAGTTGTCTAGTTGCGCAGCCAGCTCACGTGAGGAAGGAGGATTCTCCAAGGGGACATACCCAATGGACTCCCTGAGATAATCCTACTTTTATTTTCACTCAGCATCAGCAAGAGCCAATGCTATTTTTTCATCATTTGTTAACAGAGCTGGCTCAGCAGTCTATCTGCCTGTCTAGGACCAAAAACTTAACCAAGTCCTACTTACTCCACTGAGACTAACACCATGCAAGCTAAGCATTTACTGAAGTGCCTCCCTTTGTGGAGGTCATTATTAGCTATGATTTGCTAAATCAAGTGATTAGGCTTTTGCCTCTTATGTCCGTTAAGCAGTCCAAAGGGAAAAGAATTCAGCAGAAGCAGCTTCAGGGAATTCTCAGCATGTTTCCTTCTTTGATGCAGCATGCTGGGACTACTTGACCTGCACCTATGGGCTGGCATGCTTAACAGCCTGGGGACAGCAACTCCTCTCTGATAAAACCAGCTTGAAACAACTCTCAAATTGAGTGAATGTTTTGAAAACTTACCAGGCAAACACTGTGAACCTTATGTGCACCAATATAAGGGATACAACACTAACACAGAAAGTCTAACATTTAGGGAAGAAGGGAAAGGGGCAGAGAAAGGAAAGTCTGTAAGAAAAGATATAGAAGAACATCCAGGAGAAAGGTTAGCTTTACATGTGTTTCAGTTCTACTTAACATTAACTGAAAACTCCACAATACACATATCTCTGCAACTGCCTTAGAAGTAAAGTATACTTGTGCTTGTGTGTACACCCATGCACTCCTGTATGCCTGCTGGGACGATTGCATGCGCGAGTATCAGCAGCCCTGAGAGTCCACAGGTACCTGAGTACTGTGAAATGAACAGTCCAGAACTGCTTTTCTTCCTTTTAGTCTCACTAAACCAGTGAATTCTACTGAGGGACATGTGGAGCTGGATTCCTAGGAGGCTAAAATTGATTAATGGAACCCTAAGGAATTACACCATATGTTACTCAGCCTGCCTCAGTGCCTTTTACTTAGCATGATACTGGGGTTGTTTGTTGCATGGTCAGGGCATAAAGACTTTTGAAGTTATATAGCTTACCAGGATAACATGGGAAGAGCATTCCAGGCAGAGAAAGAGGAATTCGATATGATTTGTATTACACTTTTTGGCTGCACTGATCCCTGGAGAAAACATGCTGTCAGCTGTGCCCAGATTGCCACTTAGAAGGCATGAGCTGTCATCATGTCAGGAGGGAGGCAGAGACTCAACCAGCATTAAGGGACCATGGCCTGGAAAGAAAGTTGTTAATAAATTGACAATGGAAACACGCTGGCAATCTTCAGCTGTCCTCGTACCCATTTCTCACAAGTAGTTCCCATTTAGTATTACAGAAAGAAACAGGAAAATCAGACTGGCACTTTGCATGAAGAAGTTTTGTAGCTAGTCCTTAGGAAAAGTTGGTTTTCTCTCAAACAGGGAACAGATGCTGCCCTACCTGCTGTGTGCAGCAGTATTACATGGCTGTGCCAGGAGATGGCAGATTTTTGTCAGATGCCAGCAGGGAGCAAGTCAAACACAAGCAGGTTTTCAATTTCTGTATCAAAAATGCCTTTGTATGCATGTTTTGTAAAGGTAAAACAACAGCCCTAATCAGAACAGTTAAACAGATCAATGTTTAAAAGGGCAACTTCTTTCAGCTTCTGGTTCAGATTAGGAATTATGACAGAAGAGTTAAAAAAGTGTTTGCAAAGATTTCATATTCTGCAATATATGATTTTGCCTACCCCACATTTTATAGAATTGATACATCCTGGAATTACTTTACAATTACTATAGACTTATTAAAATCATTATGATAATAAGTCAGAGTATATTTTGACAAAACAGAGGAAGAGAGTAAACTGTACCAAAAGCAGCTATGATAAGGCTAAGATCTTAGTTCATTTTAAACTGTATATATATCATTTATGATAAAAAATATAAAGCTGCATACACTTCAAAAAAGCTGTGTCTGTTTATAAGAGAGAAAAACTTCTGTCTTACACTATGAAATTGTGTACCTGCTCCAGGGCCATTTTTTTACAGTTTCAAGGCAGAATCAAGGGTATAGGGTAGGCTCTCCAAGAAAAACATCCATTGTCCTAGTGACCTGTAGAACTAAAGCTGTAGCTTCAACCTAGAAAAATAATGAGTAGCAAGTTAATGCTACCATTCTCTCAATGCCCATCTTGAGCACCATACGCACCTTCTGGTGAAAGAAAGACTATAGACATCAGCTTTGCAAAAGCTTGGTGGTGGTTTGTGTTAGTGGTCCATCAATAAAGGTTCATTTTACAAGGGATTCACAGACTGAAAAGAAATTACTATTCAAAAGAGATGCTGACATCAATTTAGCCAAAGAATCACATAGGATCAGACCTTGTTACCTGTTCTGAACATTAAAGCTTTTTTTTTTGCACTTTGCTTGTATTTTGGTACCTGTGATGTTAAGCCTTTTTAATGCTGCTATAGCTAATCAGCCTTAGAGTAAAAAAACTTCATTATTGTTTTTAACAAACATACAAGTAACCAGAAGTATAAACCTAAAAAAGAAAAGCATAATGTCTGCAAAGATAGATATTTTAGTATTTCCCTGTTCTAGAGCTCAGATTACTATTGACAACTGGTAAGGACAAATGCAGTGTTTCTTAGAACTCTGCATTGTAAATCACAAATAATTGTTCAGAAATGGATGCAAGTGTTATCATGTACCACAATGTTAGTCATAGGATTAGGCCAGTGACAAAAAAGCAGACACGATTACACAGGGATATAATAATATAATTTGTTAGACACAAATTCCTGCCCACTCAGTTGCACTCCTCCTAGCAGTAGTATTTCCAGTTTGGGTACTTCAAGAAAGACGTGGACTCACTGGAGAAAAGCCACAGGAAAGCTTTAAGAATGCTCAGATTATCTAGAAACTATGATCTGGGACAGAAAACCTGAAACCATTAGTCTAGTGAAAGCTTAAGAGAATCGTAACACTACAAAAGAATGCAAAAACTAGCTGCAAACAGGTTATCTCGTGCCCATTGAGGATGGGTATCATCTGCAATGAGATTCTTCTCAGACACAGAAAAAATCATTTCAAGACATTATCAGAGAACTGCTGGAATGGATGAGCTAAGGAAGTCATGGGGTTTTACAATGAGCTTGTACAATCAACAGTCAAGAGTGATGGAGGTAGAATTGATCTTTCTCCTCTGGAGTTCACTCCAGCCTTACTTTCTGTGACAAATGTGCTGATCTGTTTCGCAGACAGCTATCAGGTTTTTTAGAGAACAGTCCTGGTTGCAAGGACAGGCAATCACAGGGAGATCCTGGAAAACAGCCAAGGGAAATGTTACATTCCTCAAGCTTCCATTATAGGCAGGCTTCATTTAGTCCAAATGTATCATTATGATTACTCCTTAAGCACCTGTAGTTGCAAAATACAAATAATAATTTTACCATAATTAAGTTTTATTAATGCTGATGATATCTCTGTGGAAGCACACACGTCAAAGTGGGAACCGAACTACAGGGCATTTATTTTTATTACAGCAGTATGAACAGTCCAACTACATCCAGACTAATGTGGTGTGAGGAAGTACCGATATTTTTATGGGAGGGAGAAAAGGAAAAGCACCAGAATAAAACAAAACATTTGAATCAATACGACACAGGAGGCCAGAGACCAGTGCTCTGTGCACAGACAGACTGGTGGCTCTGCCCCACCACCGTTGTGGATTTCCGTGAGGACCCAAGACCCTGTTTCCTAAGTATGGTCAGGCTGGCACTTCCTTTTGGGTTTGAAAGCAGCAGCAGCAGCAGCAGCGGCGGCATTTCCCGCGCCGGGCCGGCTGGCAGAAGGTGCCGCAGAACTGCGCTCTAGCCCTGCCGGCCCTGCAGAGGCTGCTCGAGCCGCAGCCCTCGGGGCAGACTGCGGGAGGAGATCCCAAGGGCACCCAGCGCATAAAGCCAGCCTGCAGACGCTCTGTGGACATCAGCTACTCAAGACCAGAACTTCTGTATCAACTCCGTGCAGTGGTGAAAAATGCATCATTCTCCTATAAACTACCTCTGCCCCGTGTTGCCCCTTTCCTCTCTCAGATAACGGCCCATGTAGATCCCAGAGTTACAAACATCCCACTGTTACGAACACATCAAACTCAGCTCAGGGCTGCGCTGTTCGCAGCAGCCGCACAAGGCTCCCGCCCCGGGCGGGGATCCCCTCGCCGCAACACGCGCGGATCCCCGCGGAGCGGCCGCGGCCGAGCCGGCCCGCCCTCACCTGCCCAGGCGGGGCTCCCGCGGTGGGCAGGGCCGGCCGGGGCGCCGCTGGCCCCGCGCTCCGCCGGCGGCTCATGCGCAGCCGCTCGGATGGCGGCGGAGATGGCGCCGCGGGTGCTGCCGCTGCCCAGGCAGCAGTCCTTCTGCCCGCCCACCGTCCCCAACCCCTTCGTCCATCCCGGCCGCCTCGGCGCCAGCGACATGCTGCGGGTAAGGCTGGCNCGGCAGCGCTGGTTACCCCCGGCAGCGCTGGTACCCCCGGCAGCGCTGGTACCCCGGCAGCGCTGGTAACCCCCGGCAGCGCTGGTACCCCCGGCAGCGCTGACACCCCGGCAGCGCTGACACCCCCGGCAGCGCTGACACCCCGGCCAGGCGCAGCTCTAAACCAGCGCTACGTCCCGCGCTCCGAACCGACGCGGGGCTGCGAGCAGAGCGGTGTGGAGGTCACTGGTCGCTTTGAAAAGCCCCCCCGCCAGCGGCGGCCGCGCGAGCGATCGCGGTTTGAAAGCGCCGCCGGGAGCCGCGGCTGCGGACCCAGCGCCGAGCCGGGGGGGGAGGCGGGCAGCGACCCCGACACTGTTACACACCCACAGCCCCTGCCTTGGCCGGGAACAGGCGTGTAGTAACAACACTTCCTTCCCCTGCATGGCATTGTTTGCTTCCTGAGCTAGGCTAGAGAGCAGATAAATGAAGAAGTTAGGTAAACAAAGATGCGAAAGGTGATCGGCGTTTTTTGAAATTAAGTTCTTCAAGCCAGCAGCCTTCAGAGTCCACGAACTGCGTGCTTGCTCGACACACAGAGGCTTATTGACTTAAAACTTTTAACGCAAGGTGTACGAGGTTTTGAGAATGTTTGTGCAGTCGTTGCCGATAACAGGCCATTCCTGGAGAAAACTGGAGTCCTGTTTCGAGGATGAAATACTGTTAATCCATCACATCACATGCCTTAGCTCTAAAGTGAAGATGATAACTTACCTCCAATACAAAAAGCTAAAATCAAAAATACCATTTTCCAGTCATCCTGTTTCATATGCTTAACTCACTTTAGGCTGATTCTGAGGAGGGGGATTTAATCTCTTGGTTCTGTACTGCAGGGTATACAACAGAAAAAGGTACCCTAGATTCCACTGGGTTACTGGGTCACTGGGCAAAGTGAACTAGGCTTCTGAGCTGAATGCTGTCCCAGCAGGGCTTGTGTACAAGTACACACAAGACTTAGAGGGTACTTGTACAATTAAGAAAGCTAAAACTAGTTCTGGGCCTTAATTTTTAAAAACATGCTTTAAAAATTAGCTGAGGAACCACACATGAACTAACATATCATTGTGAAGACAATGAGGACATCAGTGTATAGGTGAAATTACAGCATATTCTGCTGATCCTTTGTAATATCTGAAGCTGATGTACAACTAAATATTTTATGTTTCATATAGCACTTCAAGTTATAAACAGTGTTTGCCCTGAAGGTAGCTGGGTGGAGGAAATGTGAGAAACCTGGAAAACAATTTCAAATCCTTTTATCCTGTATGTTTTACTAGCATCCTGGAACACATTTCAACTGCGTCTGAATCAGTAGCTGTAGGCATGAACCCTGAGGTAAAAAAACCCGTTTCTTAATGAGGTTCCAGAAATGGACAGCTTTCTCTGCTGGCTGTAACTTCTACAGGATGCACAGACTACTTCCAAAAGCTTGCATTTTTAAGCTACAATTACCATTTTAGCTGTAATAAATATATTCTACTTTTTTTCCTTGAGGAGGAAGGGATGAAGAACTTTATTATGTCTTAAAGCTTAAGATACTTCCATACAGAACTTCATAATGCACTTGGAACTAAAAGCACCCAGCTGGGTCAGGGCCTGGTGCCAGCGAGTCTAGGAGCAAAACTAGTAATCACAAAATTGTAAAGCAGAAAAACGGAAGAGAGAGAACCTTCTCATTGTTCCCTTCTGTTCTTTCACTCCTATAAAGACCAGGATACTTCCTACTGACTGCTTTGTCCTGTAAAAGTCTGCTCCCCTCTTGCCCAGCAGTGTCAGTCAGACCAGCTGGGAATCAGGGCCTTACCAGAGAGTGTTACCATAAACTCCAAAAAAGGGAAGTTTCCCTTCTCTTTCCATTTATGTCATGTCTAGTGTTTCCCCATTCTTGCATGCTGAAGGATAGTTTTGTTATATCCCTCCTATTCTATACTATTTTCTTAACATACACCAGTAAAAAAGTACAATTTCAAAACCCTTTCTGGGGATTTCCATAGGCTGATGAACTCCTTGAATGTAGAGGCTGCTGCATGTCTGGCGAAAAGTGCTTGAAAGTGAGAGAGGCTAGCTGTTTGCATTCCATGCAGCTTCAAATATAAAACCAGACTGTAGCCAAAGTGAAACGTAGAGAGAGAAGATTTTGCATTTTCTTGCCAGTCCTTAGATTGCTGATTGTTCACCAGCCAGTGAGTTGTGTGTCACACTTTAGAACATGCAAAGCAAGGATCAGCCGTGCTGTGCTAAACATGCGCCGAACAAGATTTTCAGTTATTCAAACACTTCTGGTTTTCAGACTCTGACTGAAGTTGGCTGCAATTCATCATTGAGATTTTTTCTTGGTTTTAGTTGCAGTTCTGTTCATTCTGATTGTTCACTTGCTGTCCTGATTTCTGAACTGCAAAGCACAAATTCTGGTTAAGTCATTACTGAAGAGATGCTCAGTGGATTTCTGCAACTATGTAATGGCACAACCGGCATGCTAAAAGCAATATTTTTAACCCCATGCTTGGAAGCAAGCAGGCAGACTGTGATATCCCTTGGATACTCTTGGAAGACCCTGCCTTACTCTGGATGTGCTGCTGTGGGAGTCAGCTTCAGATGTCGGAGGAGCTCAGTTGGAGGTGGGCTTTGTTCTGGTCCCCAGCCTGCTGTTTCCCAGATAAGTTGACAGCAGCTGAAGCCGATCAAATTTCAATCTGAATTCTGTGGCTTTCTGATAGACCTGCTTTTCCTCTTTCCAAGTTCCAGCCATCATTGACAGTATAATCCCATGTACTGATCAAGGGTTAGTCAGCTGTGGAAGTGGGATGTGGGCTGCCAGGACTGTCTGCAAGAATTGCAGTGTGACACATAGGCAGTTACTGCAGATACGATAAACAGAAAGTACACGGGTGATTCAACATGTGAGAAAAGGTTCTTTGGATGACTCAGAATAATTCTATCTTTGTGGTTATTGTATACAGAAGATGGAGTAGCTCTGATCCTACTTAGTAGTTTCTAAACTTATTTTCTTCTGTATGTTTTTCTCCTATACTTTCTCTTTTCTAGCCTACCTTGACCTTTCTCTTTTCTGTCCATTTCTTCCCCTACCCTGCAGCTGAGGAAAGAGAAACGAACTCTGCTTCATTACACAGTGACCTAGAAAGCCAGTAGCTTGCATCAGCAGATCAGTACCACCTGTGCATCTGTCTAAAATAGATTAATGAATTTATTAAAGTTTTGAGGAAGGGATTGTTTTGCTTTTGCTATTGCATCCTTTATTTTTCATTGTAGGTCAGTGAATATGTTATTTTTTCATAAAGAAAAAAGTTACTTTAAGTCAAAATGCACAAATGTATGCTTATGCTGCCAATTTTAGATAACTGAATGCATCTGAAATGTTGAACTGGGACTATAGATCATAGGATGCATATAGAGGAAAAAAAGACTCATCTAATTTTGGGAGACAAGCAAAGAGTCTTGGTTGGTTTAACTTCCTACCTGACTTTTTCAGATTTGCCACAACTGGCAGTAGAGCGACTGGGAGCAATAGATCTGCAGGGTCAAATCTGTCATGCCCAGCTACTGAACCCTTTTCTGTGATCCAGAGCAGTCCCTCTCCTGTTTTTCCTGAAGTTATGGTTAAAATTTTGTAGCTAGTTATATACAACTGTTCTATAAAAGGAGGAGATAATCATGCCTGAATGTTCAGATCTTTCCTGGAAATACATTCTATGGCAGTGCTTGCAGACTATAAACATCAACACAGTGTATCTGCTTTTCATGCTTATCCTAATTTGCACTGTGTGACCGCTGTCATGTTTGGTCTGTTGTCACTGTGTCTGTGGTAACACATAACTGAGTCCTGAAGGCCCAAAATTCATCTTAATCCTCAGCAGAATCAGATGGTTTAGTCTCTCCTGAACATTGACAAGAGGAGAGGGAGAGGATGTAACATGAAGGTGGAAGGGATTTGGTGGGGAGGGAAGGGACCTTGTTGGTGAAAGAAAGATTAGAAGCAATTGAGAGTATGAAAGAATTGAATAAATAATACACTAAGATACTTATTTTCCAAATACTCTACAAACACTTGTTCCTCTTTTAAAAAAGAGGTAAATTAAAATCCACTGAGTTGCTTAATCATCACAGCTCTAAGAAGTTACAGACTATTTTGTAAAGCTGAAGCTTTGATTGATTGAGAGAGGAAAACCGTTGTTCAGTTGTAGATTTTCCTAAAAAATAGTAAAACATAAAGAGCAAGCTCACAAGCCTAAATTAAACTCACATAACTGTCCTTCGGTAACTTCACCCGCACATCTGAACTGGTGGAGTTACCAGTCCCTGACCAATGACACACTCTCAGTAAAAGTTTTGAGGCACTTCTAGAAACATAGCCCAAATAAATTTAAAAAACTCACTATTACAGTTCTGCTTGGGCATATGTTGTTGTGTGATAAGTTTGCACACAAGCTGGTCCTTATCAGAGAGTGGCAGCTGAGCTGGATTAGGTGCCAAAGAGAGTTCTTACCAGGAATGCTGGGCTATGACTTGCACCTGCTAACACAGCTCACCTGCCTCCCATACCTGGGCTTGCTCAATCTGCACAGGGCTGTGTTGCACCATAAAGACCAACCTTCAGGATATAGTTTCTAACCTAATGTGCTGGGGTAAAGCAACTAAGAGTTTCTTCCTGCCCTGGCCTGCAGCACAGTCTGCCTGTGGTAAAACATTGTGCCAATACACCTGTTTCCTGGAGCTGTTCATGAAAAAATGCAAGCTAAAAATTCCTTGGAGGGAGCTGGGGATGATCTTTGAAGTTTGTTTGCAACCCGGGCAACTGAAAATTCCATTTTGCTTAAGTCCCGACTAGGGGAAATGATGTTGCATTGTGTGTGCACAGCTCCCAGTAAGTAGTAGTGAGGATCCCTTGCAGCAACGTTGTGACTCAGCGTGAGATTTGTCATTTGAAAGGGCAAGAGTACAATTTAGTCATCTTGACAATCTCACTTGGCCTCTGGAGAGGCAGTTAGTGACAGAAGGCTCTGTAGTGGAGGTATGTATCAGCTGGGCAGACTCATCTGAGCTGGTTGTATGCTGCAGACTAAGGCCAAATATAAACTAGAGCCAGCAAACTTTATTCACTCTCTGGGTCTGGCAACATCCAAACCAAAAGCTTAAATACTCAGATATTCCAGTTCTACATGCAATGGGAACTCCAAAGTGAAAATGAAAGACCAGGAATGGCTTCCTATAAGAGCACTGGAATCCTTAATGCTCTCCTTACTATATCATGTAGCAATAACGTTGGTATTTTTAAATCCTTATAAAGTAGCTACACAGGTGGCAGTGTCATTCCTGTTGATACCATTTCTTAAAATTTTCCCCTCTGTTTTTCCAGACTGTTCTCCAGGGGATTATTCTTCTACCCCTCCGTGTCACGTGCATCCTACTCATTCTACTGCTAGCATGGCTGTTTGCATCAATTGCAACTTTCTGTCAGCCTGGAAAAGGATCTGTGCCACTGAAAGGATGGAGAAGGTAAAAAGACTGATATTTGTGAAAACTGAGCATTTTGGGGGGGTTTTAATAACACAAAGCTGGAGTCTAAACCTTTTTTTTTTCTTTCTCATTCCTTTTGATTAAAGAGGATTCCTCAGTGATATCTTAATTTTACCCACTTAGATGAAGCAACTTTCTAGTGAGTGTATTTTACAATGATAGTGGAGCTTTTTAAGTAGGTAGAATTTCAGTTCATCTTGAGACTAAAAAGAAATTTATGCTAAAATCTTTATAGATTTTTTGTAAGCCAGGTCTTATTTTAGTAATAATACTAATAGAAATAGTTGAGAAAAACATTCAGAAGAGTAATTGATAACATTAGATAGGCTGGGTTACTGTGTAGCCTTTGTCATTTCTGCTGTGCTATGATTCTGTGACAAAATTAGCTTTGACAGCTCCTGTCTTAGCTGCATTGCCCTTGAAGTGGTATTTTGTAGCTGCTTCCGTGGGTTCTGGGTTTCAATCACTCAGCTTCTGACCTCAGAGTAATGAAGTTCTCTCCTAGCATTGCAGCTGCAGGAGGAAGAGGAGACACAGGAAATAAATTTCTGTCAAGTCTGAGGGGTTGTGGAGAGTCCCATGAAAGGAACAGGTCCCTTATGGTGGGGACATGTTCCAGGAAGAGAGCGCTGTCATTTAACCTTATTTGTTTAAAATTGATGGTAAAAGAACACTATCAGTTACCTAAGCTCTTACAAAAAGGACACTGAATCTGCTAATTACTCCCCTCACAGCACTGGTATTCAATAAAGCTATAAAATATGACAAGGGAAATAGTGTACCTGGGAGGAGGGTTTCACAAGGTGCTGTATGCTGCTTTAAGGTGATGTTCCCTTCCATAATTCCCCTTTGGCCCTGCATTCCCCTGGTGTGTAGCATTGCTATCCTGTGTTGGGCCCCACTGCTGGGTAGAACTAGGAAGTCTATTATGTGCTTTTCTTTTAAAGTACAAAATCAGTACTGACTGTAAGATGGATGATATTTCTGTGTTTCTGTTACAAGGAGGATGATCCAGACAACCCTCCCAGGCCTAACTCGCACCGCGTTCTTCGTAATGGGTTTCCAAGTTAAAGTAAAAGGGAAAGTAGCGAGTCTGCCAGAAGCCCCAATCTTTGTTGCTGCTCCTCATTCAAGCTTTTTTGATGCCATAATTTGTGCCCTAACTGGAATGCCATCAATAGTGTCTAGAGCAGAGAACCTGTCAACTCCAGTATTTGGAAGTAAGTATTTATGAAAAAAAAAAAAAGGTACAAGTCAGCAACTTGACATTGGTCCAAAAATTGTATCTCTTAAAGTGATTTAGGGGCAGACTTTAAAGTCCTTAAGTTCCAAAGATACTGACGAATTATTTCCAGTGAAATTCCTGTGACATGTTATCTTTCTGAATTGGTAAAAATGTCTAGAAGTATGCTCTTTCTTTTTAGATATGAAATACAAATCACTTTAAACATTATAATGAAAACATGTTTTGCAATTGCTCAGGCTAGAACCTTTCTCTTTAATTCTCCCAGAAGGTAACTGAAGAAATCTGTCCAACTTTTGTCTTTTAACAGTGTGGCCCATGAGTTTAAAACACAAATTAGTGAAGGTTATTTCAAAACAGACCCAAACTGCATCAGTCTGGAAAATACCACATATATAAGTTTAAACTTGCAGGCACTTTTATGGAATTTTTTAATGGGAGGAAGACAGGAAGGAATAAAAGAGGAGTTACTCTAAAAGGAAATGCAGAGAATGGAAAAGATCAGATGACTCCTGCTTCTATTATTTTCTCCTCCTTTTGGCACAAAAAGAATCCCTGTTTGCATTATTCCTGGAATCAGCTGTAGACTTTCTGCTTGCTGTACAGTAACCCAGAACTAAACTCAGTAAGCACTATAATAAGAAAGTGACTGGAGGAAATAAACTAACAAACAGTTAATATATTGATTTTAGCTTAAAAGCTTGGGGTTGGGACATAGAAGGTCATTCTTCATCAGATTTCTCAGCACATTTCAATAGGTCCACCCATTCTGATGCAGACTTTTCATTAAATAAGTTAGGCCTGAGTGTTGCCTGTGAATGCAGTTGCAGTTAGGTCACTCTTAGAATTGTGGGGAAACACTTGGTGAAAAATAACAGTAATACTATTAGAATGTGTTTGGGTGAATTTTGCGTGTCTGTACTTCATGTAAAGCTCCTCAGCTGGCAGTGTAGGTATGTCTTGTGTGTCTGACTTCCTATTTTGCAGAATGAGGAGAATAATAATGCTAAATTATTAATAATTAGTCTGAAAGTTGTGTGGAATATGCCTCCTAGTATAAAAAACAACATGTTTTTGCCTCAAAGAAGCCTTGAACCCATATGTTTTTGTAGCACCAGTATAAGACAATTTTATTTTATCTCCTTCACAGCCATTTTAAGTTCCCTTCAGCCTGTAGCAGTTTCTCGTCAAGACCCTGATTCACGGAAGAACACAGTTGCTGAGATAACTAAACGGGCATTATCAAGAGGCCAGTGGCCACAGGTAGTAAATACACTACTTTTCTTCTGTCATGTATTCATATTACTCTTCACAATATCACAAGTGCCCAGCTGAATATGATTCTCTTGATGCAGAGAGATGAAATCAGCTCTCAGGTGTGTGTCTGGCTTGAGAAAGGAAGAGGCTGGTACCCTGAATGCATTTTTTCATGATAAATGAGGCTGTTAAAATCCATTGAGGACCAATTCCTGTTGCAAATGCAGACACCTTTGACTTTCTCTTTTCCCTGTTCAAGCCTAAACATGCTGTCCCCAGCATAGCAAATGACTTGCATTGGTATCCGTGAGTGTTCTGAAGGGAGCTCATGGGTGAGAAGATAAGTTGTAAAGCAGTTCTCAGAACAGTTAGGGGATGAGCAGTTGGTGAGATTAGTAACACAGACTTGTCCAAGCTCCTGCACAAAGAGTTCTTAAGCTCAAAACGTCAGTTTCTCGTGTAGAAAATAGCTGAGGTAAAGCTCAGTTCACTCTTCAGCCATAGTTACTGCTTCTGCACAGTGGTCATTCCTCAGCAGCAAGCTCTTACACTTCCAGCTCTTGGATGGCTTTCCATCCTGAAGAGGCAATGGGGCAGTGGCCACTCAGGAGGGAGAAAAATGCTGATGTAGCACCTCTGTTACTTTTACAACAGGTAGAGGGCTAGGATGGAAATCCACATCCTTTGCAGGAAGAAAGACAAGGAGCAGTTGTGAACCTCCTGTCATCTCGTGTGGCAGTGCCTTTCTGCATTCTTCTGTTGCATTGACTCGGGTGTCATGTTGCTTTGGATACTACAAACACACTCTCATGCCAAGCTGCTGGACAAATGCATTGAGTGATACAAGACCTTTCTGCGAGGATACCCTGTGCAGATCTGTGTATAAACTGATGCTTTGCGTTTTGAATTAGTTTTGTTTTCTCAAGGGTTTATTTACTTAAAAACTGAAAGTGACTGATTCAGTAGCTAAAGTCATAAGGTCTGTAGTCATAGTTGGATGCCCCCTAAATGAGTAAGAAAAGTAAGAAAGGTTAACTTTTCCTCTACTGTTGTTCCACTGAATGGCTTTTGAGGAAAATTAAAAAAGTCAAGTGAAAATAGCAGTAAAAAAATTCAGTAGCAGGTATCTCTGACAGCTAGACATGCTGTCTACTGCTGTACCTTCTGAACACTCTCTAGGAACATACTATGCAAGTAGGGAAGACCAGTACTTGCCAGGTTTTTTTGTAATGGCATTATTTAGACATTTCATGCATTTTTACTTCATAAGCACCTTATAAAAAGTGTTTTAGCATTTAGGATACTTTCATTTGATTCATAAATGCATTTTTCTAAGCCTCTTTAATATTGTTAAAGACTCCATTATATTTTTCAATTTCTCAGTTATACAGAGGATTTTAAATATTCACATGTCAAAGCAGGGAAAGCGTGCTTTTTTTTTTCCCTTTTAATACTGCGCTTGCAGACTGTGCTTACAGTGTTGCTCAGGATTTGCTAAAATGTTATGGATGAATGCCCTGGTATACTTAATCTCTGATGAAAGCAGCACGGGGAGGAAGGGGAAATTGGCTCTACACCAGTGCTGCACTTGGGATAAAACATGGCAGATGTAGTCTATGAGTCAAATAGTCTGGGAATCTCCAAGACTGAGTCAGCAGTACAACTGAGAGTATCACTGGGTGATTCTTAGTCCTGTGCCCTGACCACACCTTCCTCCTACTCATTTTTTTTTCTTGAGAAACTTGACCAGAAGATGATGTATCTCATACCATCTTCAGAGTGCTTGGGCTGCATTCTTGTGGTATGATAGAAAAGAAAGAGTAGCTGGATTCCCTGTTCCATTCTCTTAAAACCCAGACACAGCAGACTGGGCAGCACTTGTGCATATTAATAGCATGAGGGTCTGAGTAGTGCTTCTCCCACCCTGTACCAAAACGAAGAGGAAGGAGGGAATGATTACGTAACTTTTTGGTCAGTCACTAACCTCTTTTCTGGGGATTATGTCATATTCTAAGCAGAATAATACCCATGGTTGTGTCCATAGCCATAGTGAACAATTTCTGATAACAGAATGCATAGAGGACTATGTAAATCCGTGTGTGCAGCTACCTGCTATGCCTTAGAACACTCAGTGTCTCTTGGGTGTGATCTACTGCAGCTTTCACATCTGGCCTTAACCTGTTCATTAGAGTGAAGAGGGAGCACACTTTCAACACCCTCAATCCAGACCAGTCTTTGTACCGATATGTTTCTGGAATCCTGGTTACAATCCTGTAATGATATGAGAAGTACAATGGTTGCTTATATTCCACAGGATTCATTGTGTCACGTTGCAGCTCACCTGATGTAGTATCTCTGAGACACCAATTCAGAAACCTTCTGGGTATTGGTGTGTGTGAGTCATTCAGGTTCAGAGGTTGCTGTGGTGTGGAATGAGACAGAGCTCTGCCTCACACACACACATGGGCCTCTGCCTTTTGCTGCTGCTACTCAAGCCGAGATCTCATCACAGCTGGAATCTCACTCCTGTTGATGGCATCTGTAATTGCTCAAGTACCTCATTCATTTTCTGTCAGCCCAGACTCTTGATATTTATATACCCAGCAGTTCAATAAGGAACTGCTGACAGAGAAACAATTCTCCTGTCATTGATTACCAACGCTTAAAGCCTTTTCTGAACTGATAAAGGCCTTTTCCTAGAACTCCTCTCTTGCAGAGCATTTGTTTCCAAATCAAGATGGACCAAGTTAATAATAATGTCAGCATCCTTCACTTACGTGTTCATTTCCTTTTGCAGCAATGATGATATTCTTGTGATACAGTACAACAGGTCACAGAGCTGGCATAAAGTCAGCCTGTACATAACAGAAGCTAAAGTGTAATGAAATATGTGGGTCTTTATATATTTCTGTCTCTTTAAATCCAAGATACTGATTTTCCCGGAAGGCACCTGCACAAACCGATCTTGCCTGATCACATTTAAACAAGGTGAGAGATTTTGTCACATTGTTGTTGGAAAATAATGTGTGATATGATTTTGGTCATTGAGTAAGGATTGTGCTTCTGCAGGTACATAAGCCACCACAGCACTGTAGTATTTCCTTTCATTATTAAAGTTTCAGTGGCACTAAACCCACTCTTTTACACTGGTCAGCTTACTTTTCTGATTTGTGCTATTGTGTAGGATGCAAAATATCTGTAATACATATGGTTAGGTGGTTGTGTGTTTTTTCTGTGTACAGTTTTAATCTAATTTACTTACCCATAAATGTAATTATGATTATTGTGACATGAGCATATGAACTCTTTGCCTAATGATTAGCAAGGACAGAAAGGTATTTGATGGTATCACTGATCATTGGAATGTTGTGCTGCACTTCAGTTAAAGCCATGTTGCTTTCTTAACAGTTTGGATAGCAAAGTTACAAAACCACTACTACATGTTTAGATCTGTATCACTTATGAAGAGATCAAAACAGAGAAGAATTCAGGAAATGCTCAACAGCTTTGTGAGCATCTAACCCTTTGAAATGAATGCCAATCAGTGGGAAGATAATAAACAGAAAACAAGTTTGAACAGTCCAGGAATCTTAGACAGCTTTCTCCTTGAAATGGAGCCCAACCCTTTTCAGTCCTGACATCTTGCTAGCTGTGCTGCTGATCTAAAAACAAACAGACAAACAAGAAAAACCCAAACAAAAAATCAAACCAAACAACAAAAAAATAACCCTAAGAGGATCACTTCTCATTCTCCTTGACTTTTTAAAAATGTTTCTTTCTAGATACCAGATCTGAAATTAATCACTTAAGACTCCCTGTTGCTGTATTAAACTTAGTCGTACTAATCCGTTCTAATTTGTGGCTGCAGGTGCCTTTGTTTCACGAGTCCCTGTACAACCTGTGTTACTCAGATACCCCAACAAGCTGGTAAGCTCAACATTCTTCTCTCACTAACTAGTAATACAGAAGTCAAAATCCTGAGTTAAATGGTAGCTACAATAAGTATTTTGCATTTGCACTGAAGAATATGTTGTCCTGAGCTTTCGCACTGAAGAGTTTCTGGAAGCAGCCAGGCTTTCCAAGTGTCACTATGGTGTAGTTGCTGTTCTGACTGTGCAAAATTTACTGCTGGTCTGTGCAAAACTTAATGCTGGTCTTCTTAGCTAAAGTAAGAGGTAAGGCAGGAAAATATTGCAGCGGAAGTCAGAAACTTCCTGTGGTGCCACAGAGCCTGTACTTTGAAGTCTAAAATGGACACAACTTCCCTACTAGTCATCATTTTTTGTTTAAGCTCAAAATAGTCTTACTGCAAAGGGACTTGGAGTCTCTGAACAAAAGCAAAGCTGACTCATGCAGTACATCCAGCACCCCTCCTTCAAGCACCTCAGGAGGGCAGCTTTGCAGATGTTCTTTTCGTACAACATTCCTTGTGCGGCTCCACTTCACTGACTTGTAAATCTGGACCATTTTGACTTCTTAATTTGGGTCATCCAACAAATCCAGAAAAGACCAAACTTTTAATTCCTAATGTTTTTTAGGATTAAAAACATAATTGTTGTTATTTACAGAGATTCCATTGTATAATCCTTTTACAAATGAATTTCAAATGTGAACCACTCAAGGGATTTGGTATTGCATTTCACTGATAGGATTTAAGGATCTGCCAGTACACATTGTACAAATTATATATAAGTACTAAGGAGTGAAACAAAAGGAATTCAAAAAAAGAAAAGAAGTATGGTAAATTATGCAAAAATGTCCTTTAAAAGTAAATCAGACATATTTTTGAGGGTGCCTTTCTAAAGGGACTGGTGAAATTTGCTGAAAAAGTCTTACTAGTTTATTTGTTTCCCTACTTCTGTTATTTGGATCAGAGTAAATGATATACAATATCTAAGTAACTATATAAATGCCATTCCCAATTGTTGATAAAATTCTGCCATGCTTACTTCCAAATTTTTAAGGCAAGGAATCCTAATTGCCTTAACACCTTTATTTATTTTCATGACAGTACAATAAAACCATCATCCCCTTTACTAAATTTGTGCCTGTTTAAAATTGTAACTTATCTGCTCTCTAACTTGCATCTGGTTCTGTGATACATTTCTGTGTTTTATTTTTTCCTTAGGATACTGTGACCTGGACATGGCAGGGTTATTCATTGTAAGTTTCTTAAACCTACTGAAAATTACATACAGAATTTTTCCCCTGTTGCTAAACAGTCTGCCAAACAGATTCTGCTAAGCCAAGACACATGTTCTTCTAGGTCTGTTTTTATGAGGGGGAAATACCTGGGGATAATGCTGTCATGCAGTAAATTTCATATCTGAATGGATAGGGAAAGAGTTTGCAAAGGAAAGCATAATTTTTAGCTCTGCCACCTTTTTTAAGCACATTACACTAGAGGAAAAGAAAGATTTAAATTCTTTTTTTAATTTGGGAAATATTCATAGTCATCAAAATCCATTGATGTTTACAGTTTCCTACATAGTATACAAACAAGGAAAATAAATGTCATTTCTGTTTATTCATTCCTCCATATTGTTTGAAATTATATGAGCGTAAATGAAGATGGGCAAAATAAATATTAATTTTTCCCATAATTCCCCATTCAAACATCAAGGATTCCTCTTTTGGTTTTTATTTTTGCCAGACTCAAGAAAAGCAATTGTTTTGAGATCTCAGTGAAAAGCCTATGTATATATAGTATTTGACAATCAAATAATGAAAAAGATTTCAACAGACCAGTTAGGCAGTGGATCTGTGTTTATTTCTCAACACAGGTGGCCTTATAATATGCTAAAATATGTTAAAGTAATAAAAAACCTTCACTACTGCACTGAAAATACTTTTCACCTTATAAACAGTCATTAAAATGTGCATTTGCAGAATCCATATATAAAATTTTCATGTGGAATATGTAGTGTATCTAAGTACAGTAGTACTGATTCACTAAATTAGTAACATTTTTAAGGCAACTAATTCTGAAACATGTCTGAACTAGTCATAAGTACCTTGTAGGCTACCATGAGTTAATCCTAGCATCTGCATCTGCACACTTACAGACTGGACATGATGAAAATGTTCATTTCAGTTTCCCAAGAATTTTTTGCTGTTGTTATTAGTGCTGTTACATTTATCAGCATACTGAGAGTAACGAACATTGCAGATTCAGAGCATGCTATGAAGGATTTACACTGGAAGATTAAAATGGAGTTATGAGAGATGGTGTAGGAATAGGCAAAGGAAGAAATGAAACCAGAGGTATTCCTGTGGGAGGGAGGAGGCTGCCTAGAATTCACTCAGAATTGAGCAATGCTCTAAGCCTGGTGGCTGGGTGATGAAGGCTCATACGGAAACCTGAGAGAAGATGAAAGGAACTGCTTGGCAAAATCATGGGAAGAGAAGGGATGGATGGAGAAGAATCTAGAGATCCTTAACAAAAATAACTGGAACCAGGAGAAAAACATTCTCCACACAAACCTGCAGATCTTAAAATGCAGAACTGTCACACTCCCGGTAAAACTTCCTGAATATTGTAGCCAGGATGGGACAGTACCAGTCTCCTTCTCAGAAACCTCCTGACCCAGCTTCTGCTTTCACTTACTACTTATTTCTTACTTTTGTGCCTTGCTGGAGGAATACCTAATCTGACATGTTAGAAAATGAAGCATTAAGAATAGATTTGTGCAGAAAGTAGAGAGGATCCCTTAGTTGTCCTCCTGCCTTATGCTTTTTTATTGTGTCCAAAACAAGAACAGAATAAAGACAGCTTGAAGGTTTCCTATTATAATTTACCTGATGTAAAAAGTAAATATTTCTGCTAAAAAATCACAGTGAGAAGAACAAGTCAGAAGTAGACGTGATTATGCTTATTCTTTTAGCAGTTTCTTCCTCCCCCTAGCCTACCTGTTGATCCTACCATTTGTGACTTTTTCTTAAAGCACTGACAGTCCCAAACATACTGACACTTCATTAAGACATCCGTATAAAAACTAATATAATTTGTAAAATGATTAGCCAGTACTAACAAATCCTTGCTTCAGTTCTGCATAAGAAAGTTACTGGTCCCATTTTGCAGCTGAGAGAATAACAGATAAATTAAAGCTACTCCTCAAAGTTCTTAAAGCTTAAAATCCAGTATGTGTTCACCTCTTTAAAGAGAGAGAGACATTTTGCTGGCAAAAGAGCTGTACAGAATGGTTAATGTGCATGACAGCACACGAGTTGCCTGCCCAGTTAGCAGGCAGCAGATATATTCAGAAGCCCTGTAGAAAAAATGTCAAGACCAACTTTTCAGGGAACTTAACTGCAAGGTATTTAAAAACCTCTCCTGATATTGGCTTTGTTTTTTCTGTGCTTTAAGAAGGTTCATCTCCTGACGTGCAAACACTTTGGTTTTAAATAAGTAAAATGTATTTTTCTTCCTCTTTGCCTGCAGTAAAGAGCTGTGTGTCCTGACACTGTGTCAGCTCTTCACAAGATTAGAAGTTGAGGTAAGAATTGGAAATATTTTTGCACTAAGACAGCAAGAAAAGAATTTCTGCTTTAATATAAATGCATTATTCACATTAATAATATTATTAACAGTAAATGTCTCAGAAACAAGAACAAGAATTACAGTGGTTAATAAACTTAATTAGTTGTCCATATGTATGTATTACTTAATCTGATGAGTTTCTAAAAGAAAACTATCAGAAATGTCTTTAAATGTTTTTAAAGCATGGTAAAATCATAGCTAATTATCACCGCAGGAATTTTGCAGATGTTTAAGTTCTGCTAAAAGTAACAACTTCTTTTTCCCACCTTCTCTTTTCTCTGATCCCTTGAAATTAGCCTTGTCTTCCTCATCATCTTCCCAGACTGAACTCTTACAGGTTTCAACAACTCAGAGCTTACTGAAGGACTCAATACTTGCGCTGAGCCTTGACTAATGAACCAGTTCCTCTGCACAGCCCAAAGACGAATGACAACTGAAACAACACACACTTCATAATATGAGCACACACTCTCAAACTGCTCCCTGTCAAAGAGACAGCATTCAAAACACAGTAGTGAGGAGGCAGATAAATTGTTCCTACCTCAACTGAGTGTTGCACTTCACATTCCTTACCAGACCACAAAGGATTTCCAGTGTGGACTAAGTTGGTTTAGGGACCTGAGGAAGGGGAGAAATTGATGGGGTTTGCTGTTTATTTGCAAAACACAGAATTTAGCAAAGTTGTCCAAAGCTTTGTGAATATAAGCAGTGTTGTTGCTACTAACAATTAACAATATAGTCTGTCTTGTGAAACAAAGAGTTTTATTTTAAGGGAGTATCTTGTTACTGTATCGTGCATGCAATAGACATATTTATAGAAGGTATAATAAAGAGATAATTCTAATAATTTAGCACAGAGGGACATAATTTATATACATGGGAGCAAGAAATAGTTAATTAGCCGTTACAGTAGAAGGGCTACATTTTTCTCTACTTCAGAACAGAACTCAAACTTATCTGTTAGAAAATAAATTTCATGTTCCAAATGATGAAAATGAAACATGAAAAAAACTTGCAGCTTTCACAGAAATGTGTGTCCTCAAAGGGAAACTGATTTCTTAACAGCAAGGCAAAAGTCTTTCAATCTCTAAAAAGGGAAGGAGAAGATTTTCTTGGGAAAGGAGGGAATCCAACTACTCCTTTTGGGAGCAGACATTTCTGTTGCTGTCTTATATTGTGAGGAAGTAACCTCTCTACTCCCAGAAGTCTTGCACTGCCTCTACCTGCTGTTCATGAGTAGTAATTGACTTATTTATCAAATTCTATAAGAGAGACTAGGTCAAAAGCAGATAAGAGAAGTATTGTTGCTACTGAAAGAGTTGTGAAGAATTTTTCTTACAGGACTGCAATTTGACAGGGAAGGTTTACTTACTACTCCTCAGCAGATAAGCAGCTGTGTGTGTGTGTGTGTGAGGTCATGCCACTGCAGGATGTCAAGAAACGAAATTCTTCCTCCCCAGCTGTGGTCTCTGACAAACAGGTTTTATGAATAATTATACATGGTTTTTTTGAAGGGGATAGAGGTGGTGTTTAACCTGCCAGGAATTTACGTTGCTCTCTGAACAAAACCTTAGCCTCAAGTGATGTAATGACCACTTTCAAGACCATATGAGCCATGGTTGAATGGATAGACTTTACTTAGAGTTATGACTTCATCTCACCCAGTGACAACAGAGTTTTTTGTGTCTGTACTGTGTGCCTGTGATTTCTCAATTTAAGAGTTAAGTGACTTCTGAAGGGGAGTTGTAATAAGCAGGGACCTATGTGAGACCTTGAACAGAGCTGACAACCGCTTACAGAAGGAATGAAATCTCAAATATTCATGTGAACAGCTGGAGCCCTGCTTTCCTTATAGGGGAGATAACTTCTAACTATAAACAGAAAATTGTTATGGCTATTTGACAGATAACCAATTCTGTAAACTTACTGGTTTTAATCATGGAGAGGAAGCAAATATTTAAAGGCTGTTCAGGATGGACTGCATTTATGTGGGACAGTTAGCACTGTATTAGTGCATCACCAGCAACTGCAGTATAACTGAAGAAACAACCTGACACATAATTAGCAGCTGTGTCTTCCAATGAATCTTGAGCAACATCTTATTTTGGAATTGCTGTATTCTAGGATTTAAGGACAAGACTGCAGGATGAGGAGCAGCAGAACTCAGATAAATAGTAACCATAACTAAGAAGAGGAATGGTAAACAGCTATGAGCAAACACTGTAGGTTGAAGTAGGAAGAGCAAGATTACTCCACACACACTACTTTGCAAACAGATGCTAGTTCACACCACAGTAGATAGTAGTTCCTCTGCAAGATATTTTAGTGAAAAGGTACTCAAACTGCTTACATATTAATATTGAATAAATCCTCAACAGTAAATGTGTTGCCATTTAGATATTTGGGATGTTTTCTAGGTGGAGAAAGAGAGGAGATTGCTGGGGTTTTTTACTCTGTGCTTGGAGTTCCAAAATTTCACAATATTGTATCCAGTTAAAGCATTACTTACATCTTAGAACTATGATTCCTTAACGTTTTTGTCATTGAAGAAAAATGTAAAGAAAATTTATCAGTCACACACTGACAGATACAATTAACATGTATAAGGTGGGACCACACTGTGTATTTAAAAACATTCAAACTCCTATATACACTATTGCAGTATATAACATCACTTAAAAAGGATCTTTGAAAAGGAGCATACAGTATTTCAAACTCACATTCTTAACAATGTAGCATTTAATTTTCTAATTAAGTATGCATTTTTTGTACTTTCCCTCTTTGGGAGGTTGATTTTTCATACTAAAAGAAGCTTCTGCCAATCCTTTAAGAGGTAGTTTTGGGCTAAATCTCATTTGTATGGTGAGGGTGGAAGAGCCAGAGCTGTTTCTAAGGCAGCTGAGACCTCTAGTGCCCAGTTCCTTCATTACATGGCTAATCTTTTTTCTCCTGCTTTCTCCCTGTCAAATAATAATAAGAAATTGTTCATGTTGCTAATAAAGTGGTGACTATTGATAACTCATCCCTTTCAGTTTCTGCCTGTTCATGTTCCCACTGACGAAGAAAGGAATGATCCCATTCTTTTTGCCAACAGAGTCCGACAAAAAATGGCAACGTAAGTAATTGATCACCAGTAAAATCTTAGAGAACTGTTCTTCTGTATTCAGAAATTCCATATATATATCCTAGCCATAAAGTAATATTTGAATTCCAGGTACTATAGGAATTGCTGCAGATTTTCATTAAAAGGTGTCAAATTCCTATACTAGAACACCTTGATTGTTTTTACATGGAATATAAAGGAGGTTGTCTTACATTGGAATATAGTATGTTCAATTCATAGAAAACTGGAATGAATTCCTCTCTTTGCTTGGCAAGAATAAGTGGGTGGTTTGTTCTTCAGGGTTACTGGGCTGCATTTACAAGATTGTAAATCATAAAACATTATGATGTTGCCATAATGTAGTTTCACAGTGTGGTTTCACAGTTTCACTAAATGGTTTGAAATACTGCTTTGTCCTACATGCAGCAGTGCAAGAATGAATTATCATTTGTTTTTCATTTCAGAGATGGGAAACAGTCAACAAAAAGTAATTTTCATATAAGAAATGGATTTTTCTTTTTCCTTAATTTTGTTTCAGTGCTTTGAATCTGCCAGTCACTGATCACACTTTTGAAGATTGCAGACTGATGATTTCAGCAGGACAGCTGACTTTACCCATGGAAGCTGGGCTGGTGGAGTTCACCAAAATTAGCAAGAAACTCAAGTAAGGGACGTTTAGGTGTTGGTAGCATAATTACTGCAATGCTGCAGGTGTCAATGGCCATCTACAAAAGGATAAATTACTCAACAACTGACTTGGCCATGTGTTTATGTTACATATTTATGTGTTACGTATTTGTGCATATGATTTAACATGCATAAATTGTATGGAAATCAGAGGTGAGAAAAATCCCAGTAAGAACTAATCCCAAGTAATTTTTGTGGGCAGTGTTGCAAGATGAAAAATGCATTTTTCTAATCTTTCGTAAATTTATCTCACCAATGGGTAAGGAAGTACAGCAGTACTTATTTTAAACACTTGATGGTAATCTTGCTGCAAATTTAAAATGCTTTAGTGGAGAGGTACCAGCAGCACGTGGCAGGAAGTAAAAAGCCTTTCCAGCCTGAGGCTTCAGCCAGAGCCCTACTGTTCTTACTTGTACTGTGCAGCCACATGTTGGTAGTGATGTCAACTTTTTCTGACTGGGTACAGTGGAATTTGGAGACTGAACCACATAACCATACAGTAACTCCATCAAATAACCTGGCATGGCTGTGGTCAAATCTGAAGTATGTGTGCAGTGAATCTTCACTTATGTGCTATATATCCATTTACAGAACTCTATCTGGAACAGTTACATGGCAATCCTAAATATTCTTGCTGAGGTGCAGTGGTATATTTCTGCAGAGATCAGATACTTCTGAGGCTGTAGCAATACTGGTGTTTCGATGGAGAGTTTGCTAATAGAGCTGAGATCTGCTCCTTCAGTTAAGGAAATACCCTAAAGCATGATGCAGCAAAATAACACTAAACCTCAATTTATGGTCATGAAAAGCTCTCTGCTAGAGTAGCCTAGTAACTGAACAGATGATTCAAGGTTTGGGAAGTTACTTGTGGAAGTCTGACACACTCAACAATAGAACTACCTGCTTTTAATATTAATAACGGGGGGGGAATCAGTCCTTATTTGCCGATTTAATGTAAAATATCTGGTCAGAAGTACAGCATTAGAAACTCTGTGGACACATTCTCTGTTTGGCAGTTTTTTCTCTTTGAATACTGTAATAACTCCTACTGAAATTCCATCTGTCCAAGAACTGCTGTACAGAAATCTCTCTTCTCCCTCATGTTTGTGTAGCCTAAAATGGAAACATGTCAGAGAGCAGTTGGACAATTTTGCTGCTATTGCAAGTGCTTCCAAAGGGGGAAGAATTGGAATTGAGGAGTTTGCAGAGTACTTGAAGCTGCCTGTTTCAGATGTCCTCAAAGAGCTGTTTCTACTTTTTGACAGGGTGAGTAGCTGGTGAACTGACTTGTCGACAATATTTTGTTAGAAATCATATCCCAAAAGGATATTTAATTCATTATGTCCAGCTTAGTAAGTGCTCCTTGGTTAGAAGTCCTGTAGGCAAGATAGGTAACTCTTAACAGTTTCCTTCATAAGTTTTGATGTAAAAACAGTGATCAGTTTATATGGATCATTGGCTCATATGAGCATGTGGTCTGAGTCCTGAAGCACAGTACATACATCAGAAATGTGGCAAGCAGAATAAGTAAGGGCAATGAAGACTCCTTTCACTTTCCTTATCTGGCAAACCCACACCAGTGACTAGAATGAGCAAAGTAATGCTCAATTCATTAAAAAGTTGAAGGATTGAAAGATTGCAAGAACAAACAAGTGCAAGGCTGCATTCTTTAAGAACATCAGGATAACTGAGAAACAGTCATGCTGTTGTAGCACGGCTCTTTTCAAATTGCTTCAGGTTTGAGCACAGGCATTTTGAAGCTTCTGCTCTGTGGCTTTCAACCCATCATTTTTTTCTGTAAAATGATTCCTCAAATCACATGAAGCTAACTATGCAAAGAAGAAAAGAAGAAATACAGGTGTATCATCACCTGACAGAAACCAGTGAGACATAATTGGCAGCCAGAGACATGCACAGACGTGGTGAAGTCTAAGCATGCAGATAAGCTGTTCTTTGCCTACGCCCAAGTCAGACACAACACGGCTTCGGAGAGTTACAGAAGCACTGCATCTCTGAGCTACTCTCTTCAGAAAACCTTGACGATGTTCCTTGCTAAAGCTTTGCTGAGTGGAGGAAGTGGTAGTGGTCATGGAGGAAGCCTTGCTCGTGGCCTTGGAGGTCTCCTAACAGGAGGTGGACATGGAGGGAATATCGGAGGACTTGTTGGAGGTCTTGTCAGTCTTATAAGTGAAGCAGCAGCTCAATATAATCCAGAGCCACCTCCACCTCCTCACAATCATTTTACAAATGTGGAAGCTTATGAGAGTGAAGAGATCAGACAATTTCGTCGCCTTTTTGCCCAGCTGGCTGGAGATGATATGGAAGTGTGTGCCACAGAGCTAAGAGACATCCTGAACAAAGTCATTGCCAGACATCAAGACTTGAAGGCGGAGGGCTTCAGCTTAGACACGTGCCGTAGCATGGTTGCCGTCATGGACTGTGATACAAATGGCAAACTGGGCTTTGAAGAGTTTAAGTATCTGTGGAACAACATCAAGAAATGGCAGTGTGTGTTCAAGCAGTATGATACTGATCAGTCAGGCACTGTTGGGAAAGCTCAGCTGCCAAACGCCTTGAAGGCTGCAGGGTTCCACCTGAACGAACAACTCTGCCAGGTAATCGTGCGCAGATACGGCAGCGACGATGGAAGCATGGATTTCAACAACTTCATTAGCTGCCTGGTAAGACTGGACAGCATGTTCCGGGCCTTCAAGTCCCTGGACCAAGATGGAAGTGGACAGATCAGAGTGACCATTGAAGACTGGCTGCAGCTGACCATGTATTCATAAAGGCAGAGGAGAGAAGAGTAAGCTTCGTCCGGAAGATACATGCAAGACTACAGTCCTGTGCTATAGAGCTGTAGCCTTTTCCTTGTTCTAAGGCAGATGGAGCTGGTGGTAGATGACTCAGCTTCGAATGTTGTGATTCCTCTTGTGCATGCATTAGTCTGCTTTTCTGAAGGGTTTGTGTAAGTTGTTGACAGGACAGTTGCATAAGTCTGTCTCAAAAACTAACTCTAGACTCTAAGATGAGGGAATATATTGGAAGGATCAAAGCTTAGCTATTTCTTTACATAAGGTGGCTTGTATACGAGTATAACTGTTATATAAAAAGCTCTTTAATTTAGTGTTGATCTTGCTGTTATGATTTGTCAGCAGTCACTAAGCTGGAATAAAGGTCTATTTGCCTGAAGGCAGTCACTGGTAAAAAGAGTCATGTAATTTCTAACAAGGGGAAAACATTAGATTTGCAATAACTGTAATGATCGGTGAATTTACATAACCATTTCATTTCCTTCCTACTTCAGCTTTTCATGCTTGGCTGCTGAAGCAAAACCTGAGTTGTCAGTTCTACATGCTGGCCAGGGTAAAAGTGAAGACTTGCATGAGGCTACTTGTACAATGATTTTCTCTTTCCTACAATTCTATGAACTAGTCTTTTCTCTCTTTCCTTCAAGCCTTAATATAGTTATAATGCAAATAACTTAAAACAGTACATTTATATTTAGAGAAATTTGCTGTAATGATGCTGCAACATAGAAGACAGACAGTCCAAATCGATCTCTGGCTATCCAAGTTAAATTTCTTCAGGGTGCCATGTCCCACTCTGGCTAGTTATGCAGCTAGCTAAAATGCCAACTTCTGAGGAAAAAAAGGAATAACATGAACTGTCAAAGGTACATTTCGTTGAATTAAGGTTTACATAGTTGATCAAAACAGCTCTTGCACAAAACATATTTCTCAGCAGGACTCTGCTGCTTTAAACTAAAATTGTCTTGGGTGACTCACTGAGAAATACCACACAACACCTGCAGGGCATCTGCATGTTAATGGACTGCTGTGGTTTGTAAATTTCCGTAGCTTTGATTTCTAAATCTTGCAGTTACACTTAGCAAATAGTATTCTCCAGACTGATGAAATGTCCTCCCTGGTCTACTTGGAGAAGCCTTTTACTTGAAACTTAGGAGAAAATAACATACAATTTTTGCCCTGATTTTTTTCCTCCTGCTCTTTGTTTAATAGTAAGCTGGATAACAGAAAAAGATTCATATTGGCCAAAGCTGTGATGAAAGAGGTCAATTCTTTCCTTAGTGGCATTCAACCCCCTCCCATTGGAAAAGCACATAGTGCCATTTGGGCTCTGAGTAACTGAAAAGTGAGCATGAGGTAAAGTGTGCACCAAGTGTGCACGCCTCCAGGTGCACCATCCTACCAGGTTTGTTTCAGAATTTCTCTTTCTGACTAGTTGGAACTTGCATGTAGCAACAGGTGGTGGAAATTTTGGAGTTACAGCAATAACATCTTACACTGTGAGCCTGCATATGACCAGAGGTGCATTTGCAGTTCTTTCCCAAATGGTCCAGCTGCAGCTTCCTGGTGGTAGCCCTGTGACTCAGGGTTTATTTGGTTAAACATGAATGACAAGCACACACACAATACACACTTGATTTTTCTCTTTGACTTACACAGTGAGAAAAAAGTATTGATGCAGTAGTACTTTATACTGCATCTGTCTTGCGGTCCTTGGGCAGATCTAAATGGAGAATGCTTATGACTATGCAACTTTCTTGGTTTTCAGAGTCTAAGATTTACTGTATTTTGTAAACAAACAACAACAAAACCCTAGTTAGCATAGCATGCAAAGTGAAAACAGTACCGGGAAATTAGTTTCCTTAAAGAAAACAAGAGTAGTTAAGGTTATGGTATGTTTTGATTATTTTATGTAACATAAATATACATACCTAAATTCTTATGTTCTGCTTTGCCATCTAGAGAATTGGAGCTCAGCTCACATATTGCTTCATTAAAATATACTTGGGTGCATAGGCTGCAAACACAGCTAGATAGGTGTAGAAAGACAATTGCAAATGCATTTTTGCTGTGATGTTACACAAGTACTGCAGGTTTTCCTGCATTTTCAGTTAAACTACCATCCCTTTTTCTGAGCAACAACCTCATCATCATTTCTCCTTCACCAAAATGCCAGAGCATTTGGGAGTTAGCCAGCATCCTAGGGTTTAGTAGAGCCAGTCACAACATGATCTCGCAAGCATAGTAACTTTATTTCCTACTAAAATGACTGGAGTTCTGTGTATCAGACTGCACTCAATTATGATTACTGGGTTTTAGCATTTTAATGCAAGTAATATGACCCTTATTTTATCATTTTTCTTGTATTTTTTCCATATGCAGCCACAACTGTGTTAACTTCTTTCAGAAGTTGTTTTTAATTAGATAGGTTTAGTTATACTTCCCAATTCTTTTCCTGTGATATATATTCTTAACTTTAAAAATAAATTAAAAAATATTCTAATCACATCAAACAATCCTTTGCTAAGAATACAGTCTACAAAACTCTCCAAAAATAATATTCTATGGAACTTTGAACAATTATTATTTACACTCTTCACTTGTTTTAAGCATTTATGTTTGTAATGTTACACTTTAAAGTTAGATCTGTTATCTGGGAGTACTACAATGTTGCCACAATGACAGCACAGATTTGTAAATTAAACCACATTTATGAGAGAACATTGTCCTTTTCTAATGATAAAAAAACTGTTAAAAGTTATATCCCTTTGACACACATGAAAGTAACATAAAAGTTCATATCTTAGTCACATCTTTACTAAAAAGTTTTCCTGAAAATCATAGGTTTTTAAAGTACAGGATGTTTAAAAGTTTCATGTCTTCGAAAAAGATTATTTGGACCATCAGTATAAAGAAAATAACAGCTATCTGTGCAAAAGAGTTCTGCATTGGTTTTGAAGGCTAAATAAAATTTTATCTTAGCAGTTTTAAATCCTGTCAAATGTACAGCTTGGATGAAAAGTTAGTACTGAACACATTATTACGCGTATTTTGTTAATCAAGAGCTATCTTCAAACCTAAATTCAATTACTGAAATCCCTGTTTTATGGCACACAGGATTTTCAAAGTGCCCTACAGAGCAGCCTTAGTATTCTCTCCTGGCACATTGCGCTGTTCAGCAGCAGAAAACCACAAACAGAAAGGTTAAGGTTGGTATGCTCAAGTGGGTTGGAGAGCCAGAAATAGAGTCCAGATCTGGTTGTTTGCTACAGATTTACCCCGGAGACCACTCCTCTCTCACTTGGCTGAAAAACTTCTGTGCTGTTCTCAGATGCAGACTCTACTTTGTCTATTAGCTTCAAAATAGCATGTGCATTTGCAATGCATTTGCTTCAAAGAAGAGCTTAAGATAGACCAAGTAGATTTGCTTGTGCTTTCACTGGCATATATTTTATTGCTGAAGGTTCAAACTCAAAGCAGCAGCCTCACTGTTGGCCTGTTTATTCTGGGATGTTGCATTGGTCTCTGAACTTCAACAACTGCAAGGGCTACATGCACTCTTATAGTTACCATAACCATATGCATTCCTCTTAGGACCCTTCCTGAAGGTCATACAGTAAAGAAAAACTTGGCAGTTGTTTTAATTTTTTTTGTGTGTTTATAAGATAGAAATGGATACCCAAATTCTAGTTATTGAAAATAAATATATTGCTACTCCAGCTTTGGTATTACATATTTAGACAGCTGTTGCTTTTTTTTTTCCAGGAAGAACAAATACCTCTAATGTTGTAAACTGTCTTAGCGCATATTAACTATATTTATATATATATATATTTATATATAACTATATTAACTTAGCGCATAATATTAACTATAACTACAGCTATGCATATTTTGGTTACAGAATGGAGATGGCACCATCGACTTCAGAGAATATGTAATTGGTTTGTCTATTCTTTGTAATCCAGCCAACACAGAAGAGACTATTCAGATGGCATTTAAGGTAAGTTCAATTTAGTGTAAATCTACAAACGTGACAAATCAAGACTGACTGTAAGTCTGTTAGCTTTCAAATCATAAGTTTATAGCTTCAATTTGTTATGCAAATGTGAGTAATATTGTTAAACCAATTGACATTTAGAGTGTGAAGGAGAGGGGAAGAATTGCAGGCATCATAGAAAAGGGTTTCAAAAGCTATGTGAGGCACTAATGAATATGTAACTTGGCAGGCTAACTCCAAAAATGATTCAGCAGCAGTTGCAGTTTTTTTGCCCGAGGTTTTTTTTCTGCTGTGATTCTTCAGTGTCACAATAGATGGAGTAATATCCTCTTGTGGGTCAAGCCTCACTAGTCATTGTTCTTAATGAAGAGGAGAAGAAAAAAAAAATCAAGGTAAAAAAAAATTCAGGACTTGCACATCCAAAATTGAGCTGATCTAAGAACTGCTGGCTCATACTGTGGTGTTCTGACAGTACAAGCAGTCATGGAGCAGTAGCTCCTTTTATATCTCAGGTGTAAGCAGGCAATATATGACCAGGGATGCCCTGGTTGTGAATCCTTGACATTAGTGGCTCTTTGGCACAGATTCAGTTATTTTACACATTAATCTGGTCTTATGAACCATATTGAACAATATATTGACACATGGATCATATTTGTCTTAACTGGGTACTTTTTAGCACTGATTTGTACTTGGGAAGTACCAGAATTTTTATGACCATCCGTTATATCCACTGGCTTTTAGGTAAGCACTGCAACTGTTTTTTTAGGGATGTTTTACCAGTACAGATTACCTATGAAGAAGCAAACCTAGTAGCTATTGTTGTGGTTTCATTGTTTTCCAGACTATGCTCTTCAGTATCGTAACAGGTGCACTGATTACAAAATTAGTAATTTGTTTTAATTTCCAGTATCCACAGGAAACAACTGGTTCAACTGGTAAAAACCTATTTCAGTCTGAAATGGAACTATGGTTTTCCATTTGCTACTTTGTTTTCTTTGCTATTAAATGTACTTTCCTTTGCAGTGGGAAAGTTTGCCTGTAGCAAGTACTGGAGAATTACAGCCATCCATCCCTTGTATTTCTCAAGGGGTGATTCATAGCAGATGCTTACTGTCACTGCACTGGGAAGGATGGGATGATCAGTGTACAGACACTGCTTGCATTCCAGGAACAAAAAATCCTTGTTAATTACAATAATTGCTTAGTGGGTGGCCAGCCACGTACACTAAAATACAGGTATTTGGAGTCAGAGCATAAACTATGGCAAGTTTAATCTGATAACAGATGTGCCATAACCTAATGAAAATGAAGACTTAAGGCCTAAGATGTTCCTGTATAGAGTGGCTGAATCCAGTGGACCCTTAGCATAGCTCATGGTGACAATAAACATAAACCTTTGTTTATGTTTTAGCAGTTTTGTATTAATATTATCAGTGAACTGATGCTCTGAGGTATGTTTGTTTTGCAGAATGTTCAAATTCCAACTATACCATAGATAGAGCATCTGCTTAGTCTTATTCCAGAGAAAACACATAAAATCTTTTGCAGGAGAAAGTAGCTGGGATGCAGCAGGTCCCTTCAACTCCCAAGTTTACAGATAACTTGACTTCTAGAAGGCCAGTGTGTCTGTGGCTAATGTGCACAGAAGATCCATAGGTGAACTGATGCTAGTTTTTCTCCACTTTGTCTTTTGCAGCTCTTTGACGCAGATGAGGATGGCACTATAACAGAAAATGAGTTTGCTTCTATCATTCAGTCAGCACTGGGGGTGCCTGAGCTTGATGTTTCTGTGCTTTTTAATGAAATAGATGCAGATGAAACAGGGAAGCTGTCCTATGGTAAGTTACGTCCTTTTGTAACAAAGAATACTTTGATAGTCATATTGATGATGAGTTCCTTTTTTTTTTTCCCCTGAAATTCTCTGGTGGTTCTCATGCCTTGTTGCCGTGGAAAACTGTTGAAGCACAGACCTGGATGTTGTGCGATACTGCTGAGATTCTTCAGAGGAAACTAACTGGAGGCAAGCTTCAGTAAAAGCAGCAGACACTGAAATGTTCTTGATTCTGTTGTTCCTACTGACATTGTAGTATCTGTATTTTGTTCCTACTGACATTGTAGTATCTGTATTTTTCAATGTTTTTCAGATGAGTTCAAGAACTTTGCACTCAAGCATCCAGAATATGCCACGTTGTTTACTACATATCTAGATCTACAGAGACACCAGGTAGACCTATTGGAGGAGCATGACATTGAGTCATCCAGAGTCAAACACAGTCCAGTTAGGAGCACAACCCTGGTCTCAGAAATAACACCAGTTGCAAGAAACAAAGTCTGTCCTGAAGGCAATGGAGAGGATACCTCAAGTACTTCTGACAAAAAGGATGACTAAGAAGAGTTAAAGAATTCAGCTCTTGAATTCTGCGGGACTTTTTCCCTAGCTGTTCATAAGCACAATTGATATAAAACCGTTGTTCAGTGTCTTCCAAGTTCATGCTTCCACAAAAGTAACAGGCATGCTAAGAGGGGTGAGAGGCTCCAGCACTGCAGTGGCCTCTCAGAATGGAGACCAAGGAGTCCACTTGTCTACGGACAAGTGGAATTTTTTTGGTGCTGCTCAATTCCTGTATTTTCCCAACATGACTTAAGGGGAAAAAAAGAGTTTTACGTTGCATTATCCCTCAGCCTTTCTCAAGTTTCTGAGACAAATGAGTTACGGGAAGCTGAAAGTTAAAGCTGGTGTTTCTTGACTGCCCTTAGATTTCCCTTAACTACTTTTGAACCAGAAAGCCTAAGCTTCTGAAAAGACATGCTGATTCACTGATGTTAACAGAAACAATTTTAGGCTTAAAGGCAAGTTAAAGATGTAAATGGCTGCACTTCTAAAAACAGAAAACTAATTGGAATTCCAAAATAGCAGCTCGCAGTCTACAGGAAAATGCAGAAAATGAGACCCAAGAATTAATGGTCTATTTCAAAATAAACAGAACATTGTCTATAGTAACAACTGTCCAGGATCAAATTAGGAGGAACTTTTCAAACTCTAGCATATTTTTTTATTCTAGCAGTTATCAAGAGAGGAATGTGACCTTGCTCTGCAAAACTTAAAAGTGAAATATGCTGTCAAGCCATAGTTCTAGTACTTAATATTTACTCTAAAGTTGTCTCCTAGAAACCACATTTTCATTACTGTGCCTTTGCTAAGTGTGTTCTTAGGGTTTGGTTCACAACCCTAGTCAATGATTTGAGGATGTTTTGCCTCAGTCTTCTCTGGTGCACTGGAAATTGGACCTTTACCTTATTCCATCCTTCATCTGAATGCACTTTGTACAGTATTTAAAATATATAGGTACTCATGCAAATACTTAAAAACTTGGAGGGATGAAATAACAAGATATTTTCAAATTAAAATTGAGATGAGCAAAACCAAGAGTGTCTAATACCAATAATAACCAATTTTCAGAAGGTTTTCCTGTGTGAAACAGTAACCTCTCCCTTTAAGTTATTGCTTGCATTGTCTGGCTATAAGCTCAGTGACATGTTTAATCTTTCTCTGTTTATAATTGTGCCTATGCTGATATTTCATGTGTTTAAAATATATCTATATTTTTTAAAAGACTTTACTTGAATAGGTGAGTCTTTTTAGTACAGTGGGAAGGATACTTTGTCTACCACAGGGGGCTGGGGGGATTTCCAGGAAATCATGCTTATGATGTCTTGCCTTGATAAACACAATGCAACCTGAAGTTGGCATTTTCAGTTCTGCATATGATGGTACTTTGCTGGAAGAGTAGGACGAGATCAGTGCCCTTCTGGTGACTGCCTCAGCAAGAGGTGATATCATACAAAGATCTCAGGCATGTGGAGAGATCCCTCCGTTTTTTGACGGAAAATAAGACATGATCATTTACAGGTAAAATAAGTGACCACAAACACTGTTTAGAAATAACAATCATGGCTTTGTGCAATGCAAACATCAGGACAGCATTTTCTTTCACCTAGAGGAGAAACGAGTTACCTTAACCTGGTTGTACAGTGAGCTGGAATACATGTTAATTCTGTAGCAAGGATGCTTAACCAAAGTCCTCAGCTTTTCAACCAGCAATAATCTTTTCAACCAGCATCTTTTCAAAGATGACTTCTATTCCAACCAGTAAGAAAAAGATGGGTGGGCAGAGATGACAGAGAAAACCACTTCAAGGTCTCAGAATGCAAAGGCTGCCTTATGCACATTCCTGTTGAATTCAGCCACATTCAACACCTGGAGTGCTGAGCTGCCCAATAGTGCAGCATATTTAGGACTAGTGAAATCTGCTAGTCCCAAAAGCGCTTTTGAAGTTAAAGCTAAAAATATTGTACACATAAATCTACCTAGCCCAATAGTTTGAGGAAAGGCCACAAATGGGTTTGGTATGTAGCAGTGAATCAGCTATGCTCTGAAAAGAAATTAGCTAAATGCTAGGGACACTAACTCAATATACACACATCTGCTTGATGTGCGGGAAGGGAATACATTAATTTCTAGGCATCATCGTGCCTCAGGGAGCTTTTAAAAGCACCAAACTAAAAGCAGTCTGCAATAAACAGGCATTACATTTAACTGGCAGAGCAGGAACTAAACAGAAAGAGAAGGTTAAAAATGCTAAACAGAAAATGGTTCTCAATCAGGCATTGAGGGAAGGCACCTTCTGCCTTAGATCCTGAGATGTGAGTTCATAAGTTTATGGGCTGCTTAATTTTGAGTTCTGCACAATAGAAAGGTATGTTTGGTCCCATGTTACCATAGGAAATATCATTTATTTATTCAGCACTTCTCTGTCGTGCTTTGACATGGATTTGATGATAAATCCTTCAGGGATACCAAAATAAGACACTTTGAAGTCTATAGAAACTCCGGCAATCTTAACAAGGGTGAGAATCAGATGAGGACAAGTCTTCTACAAGAGGAAAACACAACTAATTAATAAGAACAGAGGCCTGTGGACTGCTTTTATTCGTGATTTTTTATAACTATGTAAATAGACTATGAATAAATCTCATTTATATTTTTAAAATCTAGGGTCCTGTTTCTGAACATGTGAAAAGCAATGTTGGGTCACCTACAAAAGTGAACCTTCTGTTTTCACCATAGAACAAGGAAGACACAAATATTTTAATTTCCTAATCATTTTAAGGAAGGTGAACCAACAGGGTCTGCATTGGCCACACCAGAGGTTGACTTCTGAGACAAAGATTTTTCAGTCTAAGAAAATTAAAACTGTATTTTTACCTCCTTTGCTGTAGCACTTTGTAAGCCCTGCAAGTCCTATGAAGGGTCATGTTGTGTGACAGGTCTAATGACCATTCATAGGACTGCTGCACAGGGCTGCTTGGCCACACTTGTCATCTCCCTAGCAATTCCCATCTAAAACAAAGTATTCCCTGAGCATCAGAAGTCCGAGAAACCTTTGTTGAGATCATTTTTGTATGGTGGTCAGCACACCAGGGCCCTATTCCTGGGTAATTCCTCAGGCACTATGCCAGTGCAAATACACCATTCTGCCTGAACAGGCTTCTGGTGATGTTTGCATAGGTGCCAAGATTTACTCAGAATCCAGGGATGTGGAAAATCAGGGCCTGAAGCTTAGAAACTAAACGTAAAAAATGTCCCTACATATATAAACACACCCACCCTCTGGACAGTCTGCTGTGAACTGTTTGACAATAGCCTTCAAAAAAGGAATGCAGCCTGAGATTTTGTGATGAGAATTACATAGTTCTCACTTGGAGAATGCCATAGGAGAATTTTTAAAATTGATTTTAAAGAAAGCCCTGGGAGGTTTGTAGCTACACTGTATGATTTGCTAGGAAGATTGGATGCTTTTTCCTATCAGTTTTGCATTGCTTCATACAGCCTACCTTTCTCTCTAATTCCTCCTTTCTACATTTCCTCCTAAAACCTAGCTACTACCATTCAAAGTTGTATTCTGCAATGATTAAAGTTAAATTTTAAGATTAAAACATAAATATTACTGAATTGCGGTGGGGTTTGGGGGCACATGCTGTATTCAGGTAACTACTTTTGTTGGCCTGCAGTAAGAGCAAACTTGTCAAAGGTTGCATGGGATTTTAATGACATTGAAATAATTAATTTTAAATCTTTACCCAAGGAAATAACATTTGTTAGACTGACTAGCAGTAGGGAGACGTTTGTCAGCAGTGCTTAAGTTGGCAGACTCTCTGTTACTATACATAGCCAGAGAGGCAGAAAGTAAACATCTTATAGGATTAGCAGCTATGTTCATAGCTGAGATGAAATTTGAACATTTCATTAGTATAAGATTGATTCTGACATTTCATAAATCCAAAATGCAAACAATAAAATGTGTCTGATATAAATAATGTATGCAACACTTACTCAGATAAAGTTCAAGAAGCACAGCAGGTTTAGCACCATGACAAAGGAAATACAGAAGGGTCATTTAAGGACCCAACTCATTCTAAGCACTTAAGTGTATGCTAAATCCTATAGGTATCAACCAGGTCCTTTTTACTTATTAAAAGCAGACAACAATACTAATAATCAGAAAACAGGAAAAATTTCCATGGCTAGCTATTATAATGGTGGTAAAGAATTGCATCACCCCCCACCAAGGAGCACAATATCACAACTGATTAAATTTTTTTTATTGCTCCATCCTCTTAGTTTAAGATATTCTTTAACAACCACAGCTTGACTGGCAAGACTCCAGAGATATATGGCAAACGTTATAATAGAAAATACTTAATTGCCTTAGATAGGCACTACTTTTTAAGCCCCTTCCTGTTGCAACAGGTCAAAGGTAAATATATGTCCTTCCTGTATTCTCACATCATGATTACCCTAGTTTTTCATGCGATTACATGTTTTACTGTGCTGATAGTAAATCTGTATTAATTTTTTTCATCAGTTAACTTTTATTAGAATTTTTATTCCATAAAATAGTATATTGAAAATCTTCTTTTGTGTTAAAATGAGGTCCTGGTGAGATTCATCTCTAAAACTACACCTGCACATGCGTTGCATTGTTCCAGCCCAAGCATAGGTAGGAGCATTCATTTTTAGAAGTAAGAATTCACTAGATTAAACCTGCCATTAAAGGCCTCTGCAGAGAGAGACTGCACAGTCTTGCCAGACGATCTAGACCATTGCTTAACAATTTCGACTGTTAGAAAGGTTTTTTTCTTAGTCTAACCTGAACACTTCTGGAGCTGAAGTCCTGTGTTCACCTTGCTCAAGGAGAATTGATTTATTTCTCTGCAGAATAACTATATCTGCAAATACCTATATCCAAAGTTTATCATCATGCCTGTTTCACTCCTGCATCTCCCAGCCTACCTTTAAGTCAAAAAGCAAAACAACTTTCTTTTTTTCCTCATAAATTGCACTTTCTAGACAACTGATTATCTGGTTATCTGGTTATCTGGAGAGAGTGCTTCAGCCAGAGACCTACCATTCCTCAGAAAACTTTCTGTAAACTTTCTGTAAAACTTTCTGTAGTTTGCAGTCAATACTTTGCTCATATGTACTCAGTGTGGGCTTGGCTTTTCTAAAGCAACACGGGACTGCCCACTATAGAGCTATCTCCAGTCTGAAGAACTGCTCTGTAACCAGCTTCCCCCTTTCTCTCTTCCTACAACTGCTCATTCCTGCAGTATCTTATCTTTATTCTTACTGAATGTAAAAGACCAGTTTATCAAGAGCATTTTGATCAATCAAATTGTTGTTAAAATAGCTTTCTTATTAAAAAACTCTTTATTTCCCTTTTGTTAAGGATATTATCTTCCTAAAACTTCACTAAGCATCTGACAGTGCACTAGAAGTAAAACTCTACAGATTAGAGAGACATGATGAAAGCTTAGAGGCTGTAATTGTTCAAAAAGAATAATTTCCTTTTCAAAGGTAAACATCAGTCTTGCAGACAAAGATAAGGCCAAGTGCAACGTTAGATACACAAGTCTGTGTTTCTGCTCATATCTCCTGATATCAAAGATTACAGGAAAATTCAAAGTGTTTTCTTAAAATGTAAAAAAAGAAATGAACAGGAAAAAGTGTAGGAGACTAGAAGGAGTCATACCAGAACTGTCAGCAGCTTTTAGAAAAGCTCTTTTCCTCAATGCCGGAAGTCTTTGAAACAGGAGATAACCAGCCATGAACTACAGCAGCCATTCAAGGCAGAAATCATTTTGAATGTTTACTTTTATACATTGGACTTTCAAATGAAAGTATGCCAACCTCCATAATGTATCCATCTCTTATAAGCAGAGAAATGTATTGTCAGTATACACAGGGAAAAGAGAAACAGCTGTATTTTCACCCATACAGTTTGAGAGGAGGTTTGAACTACTATTAACTCAAAGTTGCACTAAACTTAAAACAGCCTTTGAAATAAATACAAGCAGGGGTCATCCTTTCTACCTTTGCTATTGCCAGTTTTAAAGGCAAAATTCTGTGTTTTATGTAGTGGAAACTTCTCTTTTATCAGAAAAGATACCTTGGACCAAAGAGAACCAGTCCTTCAGACAACAAGTACTAGGAGACACCTTTGACAAAGCTCTCCATTATTATTTATTTTGTTACATGGGACCTTGCAGTTCTAGCAGAAGAAATAGCCATTGAACTAAAAAGTGCATAGTAAGAATTTCTACCTCTCCTGGATATTTAACAATTTATAAATACACACAGGAAAAGAAAGCAACTGCCCTGCCAAGAGTTACACAGGGTACTGGCACAGCAGACATAGGAGCACAAGAGTTCTGACTCCTGATAAATAAATTACCCATGAGTGCTTGTGGTGTCCCAAACCCTGTAGTCATTGACATTCTTCACTTTAACACCAACACTAATTATTTTATTCATATGAAAGAAGGCGACCTCAGCATCAGACCATGAAAAACACAGATTAAACAGATTTGATCATTTATGGCAAAATGGTGCATTTAGACTCTTTTAGCATTTTTTTCATATCAAAATACTTGTACCTCTTACCTGCAACTATCTCTGACTTGCTTGCTGTCACTAGGCATTTTCATGACACCCAGTAAATCTGATTCTTTCCATCATGACTCAGTTTATGCCAAGGTGCAAAAGAAGGACATCTCGGGTCTCTATGCAGTTACACAGGGGTACCTCGGCAAGTTCTGCCCCAGCAGACACCAGCCTGCCAGCACTGGTCAGTGTCTGACCTTCTGGTGGAGTCAGTCAGTCTCAATTTACTCTTCTTCCAGCCTAATGTGAACAATTTCACAGTAGACAAAAAACCCCTCCCCTCCACCTAATCTTTTATTATTTTCCTAAGTGGAGTCCATCGAGCTTACATCAAAGAACTGGTCTCGTTAAGCCATTGTTTTATAAGTCTGCTGATATTTTTCCTACCCATAATACAGACGACACTGCTGATAGAAATATGTCAACAGGAAAACAAACAGGCAGCATTTGACATGCTATTAGTCTAAGTCTGGGTGGATAAATAAATCATAGATCAAATATTCGTAAAAGGGAAAGCACTGTTTATTTCCACTGAATTCATTACGCACATATCTTCTATACAGCACTGTGGCAAAACACATCCCACACAAAGGATGTCACAATGTACCCAAGAAAGAACTGTTGATGCCACCAGGACAATGTATTCTCTCCTTAGAAAGTGCTTCAGTCTCTTGGGAATATATCACACTAGTCATGTAAAATGAAGCCACCTGGAAGTGTCCTTTAGCCGTATCACTGCATATGGCAGGGTAATTCATCAAGACTGAATAACTCCTAAACACTGGATGTTTGTCTGAAAGTAATTTATTCCATAAGTGCAATAAATATTGTTTCACCCCTTTATTTAAAATATTGAAAACTCACACACTATTCTTAGATGAAAAATATATGCTAATCCTAGTCTGATCCTACAGCAGGCCTATCCATCAAGGTATCCCATCATCTTCTATATAAGAAAATATAAAATAACTTAATGATGCTGAGTTGTAAATTATCTACATATATTTCAGCTAACCTTGCTCTTCATAATAAATGCAACCTTAACTGTAATAAAGCCTGGATGATCAGGTTAGCATTTCTTCCCTCCTAAATAGGGTGCTTGGCAGTCAGGTCACCCAAAGTCTAAGGAATAAAACACATACAGATGTGGAGTCTCAGGTTCTTAGTGGTGAAATGAACCATCAAGAGAATGTTCACTTTGGGTTAGAAGTCTGTCACTACACAGATGCCTGTAACCCACTGATGGCACCAACTTTCAGACTGCGGGGAATAATTAAAAAAAATCAAGAGCTCTTTTTATTTTTTCAGAGGCAGTTACTTCAGAGGAAGCACATCAGAAAGGTAGAAATTTATCTTATCTCTAGACAAATGCTGTGTGGAAGTATCCAGAGACAGAAGGTCATGCTGTTTAAAGGTCAGAGGTGCTTCTGTACCTAACGTACCATGTTCCAAAAGCTACCTACAGCTTAAAGGACCAAGTGTTATTAAAATACATTTTCAGTTTGTTTCTTCAGAAAATGCAGCCCAGCTAAGCACAGGGCACAAAGATGGTGTGATAGAAGAGAAGAAAATCCCTATTAACTCCATTTTAATTGTGAAAATAAGCTCTCTGGAGGACCTAAGCACAAGACTGGCAAAAAAAGCTCAAATCACTCTTCTTCCATTGCTTTCTTAGGGCAAACAAAGACTGATGAGAAGCCAGGCAGCACTCACAGTACTGCTGGAAGAACAACTCTCATCCTGGTAATTAGGCAGAGGCACAGCAGCAGCACAACACAGACTTCTTGGCTTACAGTAACTTCCAGTCAGCATTGCTGTGGGGATAATGGAAGGTGTTTGCAACCCAGTGCAATAAACCCCATATATTTTCTTAGCTGAAAGCCTCATTTATGCACAAGGAGGCTCATCTCATTTATATTGCACAGTAGCACACTCAGTTAGTTATTGCTACTGAAAATTGGTGCTGGCTCACAAGGCAGGTCTGTTTGTGTTGGCTTTTTTCCAACAGTGGCAACTTCTGTTCAATTCTTTCATTATTCACGGCCGGGTGGAGGAACAGTGCCATGGCACCACATTTTGCTCTGACCTTTTCTTGCTTACAGGCTTCTACTGTAACTAGTCCATGTTTATCACCATACTCATTACAACTTTGGATTCTCATTAACTGATAGACAGTTCAAAAGCCAGTGCTGATCTCTGAATCCACTTACCATGAGAGAACATCTAATGACTGACTTTAATTGAACACATTCAGCCCTTGGTTACGTGGCAGATGTCTTCCACAGCCTAAGCCTTACTTAACCAGCCTTGCTATATAGTTGCAATCACATGTCATTTTCCCTACTCCTTGATTGGACAAAGATAATTTAATAAGAGATCCTGCACCATCCTTCCAAAAAGGAGAGAATACAAAAAAACTAACCAAAATCACAGCCTTCCAGAAAATATTAATGCTCTTCCAGCAATATTAATGCTAAAATCAGTTGTGTAACTATTTCAATCAATGTCTGGCAACTAGCAATCTAAATTTCAGTTGTTCTCATGAAATAAAATAAGCTGAAATTACTTCTTTTAATAGCTGAAACACTTTCCCAAATGGGTGTTTATTCCTCGCAGATGTAGTCAGCACTTGGTCTTAAGCTACAAAATAACTTAGATCATATAATCTCTCCTTTACCATCACTCCCTCCATTTCTGTGTCTTTTGTACAGAACATTAAACACTAGAAGTTACACAGATACATTTGCAGTTCAAATAACTACGCTTAGTAACTAGAGGCAAACAGGCTCTATAGTCTCAACAAAAATCCTGTATTCAAATAACACACAGTACTGTGTGAAAAAGAAACACTGAATGAAAAAAGAAATGCAGCAAAAGTTATGCCTAATGTTAAACACATGAAAGTGCCCAACTAGCCCTTCCCTGGGCCTTACTAAGTAAGTTTCTTGGAGAAGTGGAGCAACTGAGGGTTTCTCAGAGACAGAAGAAGTATCATCATCTCATTCCAGGAACAGGTATCCCTCATTTGTTTTGGATATTATTAAGCAGCATTGAAACTTAACTGCACCTCTCTATGGTAAAGTCAAGGGTGATTTTAATTTTTTTTCTCATATTCCAGGCAAATGCTCATCATTACAAACAACTGTGTGGGCCTTTCCCTAAGAAACTTCAAACAAATTCATACATAAAGTGTGTTATCAAGATCATTCCCTTACCCCTTTACACAAGATAACATGGCAGATTTTAACAAATTCAGCAAATTTCAATGGAGATTCAAATAATGGCAGCTCCATTCCTGCAAAAGGAACCAATTAAAGACCCAGCATGAAAAGGAATTTTGAATGTATTGCTCTTGAATGAAACAATGTTTGAAGAAGGAAATGAATTTGTTTATGAGACACATTGTTGGCTTTGCTAAGTTTTACTACCATAGTTTTCCTCTCAGAGGAAATACATCATTAAACAAGAAAAAAGAAAGCCTCTATCAATCCCAGTAGGGCAGCTTAGTTTTAATGTCAGTAATGACATGGTAAGACTTCTACCAGAGTTTTATTTGGCAGTTTTAATTATAAATCCTCCAAAACTTGCAAGGTCCCATTTATATCCAAATTCCTTCCAGAAGATTGGGATTTTGATGTGAGCTCATTACATATTCTGATCTGATTTTTTTTTTTAATCAAATTCTCTAGGGTTTAGACTGGCCTTTATGTTAGGCATTTACAGAGCCTGTAACACCAGGGCCCCAAACCTCAATAATTTATTCATCACAGAAATCTGACCATTTCATGTACATTTTTGGAAGCTGCATTATCAGGTAGCTCTGCCAAGAAACAGAACCCAGAAAATAGGTCCTACAAACTGTATACCAGAATCAGATAATTATATTGTATGATAATGAACTAGCACAGTTAAGGAAGCATCAGTACTGCCTTAGTGGTTCCTAAAAGTAAAAAACTGAATTAGTGTGCCATCAGACCTGTTATTACACCACAGAAACACAGCACAAAGCTTCCAGCACTTCTCTGTTCCTGGCCTCATACTTTTTCCAGTAAGAAGACTGTGCCCTGCTGCTGCCTCTGTAGCTTTGACTCATTTTCTCCTTCTCCCTGTAGGGTCTGAAACAAAGTTTTGCTGAAATCAACTCAAAAGAGGGGAAAAAAAGGATAAGAATAAAATAAGGTATAAGATAAGTAATATGGCAGTCATCAATGGTCAAAGTTAATTATTAATTAAGAAAGAGAATACTGAAGTGCTGTTGCTACATTAAACCCTGCTTATGCCTCTTTACAGACACATAAATCAAGAGTTTTGGGGGCTGAAGCCCATAGGAAAAAGGAGATGTTGAAGACAACTGAAGCAATTCTATACCCTCCCTCAAAAAACACAGAAACCAGTAACTGACCTCAATGTAGTAAATTATGGGCAGTTTTGCCTTCAGTAGCCCTCTCCCTGCTGAAGTTATTGACCATATCAACCTCATTTGGTGGTACTTTTTTATTTTTTCTCTTCTAGTCTCACTAAGCATATACTGGCATAACTACGTGCACAATATTCCTTCAATGTAGAGTCTGCATTCCAAATTTGGCCTAGGATCTCCTAGAGCATAGCCCTGATGAAAACAGAAGAAGCAGGAAGAAGCTTCCTACTCTCAAACAATTCATCCTCCCATCCTCAAACTCCCTCATGATTTCCTCCCCATTTGATTTATTGAAAGGACTGCTGTGCTAACTAGAGATCAGAGTCCAGCAAATGCACTGGTCTGTTCCTTCTTGCAGCCTAAATAAACAAGACAGCACTTAGCTGCCAGTACATGTAAGTCCTAACCAAGCAGTATCTACCCCTACCTTATTTTTAATTTTTTTCTCTCCCATAATGAAAAAAAAAAAAAAAAGGAGAAGCCACACGTTTCTCAGTTTCTCCTGAAAGTGTTGACTCTAACTCAACTCATCTGCCTCAGATTGCTTTAGCTCAGAGCCCTCACTGGAAGGACTCTGAACTCCTGGCTGGAGCTGAACTCAAGGCAAACCATTCTGCTGCATGGCCCTGCAGGAGTTTGAGCCCCTCATAAAAAGTTACTGAATTCAACACTCCCTCCTCCAAAAAATCCGTCACGTGCTAATGAGATGCAAAAGTTGGGAATGAAACAGGCCCTTTGATTTCCTTCTGTAGTTGTGTGAAAGCTCAGGCTGATCCTTGCCTGAACTAATATTTAACAACAGCTTGCCATCAACCTAAAAGGTTCTCTGAAGAATTGGGAGGGACAGTGTACAGCTCATTGTTGTATACTGCTCAGGAGCTCATACTGTATATTCTAGTAAATCTCAGTTTTCTGGAGTCTGCTTTTGGTTTGACATCCTTCCACATACATTCAACTCACTCTTCCTCCTTTCTTTTCTAAGTTTTTATTTATAAAATGTTTTTGTGCTCCTCTATGCAGAGAATTTCAGCTCTGTACAGCTACAAGACAGCACGACTGAGTAGAGCATTATGTACTTAGGGTCTGATCCCATTTGTTTCTCCATCTCTATCTCCCTACCATGACAGACCTACGGAATATGAAGTATCTTAGAAAGGTTCTGAGATGTCTCTCTGAATGCAAAGAAGAGGCTCAAGTGGTTTCCCTCTGATGAGTGTCATTTAATACCACAATAAAAAACCCTCACAAACTAATCTTCATTTTCCTGAGGCATTTAATTTTATTTTCCTTTCACTTTTGAGCCCTTATAGTTCACATTTTGAAGCTTGTGAGCTAGAAATGTAACTTTTCATCCTTGAATAGATGCTAGACAGAATCACAGGAAAATGAAAGGTGGGACTTTATGAAAATACCATAAATATTGTAAGGTTTAGGCAACTTGGCAGCCCACCCACAAAGACAGAGGATCCCTGGGGAGCTGCAGCATAGCTGCCCATCTGCACCAGGCCACACCACCCACCAGCTTTCCCTAGCTCTGTTCCAAATCAGTCTTGCTGCCAGGCACTCCCTGGGGCTGGCAGGCTCTCAGATTCTCCTTTAAAAGAGATTCCCTCCTGCTGTAGATCCTTTCAGAGCATGCTCTGCTGTTCCACTCTGTGCTTATTTGTCTGGGTTCATCTTCATAGTCAGAAATGTGACTGTCTCTGGATCATCCAGTTTCTTCCCTTACACAGCAAAGACATGCCTGGGTCCCATACCTTTCCTACTGCACTGTCCTTAGTGTAAGAGCAATGTAACTTAAAACAGGCGTAAAATGGAGCCATTTGGGTTCCCATGCTGCTCCCAAATCCTAAAAGAACAGTGGCCACGTTCACCAGTGGCAAAAGCACAGATGAAGGGTAGGCGGGTACATGGCAAAATGTTCTGCCATGCTTGGAGAGAAGCTGTGTTTGCCTTTCCAGTGCACAGTCACATTCTCTACGCCTAAATTTGAAAAATCCAAATTGCATTCACAGGGAAGGTAGGAAGAATACTCCTCTGCTGATGTTAACAGGACAAATTAGCTAATTCCCATGATATGGAGGGATATAAGAGCACCAGTGGGGAGCCTGCAAATGCAAGTGTTTACGAAGAAAGAAAAGGAACATAACTGTCAGCTCTTCTTATCAGGGTAAATTCTCCTTATGAAGTGCAATGGGACTGCAGTCACTAATGTGGAATCCCACTGTTGCCATACTTAGACCAGTTATCCTGATATTTAGCTACCCAGGAGATGGATTTCAGGCAGAACAGCTGTATAGAGACAGTATAGCCTGCCGATATACCTCCAGTCCACGTAGAAGATAAGAATTCACACTGGGAGGATTTGAACCTGTCCATAGTCTTTTCCATAGCACAATCTGAGACACTGTTTACGTATCTCTTCTCCTATCCCTCTAATCTGTTGCCACCATAATATTCTGTCCCTGCCTCTAATAGCGCATGAGCACAGGATAAAGTCCATTGTAGGTTTGTTATTACAACAGGGTTCTAGACTCTGCTTTCAAACAAGTCACAATATCCTCTCAGAAACAGAACAGAAATTGTTAATGACAGTATAGAGGTGAGTATATTCAACTTCTCCATCATACTTTCCCAGTGAATGAAAATTTTTTACTTTGACCATGACACCCTCTCATCATGACCTGGATACCAACAGATTGCAGCATGCAAATCCTAAAAAAGCAAGAGGTGTTTTTCAGTGTTGAAGATGCATCTGAATGTTCCATCTTCCTTCAAAGTAAAATGTCTCACAAAGAATCTCTCATGCTGATAAATCTTCTGGTATTACTAGACTTTCAGTACATAAACAAAAACTTCAGCTGGGAAAAGTACCATCATATTTTTAATTACATCATTTTATGTTTAGCCATTTCTGTGCTCATGTTTTGCTGAGATGCAGGAAACATACTTTGATTAAGAGCACTTTGAAAACTAAATAATTGCAGCAAGGAGGGATGACTGTGTGTTTACCTGCTGGTTACATCTAGGCTCATTTACTTGAAATGAAGTAAGAAACAACTACTCCTTCAAATCTATGTCTAACTTCAAACCCAGAGTTTTCATTCCTCTTCCTTTTAGATCAAAGAGGACAAGATGCAATCAGGCAAAATTTGGTATTAGCTTCAGCAGACCTACATGGAATTAGAAGGTCATAAAAGTTTCAATTCCTGGAAATGGCAGAGACAGAAGATGTCTGGTGTGCAAGAGGGGTGGTTGTCAGAGGAATGTCAGGGGCACAACCGTGTTCTAAGATCTAATATCAGTTCTTCTATTTGTTTGGGACACAGCAAAATGTTAATTAAAACATTATCTTAACAACATTTCCTAGACTTTGATTGCTTGACTTTGCATCTAGCCGTTAACATTGCCATTCATAGATCGCAAAGGTATGCTTTAAATCAGCATATTTGCTGCTTCTTTAGAGACCTTTGGATCTTCTTTTCAAAGCAGGTGTCTTTAATTTCTGCAGAAAACTACTGAGCTCTAACCTTTTAAGAGACCTACAGAGTTCGATAGGAATAAGAGAACAGGACCACAAGCCAAGACCAAGCTTCCCTCAAAAGCCTTCTCTGCAGTTCCAGGGTCAGCCGCAGCACAAATCCCAGCTGCTGCGCACCCTGCTGCCCACAAGCCAGAGCGTTCCCGTTCATTCACGAAGCTGGAGGAAAGGACAACCAGCAGATGGAGCTTTAGGGCAATCCAAAAAGACACTGCCTTTCCTTACACAGCATTTGTTGGAAAGTCGCTGTTAAGCGCATCCCCACAGCCAGCCACGCAAGGCTTCCTGCCAGAGACGCGGAGACGCTCCGAGCCAAAGCACGGGCACTGCTATCCCTCTGGACAACTCAACAATGCCAGTCTGGACAAACACAACCCCACCTGGGCACCTGCTGCATCTGCCCTGCGGAATACCTGGAACACACAGCGGCCTCGGGAAATGCTGCCTCTGGCAGCTCGTGTTCCTCCCTCCGTCCCTCCCTCCCGCAGTTTCTGCAGCCGCGTGCGTGTTCACTTCGATATTTGCACCCTCAAAGCAGCAACAGTCATACAACTCTAAGTTCACTTTACTAGAGGTACATTCACAGCAATAACGAAAAGATTTTTTCATATTTCATTCTTCACAAAACTAGCTTAATTCCTATGAAACCGTTCGTGCTTAGTCTGGAAATGCAGAAAAGGAATTTCAAGTTAAGTGAGTAACAAGAGGGAAATGCTGTCTTCTAATGCCCTGCAGTATTTCCAGCTACATGAAATACATACACAAGTTTATTTGAAGTTGCTCTCACCCTGTAAAGTTTATCTCTTTTAAAGAACACATATAAATAGAAAAGTATTTTTTCCTTCATTTTTTTGTGTCTCCAGAGGGAATTAACTGTCTCCTACTTACTGGCCAATATTTTGGGCTTACTTACTTCTTTTAATACACACCCACACACTAAAAACATCAGCTGCTCTGTGTAATGTGCTTGTTATAGTGCAGCCTTCCCTTGGAGTCCTTGAGCTGAAAAGCAGTGATAGATGCAGGTACATACAGGTGAGACAATGAGCACTGTGAGCCACCTACAGCTTTCAGTGACGAATGAGTGTAGATGTACAAATTAACACAGAGGTGGTTAATTATAATTTTCTGTTTCTCACTTGGAAAATGCATCCCCTCCTTCACGTTCCCCTAACACTCCCCAGGGTTTTGCTGATTTGGAAGCTCATAGCCACTGTATTTAGAGAAATCAAATGTCCACAGTCCCTACCACATTTAGGATCTAAAAGTTAACTTCTTTTACCTAGAGTTCCTTTTTCCCAGGTCCACCTGCCTTCTGCTCAGCCTCTTGTTTCTGACCTTTCAGCTTATCAGCATTGATTTATTTAATATAAAGTAGTGAGGTTACCTGAGATCAATTATACCTTTTTTTCTGTGCAATTTCCAATGCTTAATACATCTGTTACTGCTCAGCCGCAGGGACAACTTGTCCAGCTGGATCCTAAATTATTTCAATCCTTAATTCAATTGTATTTTTGCCACAGCTCAGCCAATGAGCATAATTCTTTTATGGCTAAGAAGCCTCTTTAGAAATAATCCAATAGCCCATATTAAAATATAGGTCATTGTGAAAACTGCCAAGTGCCTGACTTGTCATAACTTTGAAGACAGGCTCTGAGTCTCCTTCAGCACTGCTGATTCTTGGGGCGCTTGGAGGCTTAATTTTAAAACAATCAGCTCAACAAAAACAATTTACTTAGAACTGTCCAAACTACTCAATGTTAGCTGGGAAGCTAATTTGCTACTTGGTGCTGCACTTGGATAAATGCTACAACTGAGGGCAACTGGAGGTTTCCAAGTACTAAATCAGTTCACAACTTGACATGCCGTAGAACTGAAAAGACTTTGGTCAGTAAAGATAAGTAAAACCTCTACAAACCTAACCCACACATGAGGTGACCACACCCGTAAGATGAATGTGTAAAATTTCATAAGGCAAAACATACAAAAATATTCTTAAACTTTGAGTAGAAATTATTTCTGGCTCTTTGACTAATAGCCATTATGAGACTTGGATCCTTTTGAATGTATTTTTAAAGATTCACTTTTCCTTTAAAAGAAATGAAGAACTGTTCTTGTTCCGTGTTTCAGAGGAGACTATTTTCAATTAGCTATTGGATTTTTTTCTCCTTCTGTCTCAAAGAGATGGAATCACAGCCTCAAAAGCTTAAGGAAATGAGTTGCCTTAGGACCATTGTAGCTACAGTTATCCTTTCTCTCATTAGAGCAATGGAAAGCTCAAGCTAAAGCAATGGAAAGCCAATTGCTTCTGTGTAGGTAACGTTAATCTGACTTTTTTTCTGTGTTTGTGGAAGTTCAGCATCTAGCACAACAGAACTCTGACTTGGGTATCATCACAGTGTGCCTAATATTGGAAGATGCTGCTTGCATGCCTTCTCTTACTGAAAAGGCAACTTTATTTAGCATAATTCAACTGTTTCTGAGTACTCATAGAAAAAAAATGAGAAAAAAAAGGTGAGAAACAGAATTTAGGTAAGTGCGGCTTTCATTTCCACATCTCCTCTGTCACGCCATTCTCACTGGCCACAAAACAAAGTTCTGTTTCTGTACCAAAGGAAATAATTTGGTACCAAATGTTAATATTAGGCCCAGTAGAAAACATCAACCATGAATAACTTAAATGTTTTCACTGTTTGTTTGGACTTTAGTGTGATCAGTGAAATCAGCATTTGGCAAAAGTCAGTCCTATTGTGTCATCAGCTATAAGTGCACAATGGCTCAAACTGAATGAGACGGCGTAAAGATTGCCTTTGAATGTTCAGGGGTTTTTTGCGTCTTGGACGCTTGGCCATATTCTATTTGCTGTACAAGCAGAGGTATCAGGAAGAGATTGGCAACAAGAGGAAGGACAGGTCCTCCCAGCAATCAAAGACAGATTGCTTCTGGGATTTTGTTTAGTCTTTTCAATGGGAGGAAAATAATACCCAGCACTTTGCCATCAACACTGCAGCAAAAATATCTAATCTTAGGATCATATAAAATACAATGAATTTTCATTTCATTAGATATTTTGGGTCATCTCTCAGTCTAGATTTGGACACCGAGCAAGGTGTCTTGTTCAGTGTCTGCAGATGACAGGAATTATGAAGGATCTTACAAAAGCCTTCGTTTAGGGAGATGTGAATAATCCTGTGACCACACAGATTTCCCAAGTTAAAACACGTTTCACAGACTACCCCCTTAGGTGCATAAGCACAGAAAACTCCTACATGTGAAACAAGCTTCCCAAAGGAAGACAGATTAATCTGTTACCTTGTTCTGATAACTGCCTTTTATAAAACCAAGGAAAAGGTGGTAGATATTAATCTATCATGACTTTACAAAAGTAGCTGTTACAATGACATTTATAATTATTAGTCTGAGCAGAAGATGTGAAGATAAATAGAATTGTTAAGACAGGAAAGGAACTGACTAAAGAGGATATAATACTATGTTGTGCTATAAGGATAATTACAGGCTTGGAGTGAGATTACCCATCCTGAAAGATCTGTTAATAGGGATGATTTATTAAATATTTGCATTAATAATATGCACCCAAAAGTTTGTGTTTGCTAATGAAATTTGGAGATGATGAAGTTGGCAGATAATATTAAAACAGTGAAGAATGAGACTTGCACAGGAAAAAAAGGAAACCTAGCATAACAGAAATGGGATGGAAGCAAACAGAATAAATAGAATGTTAAACCTGGTCTTTAAGAATTAGAGAAGTGACAGAGCAGAATGACTTGCGTGTTTCTAACCTGTCTGTGGACAAGCATTTAATACAAATGTGAAAAAGATAAGTGAGATCCCCTTCTCATCAAAGTCTTGGCTGGTAGTCCTGGCATTCATTTCTGTCTCACTAAAGGTTTGTAAGACTTCATCTGAAATCTAGGTCATTTTTGCTCAGGAAAGGTTTGTTCCAACCAGAAAAGAGAGACATTACAGACATATGACATAGTGAACCCAGAGGAAAGACTACAGTGGACCCAAGTGTACCTGTTCTCTGACCAGAGACTAGGTCAGTGTGTGCCTTTGCTCCCCTTTGGACCCTGCACCCACCTCCTCTCCTGCACCCACCTTCTCTCCTGAACAAGTCAAGATGAAAGGAGGAGGATGGAGTTCATCTCATGCAGAGTGAGACTGAAATTAGGAGTGCTCCCAGTTTCTCTCCACTTATATGCAGCTTTGCAAATTGCTCTCATACAACTATCTCTGAGATTGGATAAGCCTGACACTAAAGCAGGGGCAAGAGCTAGACATTCAAAATAGGTAGCAAGAAAGAATATTGTTGAAGCTCAAACTTGACTACTGTGTGAAATGTTCCAAAGGAGATTTACAATCTTTAAAAGATACTAAGTACTAGTAACCCAGAAAGAGTTCAAAGGGAGGTTGTGCCTATAGAGAGCAGTGGTGAAATTGTGAGGTATGAAACTCCTAGACTTCAACATCATCTTTTACACACACACAAATTCTATATGTCATAAAATTATAAAGATGCCATGGGATTAAGTCACTAGGTGACACTGATGCCCCTCATGGAGATCATCTGATGCCAGAGGTAGCAGATCCCAGGTAAAATGAGCTTCAGAGGTGTGTATTTGTGACTATCTGAAGCAGCATGTTGAGGAATAGTAATGCTATCATAAGAAATAGTCTTCCTACAACTTGGCATTCTTGTATAAACAGAATACCAAAATATTGTGTTTTCGTAATATTTCTTTTCAGTCTGAAGACAGTTGGTAGCATGACAGGAGCTGTCAAAATGCAGGGTTAGACCAACACAAACAGGCCCTCCTCAGTGAAAGAGGTACATTTCTTCAGCTCTAGGGAAGAGATACTATGACAACAGGCTACTAACAATACAACACAGAGCTTTTAAATACTAAGTAAACACTACATTTGGAATGGCATTATGATTGTAGAGACATTATGAAGCAAACCTGCCCAACCCACTTGTAAAATTCCAAGGAGTTGGAGCTGATATATTCCCTGTCATGAAGAGATGTCCAGTAGAGTCTACAGCATCGTATCTTTTACCTGCTAACCTAGAAAGATGGGCACCCCTGCCAATGTCATGTTCCTATCACTGTGAAATTGTTTTAACATTGATTTAGTCAGAAGACTTTGTTCCCAGTTCCCACAGTAACTGGCTATTCCCCAAGTTTCTTCTATCACAGGATGACCAAACCTAACTTCATTCAACTTATGCACTTTGTTTGAAAACATTCAATCTTTCAGGGCTGGTGAGCCCCAAGGCCAGAATGAGCTCAGAGTTTCTGTGGATATACCAGGATGTGAAACTAAATACTTGGTGTATATATATCCCTTGCTCCTTTTACTCATTTCGTTATATCTCGGATTATAATAAGGAACTGATATCCTGAGTTTTCAAGTCCAAATTCCAGTTCTCAGAAGGAACTTCATCATACAAATCTGCTCATAAAACAATATCCTAAACCCCACTTCCCACTACATTCACTGCTTTGATGGTTAGAACTCTTCTCATTTTCTAGCTAAATTTATTGTGATTCCTTTGTCCTTTGGTTAACTGGTGGTGGTAATAGGTTTATTTTATCAGTGACATTTACCTCAATTTATTTATAAAGCAATCTTATCCTCTCTCAGTCACTGTTTTGTTTGGCTCAACTGCCAAGCTCTTGCACCAAGAGTATCAGACAATTCATGAAGCAAGACTTTCAGATTCGCCAACTCTAAAGTGCAAGTTCCAGCATACTTAAACACTGTTTGATACCACCCTTGTCAAAAGATGGTTCATAGGAAAAACAGTAGCCATTCTCTGTAGTTCTGTAGTATCAGTGGCAGAGGGCTGTGCTGCCAATGCTGGAGAATTCAAACCCTGCTGCCAACAACTGCAATGAGAATTCACACCAGCAGCAAATGGAGATCTGGAAGCACACACTAAATTGTTGATCATTGGGTTTTTTCTTTGTAGACAGTAATGTGTGAGAGTGACAACCTCAGCCTACCGTTACGAGTATGCAGTATATTCTCCTATACATTGCAGAGAATGACAGGAATTTGAATAATTGATTACTAATCTAGCAATATCTATTTTCTGAAGTAAATTATATCCTATTTCCCAGCTGACAGTGGAATATCACTAACACCCTGCCATCTTGCCTGGCAACATTGAGGTTTCTAAATACAATATTCCCTTCTCCAACTTCAACTTCATCCACTGTCAGGCTCCATTAGGCATAACAAGATCCAGACAGATTCAAGATTAAGCAACTTTTTTTATAAAATCCAATTGAGGACTTTCTTACCTTGAGGGTGCAGCAGATATTACATTAACCAGATTGTGCACACTTTCCATGCAAGAACTAAAGGCATATATATATATGCAGAGTGACTTAATTCTCTTAGGAAATAAGCGGGGGCTTTCTAGATTCCTCCCACCATAGATATCATGATCAGGCTCTGCTAATTGAGACCTTGTGGGGAAAAGGGTGTTCCTTACCAAGGCCTTATTTTTCCAGAAGCCATATGGGAGTGCTGTTGTCTAGCATAGGAAGTCTGTGCAGATCATTAAGGCAGTAATAGTCACATGGAGAGAGGAGAACTAGGTTTAAAAAGCCCCTTACTGGCGAGGTTACAGCTTCAGCTCCCAGACTGACTGCAGTCCCTGAGTGGTGGAACCAAGAAGGAGGAATCCCCCTTCAGTCATCATCCCCCATCCTCACAGATACCAGGGAATGGGACAGAAACATCCCCAGTGCTGCCTGGTGAGTCTGTCAGTAAGATGGTTTCAGGGTTCTGCAGAGCAGAGGCTCCCTTTTTGTCTGAAACTGAACGTGTCCTTTATTTGTGGTAGGAGAATGGGTGTGCAGGCTCACTTAAATAGTGGTAGAGGGGGGGTATATATATAGAGGGGAGTATATTTGGGGGCATTGTATCTAACATATATATTTGGGTATATATTTGGTTCATGTGGTGGAGTGTCTAATGAATGGCATGAGGAGTGGGCAAGCAGTGTAGCTGTGCATGACCACAATCCTGTGCTCAGGCAAACAGCAAGTGTTCATGGGGCAGTACACGTCCAAGACTATGGACAAAGGAAGTATTTGCAGAACATGTGGTATGAAGTGTCAAAAAAGAATAGAGAAAAAGGTTTTTATGTGGTGTATTTGAAGAAGATGAGGACAGGAAATCACAGAGTAATCCAAGGAGACCATATGAGCTGCATGTTCTAAGCACCAACTGCTTCTAAGCAGTATAGCCACTGCTCAAATTCTTCACTCAGATGAGGGCTTTAGGATCCAAGTCACAGCTTGGATCTTGGAGCTTGAAACAAGAGGATTTTTTGAAGGCAGAAAATCTCCAAATTGTCAATAGCTGTCTTAGTAGCACCTTTGTAGTCCGTGGCCTAAAGAGAGGAGAATGCCCATATGTGAACTTTAGCTCTGAGCTGGGATTCTTTTTCACATCACGAGTTTGCAGAGAAATCTGGTATTCCTTGTGAACTCTGATTAATGCCTCTTTATATATTAGAATATTGCAATATTAGTCCTGCCAGAGTGAATAAGAATGGTAGTCTATAACATTTCTGAGAACGCTCTGCGATTTGACCTGTTCTCACTGATGCCAGGCAGAAGGGAAGCCATTTAGTGTTGGGGAGGGGAAGCCAGTTTCTGCCTTTTGTGGTCTAATTTCATTCCTTTAACTGAAACTGAATGTAGTTACAGCTCATTCACAGCTCTGACAAGAGTCCCTGAAAATCCCTTTCTGCAGCTGTATTTTGCCAACTTTTGGCATCAATCACTGTTCTGCCAATAATCCTTTGCTCATTTTACATGTAAAAGACTTGGGCTCCATTTGGAATAGCAGCAAATAGTTAATGCCCTACAAATACCTCAACCTGACAACTGAATTCTACGAGACATGAAAGAAGAAGCTGGACATCCATCAGTCCTGGCATAGGAGCATTAGCAGTGTCCAGCTCTGCTATTCAGCCTGCACCCTACCGAGTTCTGATGTCAAAAGCAAATTCTGCTGTTTAACTAAAGCCACGCTAGCGGACAGGGGCGAGCCGCTGGAGTGTAGCTCAGCCGGGAAAGTAGGGAAGCGGGCGATCCAACCAAGCTCTACCTGTTGCCTGCTAGCGGCACTCTGAGCTTGCCCGACCGAGGATGCGTGTTTTGCCTGGCGGAAAGGAGCCGCTCCGA
>VXBA01002408.1:581946-624376 GCA_013399895.1 Serilophus lunatus | reverse complement strand
CAAACAGATCCAGCCCGAGCGCAAAGTGTCGGTGGTGGCCCCCTTGCCGGACCGCGCGGGGCCGCCTCCCCCGAAGAAGGACGTGGAGCTGATCCTGGTGAAGGAGCACAACGGGGTGCAGTACACCAGCAGCAGCCTCCTGCCCGCCGCCCCCGCGCCGCGCTACGGCGCCCAGGACAGGGAGACCTGGGGCAAGAAGATCGACTTCCTCCTCTCCGTCATCGGCTTCGCCGTGGACCTGGCCAACGTCTGGCGATTTCCATACCTCTGCTACAAAAATGGAGGGGGTAAGAGCACNCCGCCCCGAGCCGCCCCGCCGCAAGGGCGGCATCCTCTTCTTCGCGGAGTTTCTGGGGGAAAGCCGAGAGCCGAGGCTCACCCCGCGGAGCCCGGGAGCGGTGCCGGATGGCGAAGGGAGGAGCGGCGGCACTGCCCCAGCGCTCCCCGCTCCTCCCTTCGCCTCCCGGCCAGCGGGGACCAGCCGCGGCCCCGGCCCCGACAGCGCTCGGGGCGCCGCTCCCCGCGGCGCCGCTCAACGCCCTTCACGGGAAGGATTGCTCGCATACCCCTCGAAGTTTAACTTAGTTTTGAGCACAGGCGTATTTGCCTTCTGCTGCCACTTCTGCCTGTTTAACGCTTTTTTTCGTTCGCAAAAAATGCCACCAAGGAGGGGGGCGGGGGGGGGGAAGGGAAACAAATCAAAAACGCTCAAGCAGAGAAACAGCATCTACAAGAGCTAGCGCTGGACCACTGAAAGGTTTCGTGGGGGCAGTTTTAATGTAGGGTCGGGATTTCTGCTCTCCGTTCTGCAGTGTGGGTGTTCTCCCCTCCAAAGTAGGTAGGAGGCTTGTTACAAACAAAACCTCACCTCCTGCACAGTTTGGCAATGACAGCAACAAAAAATTACACACAATAACTACAATTGACTCAGATTGTCTGGCATATCTTCTGTAAGACCTTAACTCCATCATCCCCTTTCATCTCCCTGAAATATGCTGTGTTGTCAGTGATGACTCCAGACTGTGATGGAGTAACACCATCTGCGAGCCGGGCAGGTGCCTGGGATGCTTTCAGATCACACATGGGAAGAACAGACCCTGCTTAGCAGATGAAGGACTGTTTGTGTGAACGGTGAAGGATACAGATAGAAGCACTGCTAGATAGAAAGCACGTTCTGTAAGATAGTCGTGTACGTATACAGTGATAATGTGGTTGGCTGGTGATAAAGACTAATGGGTCGCACTTGTAGCATAAAATACTTGCTTCCTGTGAAAACAGGAATGCAAGATGGATAGGAAGATCCCTATGAAATAACATGGAATTATACCTGTTCTTGGAACTTAACAGGATACTAGTGCTACTGAAACACTCAGTTGAGTTTAGTACCTGTAAAACTTCTGTGAGGAGTCAGAAAATCTCTCTGCTCACCAACGAGACAGGCTGAAGAAAGTAGTTAGTACCGAAAAATAATCTCCGTCCTTATTTCGTTGTGTCCAAAAATAGTTCCAGCCATTCACGCTACAGCAGCACAATGCATCATGAAGCCAGCAGGCTTCCACAGTGTCAGGTGCAGGTGTGGCAGCAGCATCATTCATACCACTCAGGACACACACACCATTGCCAGATCTCCAGGCCATCCGGAAATTTTTAGGAAAAGAGATATATTCCCCTGTCTCACATCGCACAAGGTGACACCGAGAGTGCCTGAACTCTTTTCTACTGTCTTTTGGGTCACTTAGTTTCCTAACCTGCTTCCTTTATAATTTATTGCCAGCTCAGACACAGGAGGTAACAGTCTGCAACTTTCTAGCATTTTGTTTAGTTGCCATATATATTTTCTTATGTCAGTTCAGCTGGAGAAACCTGGGTCTTCATTAGTGTCTTCTAATTCAAAAACTTCCAAGTGGCAGTGGAGAGAAAACTGGAACAGCTACAAGAGACACCTTTCAGTGAAAAGTTTGCACCAGTTCTTCAATATCACCAAAGTCAAATCGGACCCTTACAAGCAAAGGTAGAAAACCCCTATGCTGTCTAAGTCGATAGAATGACTGAAAACTGTTTACTGATACAGAGATCAAGCACTACAGTATCTTAAAAATTTCCCATCCGTTACCTCTCATGTTGAACATGCCTAGCAGTTTCAGTTAGTACAAACTCTTATAAGAGATACAGGGTCTAAAAGTACTTCACTGAATTTCAAGCCAACTCAGTCCCTTCTTTCTTTCAAACTGAGGTTAGGAGCTTGTTTGCTTTATGGGTAAATTTTTCTACAAGACCAAAGAACATCAGGCAATAGACAGAGCTATGGGATATCATTGGATTTTATTGATATCTTTCACCATAAATCACAAATGTTCTTAAATATCCTTTTTTCCCCTTACTTTAAAAGGATAATATAATTTCATGTAATATAATGTATGAATACACAAATATAAAATATGAATATATAAATATATTACATATATAATAACATATATACCATATATAATATATAATAGAATTTCTATGTATCACTACACAGAAGATGTAATAGAGCTACATGGATTTAGGTATTTCTTAGTAGTTTTTCTGTTTTACTACTGAGCAAACTAAAGGGATAAAATCAGAAATTGCTTCTATACTTGTATAGCATGTTCAGGCTTACCCTTTAAAAAAATTTTACAACATGCTCACAATAAGATTGCAGTTTACATTTTGATATTTATAAGGAGCTAATAGCTAAAGAAAAAATAACACAACTGATTAAACATGATTCGGATGGTATGTGTCAAATAAATTGGTGGAAGGTAAAAGGTTTCTCTTCCTCCCTCAATTTCTCTTTATTGTGAAAGCCTCAGCAATTGCTCAGTCTCAGTGATTTAACTAGAGCTAACTTTAGACAGTCAAATGGACCTTTGTACCTTCAACAGATTGATACAAAATATGAAGCGAAATGGAAGCATGGTGCAATGTCCTAAGTCCCCAGGTCAGCTTGTGCTGTCTAAAAAACTGAAATTCTGTTACCCTACCAAAAGCTACACTCATGGAGGTTCTACAACTGTTCTTAGAAGTTGAACAACATCAAGGACATGGAAGTGGTAGAAAATGGCATCTCCCTTTACATCTGAAAAACTGAGGTGGGTGACATATGGACTGCTATGTTCCTAAGGCTGGCTATGATTAAGATGCCTGCCTACACACTAAGGTCCTTTCCATGCTTGTAAAAATAGGTGGCTCTCAATAAAGCATGAGAACTGAAAAGAATTCAGAAACAAATTACAAATACACACTGTATGCTCTCATTCAAAGTTACGCTTTAGAAGGACATGGGTGCTTATACAGCCCCTCCCTTTTATTAGTCACGTCCTTAAGATTTTTTTTCTTTGATAAACTCTAGGGAAATTTCCTAGGGAAGAAATACACATAGAGTATTTTGGGTTAGATCTGGAAGTTCCACTTAAATAGTTTACTTCAGTGAGTTGTACTTACTCAAGGCATACACCACCCAGTGGCAGCTATACAGACCTTTTATGTTAGATAACTTCGGAGACAGCACTTGTAGTGTCAACAAAAAGAAATATTTATATTTTAACAAGCTCCCGATAACAATAAGCTAGAGACTGAGATGTATCCACCAGAACTAAAACACTGAATGAACAGCCAGAAACATCTGTGTTTTGGGAGTAGCCTGCTGAGAGACCCCAATGGGACTTCTGCACAAAGACAGATGGCAGAATGTAACCCTTCTGTGAACTGTAATTTTTGGAATCATTCTTCTGTTATTAAAAAAAATCTTCAATCTTTAGTAAGATCTAAGAAGCATTTATTTATTTATTATCAGATACCTACTTTCATAGGACTTGCCTGCCTTACAAGGGCTGAGACATACCCAGTGTCTGTACTGTAATATGAAATGGGCAGGGCACAGAAACCTTTCAAGACAGTTTAATATGAACAGACTGGATGAGATCTTGCACTCACTGACTTTTTGGAAGCAGGATATGTCCACTATGTGCTCTAAACAATTTATCAGGTATAGGGAGGCTCTATACAGATGTGAAAAATCTGCAAGGTGCCATTAAGCAGATAAGGCAACACTCCAAAATGAGGAATTCTCAAACACTACCTTGTCAGTCTGTCTGATCAACACACACCACGACTTACATGTATTTGACTGCTTCTCACAGCACCAAGGAAAAGCACTGTTGGCAGCAAATTAAATACTCTTTTTGAGAGTTTCAAGGAGCAGGGCATTTCAGTGGAGAAATCATCGAGTATGGCCATTTCTACTGGCTAGTCTCACAAGTGCTGTATCTGCATTATAACTCATTTCTGGCAAAAGCACATTTTTGCTTTTGTTTTAAAGAGACTCCCTAGCTGTGTGACTCCCTCTGTAAGTTGTCAACATTAATGTACTGAAAAGAATTGTTTATAACACGTTCAACCTTTTAATTGCTCCCTAGTTCTGTAAAAGGCAATACTGAATTAAAGAATAAGGCTACTATTAAAATTATAGTCTCAGGAATTTAGGGAAAGATTTACCCTGATATTTGGATTGCATCTAAAATTTTACTGATGCCAAATGAAGTTGAGTAATGCTTAGTATGATTAACTGATGTGCTCATAGTGGGGGAGGATGATGCTCAGCCTTAGTTAACAAAGCTATTGTAGTTTTTATATAAGATACTTTCAGTATTAATATTAATTTTTGTTTCCTTTTCCTGCATAGTCATGGGCAAAATTGGTATTTCCCACTGAAATTTGAGGGAAAAGAATTTACCAGCATAAAGTACTTTTTTTTTGTGAGCCAAAGTATTTGCAAGGTCAGTCATGTTCAGACTACTCATTAGGAAGCATGTAATTGTCAGATTAGTCACTGGAGACTTACTGTATCATAAGAATCAGATTAAGAATTTAATGAATTTAAGAAGCTGCAGATAAATATTTTAACAGTACTCTAGGTATCATAATACACACTTTTTTAATCTTTTCTGCAGCATTATTTTAAGTGGTTTTAGATCATGGTATTTCCAGAAGAGATTTGGTAAAACAAGCAGTTTGCCAGCAGTTGATAGACTTTAGAAATATCTTGCAATTTATCCTAATGCTCCCTTTCCCATTCACACTTCCATAAGCTGTAATACAGGGCTGAGCAATCCACAGCACAGGTACCAAAGACAGCATTCAACCAAATCCAAATATCCCCAAACAGGGCCAGCACAAAGTCAGGAGCCAAGAGCTGTTACACACTGAGAATGACATTGGTGAAGGCATCACCTCTCACAGGGGTGGGAACCTTGTTACTGCACTGCTTCACCAAAAGCTGTGGTGCTGACCAGCAGCACTTTGTCTCTTTAGTGTGCTCTGCCTCCTCAGTTTTGCCAAGTGTCTGCCACCAAATTTAATCATTATTTTGGGAAAGAATATAACCTGGCACTTTTTAGTTTCAAAGTGGATGACCTTTGCCTTGTAATATCAAGGGTTTATATTCCAAAATAGCATTGATGATGATAATAATAAATCAATTTTGAAGCAATTTCACTGCAAAGCCTACGCCAAGAGTTTGACTCATCAGTCAATCAAAGCTTAGATGCAAATCTGATAATTTTGGTTTTCTAATAGGGGGGTTTCAATTCCCATTAGCAGATCTAACCAGTGACCTCAGATAGGTTAAACTGTTATGCTGATCTCCTCACTGTGGCTATGAGCTCTAGATTCCCAGGCATCATATGACAGGGACAGTGCTCAGTTGTGTGGTATGGCAGTACCTCCTTCCCCAGAACTGGATTCAGTGGTCAGCTCACAGCGGCTCTCTTCCCTTTCCCACTTCATCTCTTTCTCCTTTCTTTGATCAGCCACTGATCATCTGGTGCATACAGATCATAGATTCACCAAGGCACATCAGCACTGTAGTTCACATGCCAGTTGCTTCTCTTGAAATTCCCTGTTCTGCTCTACATATCTTGTTGGCTCCACAAAATCTTCAGAACAGTAATGTCTGCAAGGTTATAAGCTACTGTGCCATACAACTACTACAATATGAAACATTAAGAATAGCTGACAAGGAAAAACTGAATCTTTCTCACCTAAATCTTTCATCAATTCTAAAATTCTCCTTTCTCACTGTGAGGTATGATACTGTGAAACAGTATGTAAGTGGCACATTGTATAGACTCTCAGCTAAATACCTGGCTGAGTGGAGAAGTTATTTGTCCCTGAACAATTCTAGCAACTCTTAGATGGACAATTTTACAAATATCCAAGAGATAACACCAGCACAGAATGGTTCTAGATGAGACCATAGTAATTAGCTTGGTGTTACACCTTAAGAGGACCATCCTGTGGTTGATATGGAGCAAGTAATCAGAACTTGATCTAAGGGGTGGTCCAATCAGTCACCAAAACTGGTTTTCCAGCTTTCCTTACAATAAAAGTGCTGATGTGAACCAAATGAGCTGTTCTGACAAAAGCAAAGATAACCTCTTTCTAAGTATAGTGGACACACATTTTGAATACCACTTGAAGCACTTTATTCTAAACTAAGATGCAGAAAAGACATCAAGTAGTGAACTTGGTTCTGCTGTTTATAGATTTAAAATCTCTGCTTACAGTCTTCCCATTTCCAGCCTCTTTCCCCAACCCCTTTTCATTGCTGTACACCCTTGTAAATTCTGACAAGGAGCTGAAGTATTGAGATATCCCTAGAAAGCCATTCCTGCACAAGTAAATTCTGAAAGTCACTTTAGGAAGCCTGCAATACTCCTATTAGCTCCTATTAAAACCAATACAGAAATTTCTTGCAGTTTGGCTAGGGATCCTGGTTTTAGCTACTCATTCAAGCTGAAATAGCAAGCACTTAAGCTTCATGTGTTTCTAGTCTGCTTTTTCATTCACATCTTCTTAAGCTTTTTATTAAATTTGCTGGAAGCAATGGAAAATAGGCTACATTAGGAGTGTAGCAGCCAACAGCTTTTCTTTACTGAAGAAACCAAAGTATCTCTAAACAGACTAAGACATGGTCTATGTGGTTTTGGGGCAGAATTTCCCTTTCACCTTCTCGCAGAATACCACAAACCTGCCTGTCAGTTTAGTGAATATGTGAATACAGTTCAGCCATCTAAAGATGTTGTTTTAAGACAGATACTTCCTCTCCATACTTTAAATGATATAAACCAGAATGTTAATACAGCTACTTACACAGAAGATCAGAGGGAACATACAGCTTTAGTAAGTATTTAGATATGCTGTGAGGGAAATGATGATTAAAATCAGTCCATAAACTACCAAACTTCTTGCTGTGAATTAAAATGGAAATTAATGGTTTAAAGAATTTTGAGCAGCAACATCAAATAGCTTGTGCCTTCATTTTTGCTATGTCTAATGGTAGGCACATCAGCAACTCCTAGTTGTAAAGCCTTTGTCCCAGGTTAACCAATTGATTCAATAGTTGAGAACTGTAGTATTGCTCTCTAATACCAATTTGCACTGCAAGCTTCATGGCACTTGCATGCACTGTAGTTATTAGGTGTAGTTATTGCATGGTGTTGTACCTAACTTCTCTCAGCACTATTACAAAATAATAAACCATAACCAAATAAATTCTATACTTGGATATATACTTATATTAAACTATTGTAATTCAAATGGCAGGAGACAAATTTGAATGGTGTGTCTTTGTAAAACAGTTCCAGGTCTTTCTCTACTGCCTTGGTCTCAGTACTTTCCATTCTCTCCGTACCTACAGAATTGTTTAGGTTGGAAAAGACCTTAAAGATCATTTAGGTCCAAGCATCTAGGACCCTGGAATCTTGCAACTGAGTCTCAAATTCTTAACTTGAAATGTGACAACAGGAAAAAAATATTACTGTTATTATTATTATCATCATTATTAAAGTTGAAATAAATTGTATTCAGAACAAGTCACACTGATTATAAACCTTCAGTTTTCCTTCTTCAGGGCACTTGGAGACAAAGGATTCATGTTAGTAGCCTATTACCAAGTCTTGACAACCTGTAATCCTTCCTCCAACTACAAGTCCTTAATCTTTCTCTTCTGTCTTCATGTTAAGTCCTGATCATGTGATGGCAAGATCTCATCCTGATTGTGCAGATTTCATATAATGGTGCCCAGTCAGAATAGTTTCAAATGAAAGGCTTTATTGACACTCAAAACTTGACTTTCTAAAGATGGCTATCTGAGTCCTTTGAGAAATCAGCACCAAACATGCCTAGATCCCCCCCATACTGCTGAATAATCGCTGTTCTCGTGGAAATTCTGAAGAGATAACTCTAGTATAGTTCAGCAGCTTAACTTCTATATAGGTTCAACATACTTAATTTTAGCCATAGAGATTTTGAAACCTTTAATCCATAAAGAAGGAGAAAGGAGATGGGAGGAATGGAAGGGAAATAGTTAAGTTCCTTGCCTTGTGACATATTCTTCAAGAAAACCACAGGAAAGAACCTCTTCACTACTTAGCAAAACTATCCTTTGTTTTATTTTCACTCTTCCTTCTCCTTTCCCCTGTTCTATAGCCAAACAAGTTTTGCGATCTCTCCTGAAGCATGACAAAGGTGACAGCACAGTACAGCAATTTAGGGACTTGAGTCTTCCATTCAGAAGCAGAAACTGTCAGCAGGGAGGTCTGGCTGTGTAAGCCACAGACCTCTTTACACTTATATTCACCCAAAGCACACTACCAACTTTCCAGTGCATGGAATTCTGTGATAACATATTACTAAAAACTCAGTCGGGATTGGGCAGGCCGTTGTCTGTTGCCAGTCCATGAATGTTTTTTTATGACGAGTGTTCTGATTGCTGGTATGTAGTAAGACAAGCTGGCCTTATTATACAATAAGTCTTTTTATAGAAGATGGTAATTTTTCTAGTGCTCCTACTCCTTAAGGCTTTATGAACACAACCACTCACTTCCAAAAGCACAAGTGATTGCAGAAGCTGTGCTCTTAATGCAGGTATTAACTGGTTACTATTGTTTGGCTATTAGAATTGTCTAAGAATATATGCTGATTTAAGTGTCCAAAATAGGATTCAAGACTCCCAGACCAGTGGTGTTACACTGCACAACATAAAGCCTTTCTTGGATGCTTTGTTATGAGCTGCTTCCCTAGAACAAATCCAGCATCAGAAGGGCAGTACTGGTTTGATCCCATCCCACTGAAGTACACAGAAGTTTTCAACAGCAGAAGAATATTACTCCTTTGCAGCCTTTATTACAGAGCTGGAGAAAACTATTGCATGATTTCCAAGCACTGGGTGTCATGTCTTTCTATAACATTCTTGCTAGTTTAAGAAACAGCTTTTGTGTCATTGATGCAGAGGAATGATTGTGCATGGGCAATTGCATGGCATTTATCTTTACCGAAGACTGCAGAACTGTGGGAATGAGGTGATTTTCTGGCCCATTGGCAGCATGGAAGAATGCACCCTCTCCAACCATCCTTGGGTCCAGTCCACATACTGAAATAAAGCAGCTGAGTATTGTGCATCCTATTTTTTGCTAGCTATTTTTACTTTATTCTGCACCTCCTGAACTATGTGAGTTGGTATGGCATCCTTCAGTGATATAACTTTCGCTTTTTCTCTTCTGTAACAAAAGACCTCTTGAAATGTCGATCCTGAAACATGCCAAAGGTGAGAGCATATTTCTTGCCCTTAAGATCCATATCTTAAGGAAAAGTCTGATACTGATTCCAGACAAATTCCACTCAAATAAAAAAAAAAAAAGGAGAGGAGGCTGGACTTTTTCTGGCACACCACTCTAGAAAGTAGAATAACAGAAAACGTCTTTCAAACCACAAGGTGGAGCAGTGGATCCTTACAGATCTTGCGAGATCCTAACCTGTTAATTAATGTCACAGCAACCTACTGCATTTTTAGGAAAAAAATTAATTTCTGGAGGACCTGACAGGGTGGTTCATGACTTTTAAATACAGAGCTGCCCTGTAATAGCAATGATCATTCCCAAACAGACTCTTCTTGGATTTCCTGATCCATTTCATCTAATAGGATATTACAAGAGTGGCAGCTTTTAGTGGTGCCTAATTCATATGAAGGACCTCACCTGTCAGTATGGCCACAATGGCAGCAAGGAGTCAATACGTTGATAACAAGATGTTACCTCTGAACACACTTACTTAAAATGAGTTCAACATTAAAATGGCAGTACAGTCTCTTCCCCCAAGGAATGACACAGGTGGAAATAATTTCTCAAATCCTAAATCTGGAAGGTTATGCTCTGCAATCCCCTCAAAAGATTTACCTCTGGAAGACAAACAAGCTCCCCACAGACTTTCACAGCCATTCTAAAACAGAAAGATGTGCTTTCTTTTTTCTTCTTCAATGTTAGTGTAACCCACTTTCCAGCAGGTCTCAGCACCTTTTCTTCCTGGCAGAGGCATAATTATTTCACACAATTATTTCATATTGTTCTTGCTATGATATTAGAAAGTTCAAGGCCAAATGTTACTAAAACATCAATTTCACAGCTTAGAAGCTACTCAAAAGTATCTTTGCTACATGACTCTTCATTAGTCTGCAGGACTGGGTCTGTCTACTGATGGCCAGAAATACTGATGCTAGAAGAAAGCTCAAAAGCTTGTGCCATCAGCTGAGAGGTGATTACAGCTGTAAGAACCTTCTTTTTGCAATTTGTCACACAACTAAGGAATAGCTTGTGCTATGCAGAGGTCTGTCTCCTTTCTAAAGAGAAATGTAGATGTGTCAATGAGATTATGAGGCAGGTAGTGGTGAGATCAAAGACAGTCCAGGACTTTATTTTGTAGAAGAGTTTGATCATTTGCTCCTTTTCTGCAGTTTGTTTCTCATTTATGTATGGCTCTACAGCCTTAGTTAAAATCAATAGATTTGTAAACCACATGGGAGGAATCCTGACCCAGCTGAAGTCAATGGGTGAGTTTTTTCCATTGACGTCACCAGAGCCAGGATTTAAACCCAAATAACAGACGTCTCTCTCATAAGGAGTCCTAAGTAGACAGTTTCCAGACTAAGAATTATGTGAGAAGAAAAACAGAATAAAGTAATAAAAAAAAATATTCAGACTAAACTCATATAGAAGACTTCCACTGAAGAATAACTGATCTTCACTCAGCACAATACCTCAGTACTTTACCTAATAAGTAAACTGTCAGGATTACATAGATGATGCTCATTATCACACAAAATGGATTTACTCTGTGAGAGTCAGGCTGTGACCCCAGCATTCTCCTATGTCAGGCTCAAGCAATAAAAAAGTACTATTTTAAGAAGTGCCTTTTACTCTCACAGTTTCATAGGGATAAATGATAGCCAAGAATCTCTCAACTTTCAGGGCTAAAGAGAAAACCTGGGAAAATACAAAGTAAATTCAAGTCTAAAAGCCAGCAGGCAAGTAAAAGGACTAGACTAGAAGGTCATATATTTTAAAATATTTTGGGGCCTAATCCACAGTTTTTGAACTTTTGAAATTAGTGGTTGTAGAAGTATAGCTGACATCAGTTACTCTCTCTTTCTTGTCTCTTCCCTAAAAGAACAAGTCAGAGAAAAAAGTTACCAGGCTATTCCTAAACAGCCTTCATGGACACGTACTGGGGCTGATGACAAAATCACTCTCTCTAATCCTAAAGCAAGAGATTTGGAGATTTTCAAGATCACCTACATTTTTCTTTCTAAATACTGTTTTACAGACATGATGTATTATGTCTTTAAAGTTTTTTAGAAATATAAAAAATAATATTGCTGTGTGACAAGTTGCAAATACCAAGCTCAGCCACACTGATTCATCACAAGCTCTGAGTAATCAGTGAACAAAATTGCCCCACAATGTGCCCTAGCAAAAGTTTTCACTGTGATGAAACAAGAAGGGGTTTGCTTCAAACTGTTAATAGTGCTCTGCTTCATCTTGGCAGTGAGCTATGATGGGCCCTGAGGTCGCTTTCACATTCTCTCATGGCATTTCAAGCTAGGAGGCCCTGTGCAGAATGGCACTGATAAAGCATGTACTGGACAGCTTGGGCTGAGGGGAAAATTAACTTCATTGCTTGAAGCTTATTAGGAAAATACTCCACTAAGAACAAACATAAAGCTCAAGTTTCATAGTGAAATAAAAACTCTTGTCTTATTAATTCTCACAGAAGAGGGAGAGTAGTTGGAGTACAGAAAATGAAGGAAGGATGTTGATAGCCAGTACAGGTAGACTGATGCAGCACTGTTGTGGTTTCATCTTGGTCTAGATAAGACTCAGTTTACCCTTTCAAGCAAAAATATATCAAGAGAAATAGTTCTTATAATCCTCCTGCTGCAGGGATGCTACTGAGAAGTTTTACTTTGAGTTCACAATGCCCATATTCTCAGATACCCACTGCTCTGCAGTGCACAGTTACCAGAACTACACTATGCCAACACAGACTTCTTCCAAATGAGAAGGTTCTCTGTGAAGAATGCTGTGACAGTTTTTGTGAAATTCTTGTGTTCAATGCTAATAGAAAAGTACAAAGTAAAGAAGCCACAGTCACTTTGAAGCACCCTTGCCCAGACATTCCAAAATATAAGCAAAATACAATTGCAACTATAATCTTTGATAAGACTACAGGATTTTGTGTTTTTGTGATAGTACAGAAATTATTATACCATTACAAATAAATCTTTAATAAAGCTTGGAAGGAAAAGGAATGTTTTGCTTTAATCATTAAGTACAAAAATTGAAATTACAACATAGAATTTGATTGATCACTAAATGGTAAGACAAGTTTTAAGTGTACCACAGAGAGTTATGCTTGATTCTTCTCTAGCAGAATTTCAAGGCATTTACCTCCTCTTGGTTTGTACATTAATCCTCATGAAAGCTGCTTGGCACTTGTCTAGAGCTGATTTAAGATGTATTGGGCACTTTGTTTTACCCTGGCACAGTTATGAACCTCACGCTGCCTAAAATGGGTATTGCATCCTCCCCCCAGAGAGTGCTTAACTTGGGGGCTGTTTTTTATTTTGACAACCTGCAAAATAAAAGCAGTGTTTAAAAGAAACCCCCTCCATTCCAGGTTGTGTTGTGAACCAGAAATTACCCTGTGACACAGAGAACAAAGCATGTTTCACATACCTTGGCTTTGCTGCGTACATGTGCTACTCCTGTGGCTCTGATCAGCTCCTCCAGAACAGTCTTATCACCTCAAATTAGGCAACCAACACAGGGAGAATAACTGGGAGGTGAATCTTCCCATGTACAACATACACGGGACAGGAGCAGCTCCCACAAGGACAACCCTAAGAATTATAGAAAGAGTAGAAGGCCCAAAGCAAGTGCTAATACTGGCTAATTGAGGAGCTGAAATCCAGAGGATTCATCCCATGCTCTTTTCTAGTAAGGTGGAAGAACATCTCGGGGATATACACTTGGCATTCCTGAAGCATCAAATGCATAGCTCAGGAAGTGAGTACCATCACTTAATATAGGTACAAAAAGTGCTCTTCAACCTGCCAGTATATGAACATGCTACACAGGGAAATAGCTGCAAAGTGGGAATTTCAGACAGAAAAGTAGGTATCACTGTTACACCATAACTAATTAGTTTAGTTCGTTCAGTCTGTACAGATTATAAAAAGGCTGAAACACTTAAGCATTTTCTCAGAAGGGAAATAGAAACTATTGCAGGGCATTCTACTTCATCAGGGAAATGCCACAATTTAAATGTCAGATACACTCAAATAAAATAAAAAACCGCAAAGGCTCTGTCTGGTATCTTCAAGTCAGGCTTGTATGTTTTACTGTCTGAAGTTCTGGTTTATGTTAGACAGGAAGTTAGATTAAAGTATCTAATAAGCATCAAATCAGATTGATCCAAGAATTTTGAAAACATTCATTTTAGTTTACAGCTGACTGAGGGGGGTGGCGGGGAACCAACAAAAGCCACAAATGAACATACAAGTTCTCTAAGGAGAGAAAACTATGACTAACAGTCTGTATCTGAACCAAAGTAAAGCTGTAGTTGCCAAAATTGCCCTGGCACCAAGCAAGGACTTCCCTACGTTTAAGAGACAGCTCAGTATTTCCTTTCATGTACATGACTATATTCTGAAAATATCCTTTCAGTACATACAGCTCAAGGAAGACTTATCACATGAGGATGTGTTACTATTGATGTAGTGCTGGAGTGCAGAAAAACCTGCTTATCTTGATCCACAAGCTCACAGAAAACACCTTCTGATGTTTTCGCTGAAAACATATTTTTAGCTATGGACCAATAAATCAGGGTACATTTTGACAGACACATTTGTACATGTGAAGTACAGCCTACACCTTACATGGGTGGTTTTGTTGATACGCAATGGCAGGTGAATATATCCTAGTGTCACCCCTAAAAATTGCAAGATTGGGAAAAAAATTTAAAAGAACATTCCTATTAATAAAATGATAGAATAGTATTTGTTTCCTCTTTATTTGACATCTTCCAGTCATGTCTATTGTGAAGCAGCACCATTTTTCCAGTGAGGCATCTGCACACTGACCCAGCAGTCCAGTACTACTCACCTCCCGACTGGGACTTTCTGCAGAGTTTGTGAATTAGAAAGTTTGCTGTTTTGTTCCCAACAGTGTTATCTGTTCCAGGAAAGGATACTACCACTCCTACAACCCCTGTCCTATTGAACATTAGTAATAGGGATGTCATAAATAACCAAACGGTCTACAAGCTGACTCCATAATCCAGCTCACTTACTCTCCCATTTCTTGTTTAAACCAGTTAAAGAAAAAGGCACCAAATCAAGAAGATGGATTTGGGCAAGAATGTTAGTAGCTAGGCTTTCACGTTGTTACAGACTCCAAGTTACTCACTTGCCAAACTAGAGGTAAAACTCACCTACAGGTAAGACTCGTTTAGATACAAAGGAGCCAACTCCAACAGTACCTCTGCCATAAAAGCACAATGTTAAAACAAAAGCTGTCACTACAACCTGTAAAGCAGATGTTTGGACTTCCTGTAGTCACATTCATGACAGATGATGGGACTTGTTCTTTTCCTAAGCTAGCTGCAACAAGAATGTTGTTGTGAAAGTCAGCAGCAGGAACCCCCTGCAAAGCTCCAGAGCTCTCACTGCCACACTGGCCATCTTGGATCAAGCTGATGTGTGTTCTCTCAAACCCACCATGTCTCTTTATTTCCTATCTTTAATTTCCTATCAAACAACAAAGGCAAAGTTTCTCTTCTTGTCTGTGCCTGCAATTATCTTTAAACTACACACTGTTGCAAATGTGATCATTTCATTAATTTATGTAAATAGGACCCTGGCCAATGACTTGGGTGTTATTTATGAATCATAGTGCTCTGAGTGGCTGGGTATATTTAACTCTCAATAATTTGTTCAAAATAGCTCTTAATGGGTTTCTCTAACTCATGACTCTTGTGACAAAAGCCAAAGAGATGATTTGGTTTACACGAGGAGGACTCGGGTAACCCTTTCTATTACTGCCCAGTGACCAGCTTATAAATATACTGGACTTAAGGCAGTAGCTGGTTAACAGCTTAAGACAAAAAATCCAGGCTTCAGTTGGCCTCAGCCAACAGCACTGAACCATTTCTGGAAACTGTTTGTTTTCACTTTCTTTTGAGTGAAAGGAATGCTGTTAACATTGCAATTCTGGAAAAACTGAAGGCTCTAAGCCCAAAATTCAGAGTAGTAATATAAATAGGTTCAAATCTAGCAACTACTTGTTAGAGGGAGTAGCTAATTATAAAGGCTTCAAAGGAAACATGTCACTCACTATGGTATAGCTCCACTGGTTTTATGATTCAGAAATATTTTCCATGAAAAAGATTGCATACTTGGAAGATTTTATTGTATACTTGGAGAATTTTTATATGTGTAAAGTGCTGCTGAAGTTTTTATAGTATGTCATACAATCTGTTTTGCAGAAAAATGTTATTTTGGACAAGTATAATCTATTGCTGGCTGGCCTCAACATCATCATACAGCTGCTGTTAACATCATCATCTTGTCTTTGACCTGAGGTTACATCATGCTCCTTGTATCTCTGACTTCTCTTTGCTGTGCCACACAAACCCTTACTGCTTTTCATCTCAAATCAGTAAGGTCTTAACGTTTCATCCCTTCTTCCCAGGTGTCAGCAGCTGGCTCAAGCTCACCTCCTTCAGACGTGCCCTCAGGGGCTGTGCAAGCTTGGTGACCTGTCTGCTGAAGAGCTAGAATAGCCTTCATGTACTAAGAAATAACCTGCCTTTCCAATTACCAGTTTTTCTATCCATGGTGTTTATGTACAATCTAGATTTCAAGATCTCTGCATGGAGGACTTTGCTTTTCATTCATAAGAGTCTGCACAGATTCGTTTCCATCCATTTTCCTTGTTGTCCAAGCAATTAATCTGCTACCAATTTACCACTAGGTGTTCTGTCAACTGTTTGTTGATATTGTTTGAAATACTACTTATTCTGTATGGAAAAAACCCAACAAACAAGCAGTGCTGCTCAGATAGAGATAGTAGCTTGTATTTCAATTCACCACTTAGGACAGCTCTGTTTTCCTGTGCAAATACTGGAAACTCTCCTATCGGAAAATATACTGCAGTATTTCCTCAAAGTTTGTTGTTTTAGTAGACATCCCTGCCAGTGTAACATTTTGACCAGAAATAACCATGGCAACAAATGCAGAATGCTAATGAGCACAAAGAGTTCAAAGTTGTTTCAGCTATCCCTGTCCTGGCCTACTTCTCGTATGTGCAGCAAAAATCCTTTTAGGATAACCACAGCTGTTTAAATCATCTTTTTTCAGCCATTAGTAAATTAATGTTTCTCTGGTTTTGGTATTTAAAAGTGAGATGAGACCTCATAGTAGGACTGAGAGGAGTATTTAGAGCTTTTGCTTCCCACCCCTTAGAATGCTGGGGTACAAAGAGAGGAAACACTCTGTGTGGATTCTGTTACACCAAAATTAAACAGGTGTTTTGGCACTGAACAATGGAATGCAAAGCCAGTCTTCTATTTTGTCCTTCATTAATTACATTTAATAGTCTTAAAATAATTCTGTGTAAGTTTCCACTTGAAATTTCACACAGATGGTTCTTGTAGAAGCTTAGGGTTTGACCTAACCTAGTTTTGCATAAGACACAAGGCTGTCTTAGCTCCATATTTACACTGGTACTTTAAAAAGACATATATAGATCTTGTGAAATCTGTTAAGAGAAAAAAGTAGCTGCTCACAACGGTTAAAGGACAGCTTGTGGCTTTCAATCTGCATGTGACTCAATAGCAAGTCAAGTATGGCTCTTGTGCCAGAGCTGCATTACAGATGTTAATTACTTCAGATTTTTAGCAGTAAAGGGAAATTAGGAACCATTAGGAACTGCTGAAAGTAATGTTGCTTTGTGGGATGCAGCTGTGCCTCAGCCCCAACCTATCACACCGTAAGGGAGTGGAATCCCCTTGAGCACTATCAGCATGTTACTGCCAAAGCAGCAATCCCACAGATTGCATTCCCTCAGCTCTCTGAGGTAGGTAGATCTTGGCAAACTAATCTGAAGCGTTAGCCAAACTGTGTGCTTCCTAAAAATTCTGCTGTCTGGCCGGTACAAATCTGACTTTGGATTCATGCAATTAAAGCCCAGCAGTTTCTGTGGCTGGTGGCACAGGTAGGAGTGACACAGCTGACATTGTGTCACCCTTCCTAACACATTTTGCTTTCATAGGCAGGGTAGGCATTAACAGCAAGGCTGCTCCTGCAGAGAAGTCTGATGTGATACTCAAATTCACACCAGTGGATCTACAGCAAGAAGCCCACGAGGATGCTGGTTTGCCTCCTCTGTGGCACACAGGATGTTCACACATGCGGGGTGGAAAGAGTCTGCTTCCAAACACCTCTTGTTCACAAGACACAGCCCTACAGTGGAGCCCCTCTGCAGTCACAGTGACACTGATCAGGTCTTACATATATGCTGTTTACAAGTATTTGGAGACCATTCTACTTTATGGAAATTTGAATGATACTTTGGCTATAATTTCTTTTTCTTTGAAGGGACCATAACCTCAGAAAGGTTGAGTGAACAGCATGAAATTTGATTCTGGATATTAGCAAGGAAGACAAAGATACTTAAAAAAATACCTGATTTTTTTTTAATTTTATTTTCCACCATATCAGAAGCTGCTAAACAAGAAGTTTCCAGAAGACTCCAAAACATTAAGTCAAATTAATGTGACTAAGTACCCTTACTTTGGTATTTATCTCAATTTCAAAATGCTTCAATCATTTAGTACCTGAAAAGTAACCCAGCTATGAAACCCTGCCATACTGTGTAACTGCTCTTTGATGAAAATTACACCACACTTTATTAATCCCTTGCGGGGGCAGGGCGGGGGAAGGAAAAAAAAGAAAGAAACCTCCTTTAACTAAAGCCTGGAATGACTCGCAGCCAAATAGATGACGCTTAAGCAAGTATGCCTAAGTACAGTACACTTCACACTTCATCTTGGTATTAGTCATACTTAAAAACCACGTATTTTAAACTAGCATTTCATATGTATGTCCACTACACATCTCTAGGATTAATCTTCTCAAATACAAATTTCTCTGAATAGGCAACATGTTTTCCACAGTCTCATGATATTAATCAAACAGCACTCCCTGCAAACTCCATACTTCCCAAATAAAAGCTGAGTTTGTGAGTCAGCTCCACACACTGTAACATTGTCGAAGGGAGACAAGTATAGCACTTCAAAGGCTCACTTACAGGAAATCTGACAGTAAACCCTTCTAAAATAATTTTTCCAGATACTAGATATAGTGAAAGCAGTATGTAGTATCCCAGATTGATTTGCTGAGTATGTTTCAACATTGAACAGAGCTCAGAACTGTAGGGTATCAGTTATCTGTTGAATACAAATATTTTTTTTCTGTGCAATATTCAGGCATACAACAGTTCAACATAAGAATCATAGAAAGCAGCTTACTAACAACACTGAAATATCACTGTTATCACTGATACTGTAGTAGCTTATCAGAAGGCAGGTTGCATTTGCACTACACTCCATATAAACATCATGAGTAGGAAGATTCTTGCCCCTAAAGTGAAACAACTGATATATTTCAATTTTTAGTGTGCATTCTCAAAGCTTTAAGCTTTCTTTCTGCGGATATACCTTCCCTCTATTTCACTGCAAGATTTCAACTTTCAAATGACTAAACTTATGACTGAATGCTGAATACATTGTCCTTACCATTATGTTACAGCACATTACTTTTAGAAGTAGATTGGTGGTATGACTAAGACAGCAGAGTTTGTTTTTCCATTCTTATTCTCCAGTATATACTCCAAATTCCCTTCCTGAACAGTCATGCTAGGTAGCTTACACCAGTAATATCTATGAAAAGCAAACAGCAAAGGCAAAAGAACAACTATTCAGATTTTTAAAAGCACAACAATAGTTTTAGAAATACTTTTAAAATATACAATTCACTCTGCTTACTGGCATGTTTTAAAAGGCTACAGTCATGCTTTCTGATTTTTCCTTCTGTAAGTTTATAAATTTAGGAGCAGTGCAAACCTACATCCTTTTGCAACTGAAGTTTTCAAATTGCTGAACCGGCAAAACAGATTTTAAGGATTTGCAAAAGTTCCTGCTACTTGCTTTTGGGGGAAACAGATAAGCTGCTACTGGTTTTCTTTTGCTGAAAAATTGAACAAGGATTTTCACAACCTAGTTCCCTTTTCATACATAACTCCAAAGGACAGCAGTCAGTTATTCAGGATATGTAACTACTCTGTCAGCTCCCTCGTTATTAAAGCAATCTAATAATGTTTTTAATACAAGCACATGTTACATTAATTAAACTGTTCTTGACCAAGTAAGATATTCAATAAAATAAAAGCTGCATTTTGCAGGTAGCAAACAAAATGCAGAGGGGAAATGTTAGGAGGAAACAGGAGCCATGGCCTACAGCTATTTTCAGGGGTTTTGTCTCTGAGACCTTAAAAAAAGTACAGGAAAAGGGACAAGAAAACATAGGTTCTTCCTTCCTTTCTACTTCCCAAAGGCAGTGGTTTTATCTTTAGACAGTAAATACAAGCAACAGAGAAAGCAAAACATTACCAATAGAAAGACTACAATGCCTATTTAATGTCTTTCCAGGTGCTTTTCTTATTCCCTATATCCTCTTCTTAATCATTGCGGGAATGCCCCTGTTCTATATGGAATTAGCACTGGGACAATACAACCGAGAAGGGGCTGCCACTGTGTGGAAAATCTGTCCAGTTTTCAAAGGTAAGTGTCCCTCTGCTCACTTGAACAACACCATGAGGGTGCCACACACACATGATCACAGACAACATGGTATTTAGTGACTTTTCCCCACCTCTTGAAGTCAGAAGTCTTTTTGCTTTCACAGATGAATCACAAAATGGGAAAAGCCACAGAAATCATCTTCAGCGTGATTGCTGGCTGAGTGCAACAGAGAGCAATGAGCAGGATCAGTTCAGCACTGGCCTCCCTTTCCCCTGTGTACAGGGAAGAGGGAGGAACTGGATATCTCTAAGTGGAGGGAGGGGTCTGGCAATGCAAACATTGGAAATACCAGATACCATCCAGGTCAGTTCAGCCCTGTCTTCTCCATTGACTAAGATACCACTACTTCCATTCAGATCATGGAGCTTTCTCTGCAGAAGTCAGCACACCACTGACTACAGTGACTACAGGTGACTACAGAGGCTACAACACTAAAATGGAATTGTGAAGACTGTAGTTGAGCCACGAGACTTGTAACGTCACATGAGTTATCTGGGGTAGCACTGTACCTCAGTTCTCCTGCCTATGAAATGGGAGAAATTATTCTGATAGACTTTGTAAAGTGGTTTTCAAATCTAGCAATAAAAAGCCCTTATTAAAATCTAAACATTATAATTACTATTGAGTGTTTTCCACTAGGATTAACTCTCCAGCATTGATAAATAAAAGGTAGTGGAGTGTTGTTTGTGCACCAAGTTAAAATCATTCTGTAAGCAAGATATAACCAAGGTTAGGTGTTTGGATGCTGATTAGGGATAAAGGAATCTCCTTGCATGAAAGAAGCCATGTTCTGTATATGAAACAAGTTTGTTAAGGAACCTCAAGAATTTGCTTAAGCATTGCTTATCAGCAAATATTGTAAGGTCCCTTGTATCTATACCAGATTGTATGTAAAATTTTATGCAAAAGTTTTTAACACAGCTATCTGAAATTAAACCAGTCAAGCTCATCTGATCTTAGAACCTTAACATTCATATCATGTTCATCCTGTGACTGACAAAAGCTGAGGAGCTTAACAATAGCAATCCAGACTTGATGGATCCGCTGCTTGGATATAGGTTACACTGAGTAAATGTTAGTCTTCTTTCTCAAAATACATCTTTGCTCTTCAAGCAGTCTAGTGTCACAGAATAGGAAAAGTAAGGTTTTCTTTCTTACCAGTCAAACCCAAAACTCCCAGCAAAGATATGACAAAAAATAAATTAACAAGCTAATAAAAAGTAACCCAAAATTTTAAAATTAATTCATACAGATATACCTAACCCTTCTATAATCCCATCATGGGAGACAAAACTCATCCCAGCACCCAGGAATCTGAAGACCCTTGCTCAATCAAAATTCCTGGTGGCATCTGTTACTATCTTTGTATGACAATGAGGATATTGAAAACCTGACTGCAAAAATTAGACCTTCAGGATCTCAAATTGTTTGAGCCAAGTACCACTATGCTCAGAGGCACTCTATGTGTTGACTTCAGGATTGAAAAGATTATAAGAAAGGAAAATAGAACCTATTTCATGTATAGTCTTGTTGACATTCCAGCTGTGTTTTTAAGCTGACATTTTCAAGGTGTACTAAACATACATTACTGTTGATTTTTAAGGATTCTTATTGCAAGGATATAGAATAGCATAAGTTATTTGAGTCTCAAAAAGTAATAAACATTGAGTTGTATTTGCACCTCAGTATAAACTCAGTACTTTTAAAGTTTTGCCTAAAGCTTCTGATAACATGCAAACACATTTTACTTCTAATACTTTGGAGTTGTTTCTGGGATAACTCAAAGGAAAAGTACACAGTCTACACAAATTTATAACACCCTCTCCAAATGAACAGCACTATAGTACTAATTTTAGCTATGAATATTATTGCTATGAACTCTAAGAACTGCTTCTAATGAGATGCTGTGATAAGAGATGCAAATATGCCCTGTAACCCTTGTAACCCACTGTTTTCATCTCTGCATTTTTTCCAGGGTCTATTTTAGTCTGTGAGTGGTGCAGCATTACTTTTAAGAAAACCTAGAAACAGGCAAGCAAATTCATTCCTGAGCGTTCTTAAGATTTCAGAGAAGAGCCATTTAAGACACATTTGATCTCGTATTTTCTAATCTTGATATTAAATATCTCTCATTGTCCTGAATTGGAGATGTTTCAGGAACAGTTTTTTTAAACATCAATCATCCAATTTCAGCACAACATATTATTTGTAGCATTCATATTTTTTGTATTATTCATCTTTTAACATTCACCTTAATACTTAAGAATTATCTCCTTGGGTGATTTCCCCCTCTGCTCCATTCTATTAATCATAATGTATCACTGGAGTGTGAGTGTTCATGTACCAGATTCATTTCAGCACCAAGGATTTGAAAATACAGTTTCATCTTTACTTTCACAATTTTTTCCCCAGTGTTACAGAAGAGCAAACTGGTCTACAGATTAAAAGCCTCCTGAAGAGCAAAGAGTAACTTCTGTACATGCAGCAGTCTCTGAACTGCCAACTCCTTCAGGGTCAGCATCTGTTCCTTATGCAAATTTTGAATCAAGGCTTAGTACTCACAGTGTGTGCTACTTCCTAATAATCTCCAACTGCTATGTCTCCTATGCAGTATTTCCAAAAACTAAACTGAAGAAAATTAAAAGTAAAGGCTTACATTTAGGTGCTGTAACAATCCAGTGATGACAGTCACAAAATATCTATAGTCTCTACCTGTTATATGCAATACATATGCTTTTGGGGGATGATTCAGAGAACAATGCTGCATACATACTAAAGGAAGACTGATTGAAGTTAAGGTAAAGCAAGCTTCCTGAACAGTCCTGGCAACCAACTTTTGTTCTATTCCAACATTAGTACCAAAGCTTCCTCCCAAACCATTGGAAAATGTCTGTTTTCATGAGGAGAACATGCATTCGCTGGAGCTTGCTAAAGGGACCCTCCAAATACACTTCACAATATGCAAAAATACAAAGCAAATGTTCAAAGTCAAAAGAGAATGTTTACACTGGGAATTCTGTAATCCTGAGGAGATAACAAAAAGGTTTGAATGTCCACACACAGTTTAGCCCCAGTTTGATATTCACCAAGATTTACTGGCATGCCTAAAAGCCACCTGGAGACTCAGCAGAATAGCGTGGAGTGTTTCATGTTTTGGACCCAGTTACAGGCTGATGGAAGCCAAACTGGAGAGTAATAATGGGAAAGAAACAACAGAGGGATTGGTGTCTTTTCCAAACTAGTTCAGGGTGGGAACATGAGGCATAGGGAAACTTCATTTAAGTATCAAGCTTTAGTTTTCCAAGAGAAGTTGCCAAGGTCTCTGACATCATGAAGATGAAGTGAGTTTCACTCCTAACATGGGCTTGCAGTCTTCTGCATTGGAAGCAAATCAGCAATGGAGTTGTACAAGGGCAAATTTTGACATTGCACTGCTTAATTTCTTTTTCTGGCAAACAACTGGATTTGATAAAAGCCAGTCATTTTCCAAAACCATTGCTGTAATTTTTTGTTGTAAGGTCAGGGACGTTGTGTCCAATGTGTGCACATAAATGTCAAAAATTCCTTTTATTAGTGTGAAGACCTAAAAGGAATTTGCAATCATGTATGGCTGAATGTAAGTGCAGTGTTTGCATATGGTGTTGCATGTCAAATGCAATGTATAATCTAGTTTTCCTTTGTCTTTAGGTGTAGGCTATGCAGTGATACTCATAGCTCTTTACGTGGGTTTCTACTACAACGTTATCATAGCTTGGTCCCTGTATTACCTATTTTCGTCATTCACATTTGAGCTCCCCTGGACAAACTGTGACAACAGTTGGAACAGTCCAAACTGTACAGATCCCAAACTCTTCAATGCATCAGTGCTTGGCAATGGTACTAAATACTCGAAGTACAAGCTCACTCCTGCAGCTGAATTTTATGAGTAAGTGTTGATTTGACTTTGCTATTTATTCACAATTCTATGTCTAAGAATGGAATTCGGCAAGACACAAACCTTCTCTGATGTACCACTTTTTCTTGCATCAACTTTGCCAGGGCAAGGAAACACAAGGCCTGTTTCTTTACTTGCAAAATATTTCAAAACAGATTGCAGACCTCTGTTTGCTGAACTTTTCAATAGTTCAGTGAAGTGAGATGCAGCACTGAGCAGGAGGAGAAGAACCAGGTTATAGAAAGACTAATTCCTAAGCAAGAGAGTGTTCTGCAACATGGGCCAAGACATGCAAAGGAACACTCAGACAGTTGAAATCAAACTTAAAAAGGTGTATACACTAATGAATGAACTATGAAACAAAGATACCAATCTGTGTATAAATATTTGCATTATGGACCTCAGGGGAAAATGAGATTTGATAAGGAGAAAGAAAGGGAGATGAGCATCAGAATAATTGTATCAGCTGTTGAATTAATCTGAATAATCAATTAATAGTTCTGTGTTGGGAATAGATGAATAGCACACACCTACTGACCAACAAGTCCAGCCCTGTAGAAACAAGGGGACACCACTGTTATCATAAATAACCTTGTGCATGTTACACCATGTAAAGTAGGGATCTTGAGGACTCTGTTGATAGCTGTGAAACATTTGTGGCCGCTGTTTATTCTCTGAAGACAGCACAGTGAAAGATCAGTAGTGATACATAAACTGTTGGCAGGGTTTTGGGTAAACTCAGTACTTTAAAAACAATATGGGGTGTTGAGTTCAAAAGAACTCACTATGATGGAAAATAATGACAGCTATGAAATCTGCTGCCCTTACAATATATGATGTGTTCACAACTCAAATGTAAAATAGGTCATTTATAGCAAAAGGCTATGCGTGCATGTAGTCAAAGAACCTGACTTTGAAGTGAACTGTACGATATTATACATTCAGCACCTTAAAACAAAGAACTGCATTATTACAGAACTTCCATTTAAACAGTAGTTTAAACAGGAGTTTAATTTTTTTTGGTTTTAAGCTTTTAAAAAGCAAAATGCAATCCCTATATTCTTGCTCTGCCTTTTTATGATTTGAAGTGGTTCTATGCATCTTCTGTTATCACATCATTCTTGGGTGATGATTTTGACTCTGTGGTGGGTGAGGTTGAGGTAGAATGGATTCATGATATTTTGATGTAGTTCCACTAATCTGGGGACCAGCTCTATTTATAATTGTCTTTACACTGAAACTGGAAATATTATGGTTCTTTCCTCACCATGAAATAGATTTGAGGTGCAATTCTCAGAAGGTAAGAATAAAAAGGGAATTTGATTTTTCATTATCCTTTGATTTCTGAATTTTGGGATTGTAATTAAGTCTCTAGACCCTGTACTTATTACCAGCTAAATTATATTGCAAAAACAAGAAGAATAACCACTTAAGTAAAACAATCTATAACATCTGTTTCCCCAGCTGTAAAAACAGGGAATCACAAGGGGCATTATGTTCACTTATCCAGTATTTGGATTAGCTCATCAAGTCCAGCTGTACAGCTCAGGTGTGGACCCAAACTTGTGCAAAGTCTTAACATATTCAGATCCAACCTAATAAAGCAAATCAGAAAACAGTGTTTCTTCTCTTATGTCAAATAACCTAACTCATGCCCATGGCCACCTTACAACAGGGAGAGCTAAATTTTCTGATTATGAAGCTTCATATTTTGTGCCACTGGATCAGGAAATGGTGGTTAAACGTGGTTTTCTAGGTTGTGTTCTTACATCAGAACACAGACACCCAGGGTTTTGCCCTCTGTTGGGCAGGCTGAATGGGAAGCAGGGAGACCAGAAACACCAAACATTTATTTTGCAACTGGAGAGTGACTGAAAAGAGGTTCTTCCAAAACAGGCCACAAGCAGAAGGCTGGTGTGATTACCTTGAACACTTCTCTTTGAGACATGATTCCTTCACTCAAAGCTGGTCTGACCATGAATTTAGAGTAAACTACTTCCTAAACCCCTGTAGCTTCCAGAGCGGACTCCCTGTATCTCCATCAGCACAGGAATAAACTGTAGGAAGAGGTGGGAGTACTGTGATGTGACAGTTCATCAAATACTACAAGAAAGGTACCTAAAATTGAACAGAAATATGCTGGTTGTCAGCACTTACATTGAGTGAGAGAAGGGGAAACTTGAAATCTAGGCCAAATCTATCAGCTGACCAGTATTTAGCAGGGAGGAAAGGCAGAGAGAAATCACTAAGCCTCAGATTGGGAAGAAACCACTTCATATTGCAAATTCCATGCCAAGGCAGTGACAGGAAAACTTTGAAAAACATATTTGGCTTTTGTTTTCCAACCTCAGGAGTTGGGTAGTAATTAAGGCTGAAGTGGTTCTTCACTGAAGCCTTCTAGAGAGTTTCATTTTACTAAATCTGATTTCAGTTGTTCAGGCTTCATTCAGGCCAAGGTGCCACTGATGTCATGGGGACAGTTTCTTAGAAAGGAATGGGACCTCTACAATACTTCATCAGAGGTGACTAAAATCAATTATAAAATATCTCTACACTGCAAACTTAGCAAAGCAAGCTGATGCCTTTCTGCTAGTAAAAGCTAGACCTAAGAGAAATCCCATTAGGAATAAAATGTCAATTCCATGTTCTTTGAAGACACACATTACTTTAATGACTTCTGTTTTCAGTGGTTTGGAATTAATCACACAAGATGCAAAAAATCCATCCTTTCAACATATGTTAAAATAATTCATTATAAACCTTTTTTTGAAGAACAGAAGTGCATCACTGCAAAAAAAATTCCCCTATCTGCTCCATATCACTCCTACTTAAATTCTTCGCTGGAACACAGGCATACTTTATATTTGTTCTCTCCACTCTTGTGACTGGGAAAAGTTTTTTACCATCTTGCTTTCATTTATGCTGACAATTAAAAAATACCAGTCTGGAGAAACAAAAGCACCATTCATCCCCCGAGGTACTGTGCCTGTAAAAAATCATGAACTGTTGTAGAAACAAATCTTGGCAATTTTTTAGACAAAACAGTGAAATTGTCAACAAACATACTGAGCTACAGCTATTTCCCTCTGATAGTCCTTTTTCTCAGGGCTGTAATCCATTCTTTCTGCATGGGAAATAAAAGACATTTTTACAGGGAAATTTTCATGCCAGATTCAGTAAAGGAAATTCAAAAAAATTCACAAGTCTACCCAGCTATGAGTCATTCAAAAAACTACCTAAGAACAAGTAATAAGGACAACATTCAGTCACAGAATTTATGAACGTAAATTTATGAAGAGTGTGTGAACCAAGAATGTCCTGAAAAAAACTTCACCATATACAACAAGGCTTACTTTTAATATAGACCAAAAGGTTTGTGCCTTGGGGTACAAATCGTCACTGAAAATCCCACCCCAAGAAGGTCCACATAGTTCAGTATGATCCACATTATGTGCTCCAAAGGAAGATTCAGGAACCTGCCCCATAGAACAGTTGTGAAGCAACCTCTCCCAAAGGAGAGAACACCCCTTCTAAAGTCAGCATAAGCAATTCTGCCTATAAGTGCTTATAAAAATTGAATCAGACAACAGGACAAATCAGACAAGAACTAACGAAAGTGGATAGCCCTGTATTGTACTAATCACACTTGGTTAGAAAAGACTCTAAGCTCATGCTAAACATGCTGTCTACAACTACCTGAAAGGAGGCTGTAGTCAGGCGGGGGTCGGTCTCTTCTCTCAGGTTCCCAGTGACAGGACGAGAGGACACAGTCTTAGGCTGCAGCAGGGGAGGTTTAGGTTGGATATCAGGAGGAACTTTTTCACAGTGAGAGTGATCCCCCACTGGAATGGGCTTCCCAGGGAGGTGGTGGAGTCACTGTCCTTGGATGTGTTTAAGGATAGGTTAGATGATGAACTTAGTGGTATGGTTTAGATGGTTTAAATGGTTTAGATGGTATAGATGTTAGACTGATGTTGGGTAGGTTGTTAACCCAGGTAAAGGTAGGACTTGATGATCTCCATGGTCTTTTCCAACCTTATTAATTCTGTGTGTAATTCTGTGTGTAAACACAATTAGTAGTTCCCAGTGTCCACTTTCCTGGGCAACAAGAATCCATTGAATACATCTGAAGCTTAAGGGTTTTATTTATGCAACTTCCATACTATATAAACTAATTAGAGTGTTCATAAGCAATAAGAAATTAAGAACCTTTCCAGACATCTCTTGCATCTTAACTGAAAGGATATTTGTCAGATGGTTTTGCATGGTTTGAAGTTGGGTAGCAGTCATCTGTTTACCTTCACAGAGATCACATAATCAAACACTAAGAATTCTATTCATGTTCTGTACCTTCACCCTTAATAATCCCCTGAATGTAACAGAAAAAAATCCTCTGATTTCAGTGGGCTTAGAATGTTGTATACATTATTAAATACTTTGTGTGGGAAATTCACGGCCACGTTGGTGAAATAGCAACAAGCAAGCTGCTTTAAGTATCAATTTGATATTAACTGCAGAGGCATATTTAGGAAGTGTTTGGCTGCACTGTTTATATAGCCATAGATGAGATTGGCGTATTTGCATCGCTACACATTGTGTAGTTACTTTTTTTTGGACTCATCTAAGTAACTTTGTCTTTTTGACTCAGTGCACAGAGCCATCTGCTACAAGTGTTTATGTTCATAAAATAAAAACAGCTATGCCACAAATATTTATATGCACAGCTTTGAAATTTACTTTTCAAGCATGTTCACATCTTCACATTTGTTGACCATTTTCTTACATAAAAAGAAATTAAATGCAGGTAACAGTGGAAGTCAATCCATGTAAGTGTGTACACACACACTCCTGGGCTTTGGACAGCTTTATGTTTCTGCATGCATGCAACTGGCTTGCTTTGTGCTAAGTTGTAGTTAAATCAGTAGTAACTTGTAGTTAACTTGTAGTAACTTATAGTATTTAACTTGTAGTTAACTTGAGTTAAATGTAAATGCTTATCTTTACATACAGAATCCTATACAGTTTGCCAGTAGCACCAATACTTACAATCTTTACAGTAGCTGAGGTCAGTGCTGCAGCACCTTCCCTATATTATCTTACCTTTGAAATCCAGGCAAGCAGAACCTTTCTTTGTGGTGCATCTCCACCTTCACATATTGCTCCAGGCAAAGCCAATAAAGTTGTTACACACAACTAAACATCCATTTATTTGTATTCACCTGTTTCTCATCAAGTCTTCTCTACAACACAGTAGTGACATAATGCCACCACTAGTGTTTTATGTTTTGCTTCCCACAGGGAAAATGTTTGTTCATCCATAACTCACATGTAAGCATTAATCCATGAAAAGATTACAAACCAACCTCACTGTGTAAAAGAGCTAACGTTACCACAAATGGCAAACCATAAAGTGAGCATTCATTTGTTTAAATGTGTCAGTAGTTCTCAGGTTGTGGTGCATGGGCCTATTCCTATGATTGAACTTCTGTCAATTTTTTTATCTTTCTATGGAGCTCTTCTGAAATCAGTAAACTTTGGAAAGCCCTGAATGCATGGAAGTGGGGTACAACAGCAGAGAAGTTCAGAATTGCTAAGTTAATGAGAGAATTAAGATGGATAAAGATTTCTGTGGGTTGGGATAAACAATCTCGGGATTATCGTGATCCAAAAGGGAACACTATTTTATTCTGTACAACTAATTATTTATTACATGGCAGCTAGGGTGCCACTGGCAAACTGTCTTTATGTAAGTGATTCCCAAAATCTAGCTTGCAGTCCATTACACAGCTCCATTCTCCAACACAAGAGGGAGCTGAAATATCTTGAGAAATGGAAAAACCCAGACAACCAAGGTGTTGACAAAAGTCAATGCAGTATCCAGAGCTGGAATGAGCATTTCCAGCTGAACCCAAGCTGGCTCCTGCAGAGTCCTTGGCACACCCCTGGAGTGTGCCCAGCGCTCCAGAGTGGAAACAAGGAACAAAGGACACGTGCGCTGCAGGTCAGATGGCTCAGCCCACCCTCCTGTAGGAGAGCACTCTCCCAGAGCCAGGCTCTCCTTTGGCATCGCAGCAAAGCCTTAGAGCTCTTTACAAAGCCCCCAAAGGCATCCAAGCAGCTCAGACAGCAGCTGCATGTATGGCAGAGCTGGTTCTGAGCCAGGGCTCCCCTGTTGCACTTCATGTGCAGCCACTCTGCTCTCTCTGCACTGCACCTCTAACCCCAGAATTAATTACAGTGAGGAGACACTGGTGTCCAACCTTGGGTCTACAGGCTTTGCACCATAAGCTCTGCCCTACACAGTTGTGTGGACACAAATTGCCATGGATACAGTACAGCTGAATTTAAGCAGAGCTGTACCTGAAGTAAAAATACCTGGAGCCTGGAAAACTCTGCAAGAAGAGCTCATCCTCATCTGCTTGATGCAGATACAGGAACCAATCACGTTTCATACTCAGAAGAAAACTGGCAGCATTGAGGACCGAACTATTGTTGCCCAAATAAATAACATGGGAGATGCATGTAAGAGAGCCTTCTAATTGAGCACAATTATCATGCTTCAAATTGCCTTCTAAATTGAGCATGTAATTTAATTTCTATAGATTGCGCACTGTATACATTGACAATCTTTAGCATCTTCAATCTAAAATTTGCATTAAGTTTTAAATTATAACAGCCTAGTCTAACTACCAGAATAGGGAATAAAGCTTAGGAGACCAGGACTGTATCTATTTATACCTTCTCCAATTTGCTGATTCTTAGTTTATGAAAGCCATGTGACTTCTAACTTTTAAAAAGACTTGGAGGTTATTAGACGTACTTAATATGTTAATCGATACATTTGTTAGCTAACATACTAATTTGCTGACAAGGGATAACATTTTTGAAATCTGAACCAATCTGATGCATCTAACAATTTAGATTAGTTACACCCTTTTACTGATCACTTCAAAATTTGACAAGTAACTTTTGCCTCTAATAAAAAGAGAAAGAATGAGCCTATAGAGCTGTGTTATCATATTTGGACTGAAAATTAAATTTATAATTGATTTGGACTTAGAAAAGTGAGGCCTACTCAAAGAGCGTAAACTTGATCTGTTTGTACAAAACTTTCTAAATTCCTAAAAGACAATCATGTAAATCTAGGGATGGATAATACAAAAAAATTCCTTAGAAAGTACCAGACGGACAAAAACATCTCAGAGTATTCTACACCTAAAACTCTTGCCTCCTGTTTTCTAGTTGTAGATCAAGTGTTTTGGAGTGAACAAGATACAGATTAATTTTCAGATCGCTACTCTTGGCATTTCTCTTCCCTGGTTTGGTTCCCTCTTTATGTGCAATACCACTTACATAACATGTATGTTCTGAATTGCTCAGAGACAAAGCAAACGTGTATGATAATCCTTATTTTACAGATGGGAACACCAAGACACAGAGAAGAATTTGCTGGTTCCAGCATTTCCTGTTATTAAGACTATGACTGAGTCCTTCATTTACTGAGTCCCACTGAGCAGCTGCCCCACTGCCTCCTCAGTTATTTGTTTTTGGTAGGATTTATGTGTGAGCACCAAACAGCTGGGCTTCCTGTGGGCTGCTTAGGATCTGACATCAAATTAAAGAGGACCCAAGTGCTGCACAAAGACTACACAAGAGTCAGTGGCTCTAAGAAATGAATTGCTGTTTGCAGGTTTTGATGGAGGTGAATTGTTTCCCTTTAGCTGAATGCAGTGTGGAAGTAAGGCAGGAACTGGTGCCAGAGTTATTGAGTGACTAAGAGAATCTTCCTAAGAGAGAGCATAAGGAAGGAGAAAACAAGATGAAATTTCCCAAGAGAGGAACCAGAATCTCTGAATGCAGCCTAAGTCTGAGACCCTTCACATTCCTACTCCTCTTGCAGATAGGTGAAAAGACTCTTAGTACTTTTAGGTACAGCCTCAAAGTCTTTGCAAATGTAATTTACACTCCCTTACATGGAACACAATCTCAGCATAAATCAAGCTCCTTTGTGCAAATCCCTGATCTCTAGTGCATGTTGTTTGTGCTTTACTAAATAAATATTTCTAGAGCTCTGACTAGAATATCAGAAAGCTTAAACAATTTATTAGCTCCTCTTGTATTTTGCTCAGCATAATTTAATAGATCCCTGATCTACTTTCTGTCAGCTCCATCTGTTAATGTTTATTCTCAGCCTCTTCCCCCATAACATTCTCTTCTCATTTTTGTGTGTTTCTCATCTACATTCTCAATCACAACAATCTGCAACCAAAATACTAATTCTAGTTGTCTTACTATTGATGATTTTTTCCATTCTCTTTGACTCAGAGTTCTGAATTATTAGAGTGTGTTTTGTTAGCAGAATTGGACAAACATCTCTCTATTTATGAAGTAAGGATTCCTTTCAGCAACTTAAGACATTCTCAGTAGCTTTGGACATAATTTAAAGAACTTGACAGAGAACAGAGGCTGATACTGTGCTGGTTCCCTGGCTGGGGGATTTAAGAGAGCAGTTTATGCCATTTTGTCTGTGACTTGAACATATTTTCATAGCACTGGCAAATGGGACAGTCCTGCAACTACTGTAGGGCAACCTTGATTCAGGAATGGATGTTGGCCAAGTTGCATTATTCTGCTATAACATCAAAAGGCTGGAAATTTAGGTGTTTTGACATCAGAGCTTACTGAATGGAGAGTTGTGAAGTATCTCTTGTTTCATGTTTTCTTCTTTGCAGTGACTGAGTAGAATCTAAATAACTATAAAGATGGATTTATTACTCAGCCTGCCTTAAAATCGGCCTGAAACAGCCTCAGCTGTTCCTGAAATAAGCACTCCTTGATGTGAAATAACTGTGGCACAACTGAGCTAACTGGATTTTCTGTAACATCCCTGCTGTATACTAACTTGGACAAAGATGATGAATGCAAAGTTCTTTTCAAATTTATCCTTCTCAAAAAAAATTTACTATTTTTCAAAGAATATTACAGATCTGTATCCTTTAAAAGAAGAAATCTTAGCCCATCTAATACTATCTAATACTTTGGCCACTGCTTCTTTCCTTCAGATATCAGCACATCTTTTATACTTTATGGTGCTGCTGGAACAGAAATATAGGTTCTGGTAGGTAAACGTGCATGAACTACTTAGCAGCAACTCTCAAAAAGGGCATCTTTTGCAAAGCTTTCATGACTTATCTTCAGAGGTCACAAAGAAAAACAAAAACAGAACGGGAAAAAAAAAAAAGGAAAAGGAAGCAAAACCTGCCAGAATTAGAGCTCAGAAAAAGCAGCTGCCTATAAAGATTTCCTTGCCTAGCTGCCCAGTTACACAGCTATTTTGACTGTTTACAAATGTATTTTTCTCTTCATATTTTATAAGATCTGTTACCCTGATTAAGGGAGCAGAACTCTTGGAAAGGAAATTCTCCTGAAAATCCTGGGAATCCCACATTTGAAATGGCAGTTCTGGCAAGTGTTCTGAACAGTAACACACATTGCTAGCTGCTTCTTGAAAAGCAAGTGTACAAGGAAGCAGGCTCATTTGGAATTCCAGAAAAAAATACTTGAGCACAAGTTAAATGGGCACGAAAAAGGCAAGTTCAGATTCAGTCTTTGTGAGTAGACACCACATATTGTATTCCAAAGGATTTGTTAACAACACCCAGCTCTGATGGCATTAACAGTGCAACTGCGATAGCACAAAATCCAACTGTGATTGCCAAAATCCTCCCAAGATCCTGGACAGATGTTCTGATCAGAAACCTGTGATACTTTTCCTGGCTATACTTATCAGTGCCCAAGTTAGTAAGTTTAGGATGGAATCAGACATCCCTGCCCAGGGTTCACTTACACCTGTGGAATCTCTATCAAGTTATATTTTATTAGCAGAAATACAAGTAGTTTTTATTCACACTCTAAGCAAAGGTTGAATGAAACCTATCTATTTATTTACATTTAATTAAAGATATTAGGTTTTTAGATAAGTGATCAAAAGTCTGTCTTTATGTTTTACTGCTTCCAGTAAAGCAAAATATATCAATATTTATAAGATCTGTAAAAGCAGCAAGAGACACTTCATAGCACAAAGCCAAGTTATAGGAAGAGAGATCCACTATAACATTTCTTCAATATCCCTGTGCCTGTTGCACACAATGTGTTTTGACAATTTAACTGTAGAGATCATCAGTCATGAGGACAAAGGCTCTTTTGTACACTCAATTTTTCTCTGTAGATCTAGAAAGAATTAGCCTGCCTTTGTGAGCAATGGAATTTCCTCTGCTGTCATTCCACTGTCTCAGTGAGCAACGCAATGCACTATATCCAATCTAAATTTACCAATAGTTGCTTTTCCTGTCCAACCACTTTTTCGCACCCTCACAATAACGTCTTTAAAAAGAAATTGAGATTAACTTTGGAACTGCTCAATTTGCAGAAAGCCAGCTGTTGGCTTATCTAGAATCACGAAATTATTTAGGTTGAAAAACATCTCTGAAAGTCATCTAATACAATTCCCTTCCCAAAAGCAAGACTAACTTAAGAAGTAAATCAGTCTGCTCAAGGGTAAAAGCTCAAGGGCTTCACTGGCCAAGTTTTAAAATTTCCAAGGACAGAGATTATGCAGCCTCTCTGGGCATCTGTTCAGTATTCAAGTAAGAATCAGCCAATGATACTTCCAAATTCCCTATACGCTTCCAGACAAGGACAGAGTGCTATCATTATGGCACTAAGCTGCTAAACAGTGATGGGCCCATGAGACTATAAAGGCTCTGTGGGAAGAAGCCAATACATGGCTTCACCAAACAGCTTTCACTGCTAGTGATGCCAGTAGGGCAACTACTGCTGCAGTGCAGCATCCATTCCTGCTGTCCACAGCACGAGATGTGTAAAAGCCTATTTTCCCCCAGTGACTTCGCTTTGTTTCTGTGTATCTGGTATGTAGGCGAGGAGTTCTGCACCTGCACGAAAGCCGTGGAATCCACGACCTTGGCTTGCCTCGCTGGCAACTTTCCCTCTGCCTCTTGGTGGTGGTAATCATTCTTTTCTTTAGTCTGTGGAAAGGCGTGAAGACTTCAGGAAAGGTAGAGCTAATATTGTCCTTCTATCTCAACTGTATTCTCTATCTCCTTTAAGAAGTCTCCTAATTTCAGAAAGTGAGAAAATAAATCTCTTCTTCTGAGGGATCCTCGAGGATCAAACTATGTGAGACACCTTCACATTTATGTACAGTGAAAATACATGATCCTGATTCAGCCTTTTATTTACAAGATTTGCTTGTGTGATATTCCAACTGGAAAATGTATTAGCATATTATTTTCAATTCAACATTAGTGGATTCATCCAGAAAATATTTTGAAACACTCAAAATTGTCTCAAATGTTCATCCTATTGTTAGCCAAATGTACTAGTGCTTCAATGGCTTAGGATGGTTAGGTTTTATTATATAAAATGCCATATCAAGAGAAATATCTGATGAAAGAAATTTGAAATTACTCTTTGACATACCTCAGAAAACACCTTACCAGAAATTCTAGGATTGGATACATGTGAGAGTTTTTTGTAGATTTTCTTAAGACTATCACCCAATTTCAGGCAATGACTGCACATTTTTAGTAAACAATATGGATCTGAGCAACCAATCAGCACTGGTAATGCCTCCTGTTTGTCAAAACTGTCTTCTACTGGAATCTGTAAACTTATATATATGAAAAGACTCAAGATAAGTAACATTTTCCCCTAGGTTGTCCTATAAAGAGCTTCTCCATCAAACTGAATGGACAAACCCAAGAAAGTGCCAGTTGTACTTATCGCATATTCTTGAATCTTCTGTAACAGCTGATTAACCTTTAGGTTCTCTGTCGTCTGCAGGTTGTTTGGATAACAGCCACTTTGCCTTATGTTGTATTATTTGTCTTACTAATACATGGAATAACCCTGCCTGGTGCATACAATGGAATAAATGCATATCTCCACATAGACTTCAGAAGATTAAAAGAAGCCACAGTAAGTGTACTCTTCTGCTGTCATTCCCTTATGATTAAACCTGTTCCCCTTGTTACTAAAACTGAAAATGTTACAGCTAACTTCTGAAATTATATAGCCATGCTTCTGTTTCTGCATAAGCACTACTCCACTGTCTCTGATAGTCTGACTTTGCAACACTCTCTGTAACAGGATTATCTCATGCCAAACCCAGACAATTCAGATCACAAAACACTCGTATGAAGGTAGTTACAGGTGTGGCAGACCCTTTAAAAAGTCCATGCACCCAGTAAATTGCAGTAAATTGCCACCCCAGTAGGTCACATTTATACATACACATAAATATAAAGATGCAGGGATGAACAAAGGGGGTGATTAAATTTTTCTTATATATTTTAAATGCTGTTTGGGGGGAAAAAAACCCAAAACCATTACATCACAAGTTCAACTAGACATTTATGGAGTTGTGCCATCTTGCACCAGCTCAGTTTCTAGGCCTCCATAATCACAGCTGCCTTCTGCTTCAGGAAGGATATTCTGCTCATTGGTCTTTCTTGGCTTAATATTTTTGCAGCTGATATTTAGATGACCCTAAATTACTTTTTTCCTAAGTTTTTCAGACAACAACAACAATAACAAAAAGTTGCTCTAGAATAATAAAAGACTAAAGATCAGTTATACAGCGAAGTCTCACTAACTTCTTGGTCATGTCAGCCTTTTCCCTCTTAGAGGCAAGATACCTGCTGCTGCAATAGTCTCATGTGTTTAATCTTTGTCCTCAGGCTCCAAAGAATATAATCCTCCTTCATTTCTGTCAGTGCATCCCTGGATCTGATTTATGACTTCTTTTTTTTTCTTCCAAATGAAAAATCTAACAAGGAAACATCATAAATCAGAAACAGTAATGACCTACAGAGAGTTCTGCCAATGTTCATCTAAAAGACCTCAGAGCATCCTGAGTCCAATGACAAGGTGTGCCTTGTTTTATGGAGCCACAATCTGGACAGCACATTTTTAGGGATATTGACTTCACAATCGCATCTCTATAAAAAGGAGAAAAAGATACTCACATGAAGACTTTTTGACTAGACCAGTGACTAGAGATGTTCCTTGCTGAAAGGACAAAAGCTACAAAGTCACAAGACTAATCTGCATTGCACAAATGGATACATAAAATATCTGTGTAAAACAGCAGCGATACTTGTGTTCTGCTAAAAGAATCAATATTAAATGCAGAGTTGAATCAGACATGGAGACAACTCTCACTCTTTCAGACATCTTAGCAAATATCCAGAAGATTATATAACATCTAGTGGTGCACTCAATGTATTCTCTCCGCACAGTACAGTATTTTTTTAAATTTACATACATAAGAAAGAATATGCAGAAAAGTTATAATGACAAGCACTGAAGAAATCTGGAAAGACTACCCACTGTATGTTTCACATCCTGCTTTTTTAAACTAAAGAGAATGTTTTGCATTTAATCTTAATTGTAAAGAAATTTCTGGTTTCTGGTGTTTTTAACCTTTACCTTGATCATCTCAATTTCCTAATCAGCTACTATGACCAAGACTCTTACTCAACAGATACTTAAGCATACGCATAAATCCTTTGTGAGGCAGCAGGTGTTAATCTCTTATTTAAATTGACAGGACTTTAGCAAAATGCTTAATGGTGTTTGAATAGTAAAAAAGGGGAAGCACAATGAGTACAACTGCAGTGGCAAGACACAAAAGAGCTAGAGAACCACTAAAAACAAATGCCTTACGGTGGCAGCATGCAAATCGAGTTATAATTAAAAAAAAAAAAAAAGTGATGTTAAAAATTTTTAGGAATATTGTCAAAAACAGAAGTTATCTGAAGCTCCTTCTGCATTCTTATCCACATAAGCACTTATCAGAAACCCTATTTGATTTTAACCTTTTTATGAAAATAGAATATTAAGATGTAACTAGTATAGAAAAAGAATGAGCATGGAATTAATGGTACAGGATTGTTTTGCTGTTTAGTGGAAGAAATCCATGATACTGAAAATGCTGTATGAACTGCAATTTGAGAAAATCATATCCTCCTATCCACTAGTTTGCAATCATAGATTGTTCTTCATTTTATCTTTCAAGTAATCAACTCTCCATGGTTCATAAAATTAAGTTTTTCTGCAAATCCAGAGTACCATAAGTGGTTCACTGTCTCCAGCAGGCAGTAGTTGAAAGCATCGATCATTGATGTTGAGAAAAAAAGTGATCACTAGCCTAAGTGCTTTCATATATCGTGTCAGCATGGGATAAACACTCTCTTCCTTTCCACTGGGCCAACTACAAAAGTTTAGCGTTAAAATCCCAATGCAGATTGAGCTCATAGTGCTTAGATCAGTTAGAAAGCTGATGCTAAATAGATATATTAGATCTGATTTTGTAGGGATGGATGATGAAATCCAATGCTTTTCATAGTTCTCTCAGAGTTCTTGTCAAATTTAATCAAATACTGCTCTTATTTTCAGAAATGTTCACACCACTGACTTTACTATCCTTTTTAAAGATGCTTGTTAAAGGATCTCTGTTTAACAACAGAAAATGGGAAACTCTCATTAACCAAGGCAGGCTATTCCCAGGTTTTCAGTTCAGGAACCAGGACTGTCATTGTTCCTGACTGCTGTCTGCACATCTTGAGTGGATGTTGGTATGGTGGGATAATCTAGAAAATGCTATAGCTTTTAAAAAAATGCTTCCCCTAGTGGACAATTCCTAAAATGACCAAGCTGCATCTAAACTGAAATGCAATGACTATCACAGGAATAACTCCTTCTCCAGCTAAGTGAGAAGGCTGACAGATAACCTGGCATGGGTCTGTTCCCAGCATGTCAGTCATGCCTGGGTTTCTGAAACAAGAAAGCATCCTATATAAAGTGCACTGACAGTCACACAAAGAAAGCTCTATTATGGGAAAAAACAGTCCTGTAACTCTTGATCCACTAACTATTTTTAGTTTGCTGATTGTACATTCCAAACTAGCTTGGAACAAGAACTATTGAAAGTGTATGTCTGTCACCCAGGAGAAAAATCATTTCATTATTTTGGTACTTGGTATCATGTCAGAAGTACCACTGCCCACCCCACTGAGGTAGCTGTGTGCACACACTGAGAATGTGCCATGTAGGGTTAAGCCATTCCAGACCATGACCTTGCTCCATGTGACACCTCATGGGGGCTGGAAGCATTTACACTCCCATAAGCATGAATGCCAATTATTTTCCAAAAGCCAGTTGTCTTGTACACCTCTTGTTTTTTTTCCTGATGTCTCCCTTTGGAATGAACTGACACTGACTGTGTTGGTGTCATCATGCAGGTGTGGATTGATGCAGCTACTCAGATATTTTACTCCTTAGGAGCTGGGTTTGGCGTTTTAATTGCATTTGCCAGTTACAATAAGTTTGACAACAACTGTTACAGGTAAGAGCCTATTCTTTCATTACTGCTGCAAAATTATTATTTTAGTCTAACTGTAGCTGGAATAAGTACTAAGCTATCTTTACGTATTCAGTCATTTATTACTGATGGTGAATTTTGTGTAGACATAGCAACCAACCCAAATCTTGAAACACTGTCTTCCTTACTGAAATTTTAGTAACAGAATCCTGCCAAGATATCTGCTGCACTGCAAAAACAGAATGGGATTAGGTCTGGACTTTAGACAGCTGTGTAAACTGTGCTGGTGTTTGCCTTGCAAAAGTACCATTAAGTGCAACAGTGAACACAGGATGAAATTTTATTGGTCCAGGAACTAAAAGCAGAAAGCTTCATTTCCAGAAGTGTTTCTGTGCTTTGGGATTGTATTTCTGATATTTCATGTTGACCTCCAATTTAGGAATGTACTTTGAATCAGGACAGTTTGAGAGTGTTTTGCTGAATCACCACCATGGAAATTCAACCAGAACTGCTCTGCATCTTCAGAGAAATTCCAACATTTAGACATTTTGTTAACATTCCATTCTGGAATGAAAACAAGCATCACTTTAAATTTTCCCATGAAATATAAATTCAGAAAGTACATGTGTTATATTTATTAACCAAAGGATAGACATCTAAAAAAAAGTTAAAGACAATCCCCATCTAGTTCTTAAAGTGTTTTTGTTTTGTTTTTTTTCTCACTGGCCTGTTCTTCTTTCCATGGTTAGGGATGCTCTGCTGACTAGTACCATTAACTGTGTCACAAGCTTCATCTCAGGATTTGCAATTTTCTCCATATTGGGCTACATGGCTCATGAGCACAAAGTTAAAATTGAGGATGTAGCTACTGAAGGTAGGAAGTTAATTTTATACTAATTTTACCCCTTTTTGTCCACCATTTCTTTTCAAGGGTGTTTATATTTGTTTCCGACAAGTGTGTGAAAATCTCACAGAAGCAACCTGAATTAAATTCCTTAGAACTAGAACTCTCTGTTTAAATGCCTTGTTGAAATGTGAACTCTGAATGGTATTGATTCATCTCACCTCTACTGAATTGAGGTTTCCCAACATCTTGCCCCCACAAGTTCTGCCTCTGCAACAAACAGACCTTTACCACTGCATGGTAACTTACAAAAGTACTGCTGTTCTCAGCCAGGGGACTGGCTTGATAGTTCTGATAAACTCATAGCTCTATAGTCCTTCCATTGATTTCAGCTCCTGTACCTCTCATCACATCCAAGAGTTCTACTGCCAAGCAGTGGAGTCCACATCCACGTGATTCCTTTTCCACTACATTCCTGAAAAATAGCCAGTAAGGTTGAGAATCCCATAAAAGGTTATTTGAAGTGGAAAAGAATGGGATAGAGGGGTTTTTTTTAATACTAAACTGTCACGAGTAAATAATTAAAGTATTTTGGATATATTTTTGTATAATGCAAATTTTGTTTTAACAGCTACTCAGAGCGTGATGGAGACTGAAGTAAAAGTCACTTTAGTCATAATTTATCTTAGCAAAATGAGCACTTTTGTAGCAATAAGAAACATAATTTAGTAATACTTTTTTTTCTGTTTTCTATTCCAGGAGCTGGTTTAGTTTTCATCCTGTACCCAGAAGCAATTTCAACTCTTTCAGGATCTACATTTTGGGCTGTAGTGTTCTTTATCATGCTCCTTACTCTTGGCATTGACAGTTCTGTGAGTATTTTTCCCTTACACCCTTGACATTTTTCCTTTTCTGTTATATTTTGTAACTGGAGAGGTATCAGCCTTAAGCAGGGGGTTACATTTCAAGTAAACATTCTTTACATTCCCTGAATCTGTTTTCAGAGTCACAGACAACATAGCAATGGTATTACTCCCACTATTATATTTAAAGGCTCACAATCATTAAGAGGTTTAGGAAAAGATCAAGTCTTTTACAGCCAGCAAATATTTAATCACTGCTACTTTTTATGACCTTAAAGTGAGGCTGCTCATCAACAATTATAACTATCTAAAGGTATGACCAAACAACAGTACTATGAACTATTACTACTATGAACCTGGAATAAGGTTTTGGAAGTGTGCTTACAAAACACTGGTTTGTAGAAAGGATTTTTAGAAGTTCTGAAATCCATTAATATGCTCAAGACTTTTTTCTACAAGCAGTGATACAGAATTTCTTGTAAATTTAGTTACAATTTTAAAATAATACCAGAATATTTCCATAGCAGTTTCATTTTACTTCTGTAAAATGTGTAGTCTAACAAGTGTATTTGCTTTCTCCAAAATGTGATAAATTTTACTACAACATGATATTCAGGATCACAGAAATTTCATCCCATAAAATAGTTCAAGTCTCCAAACAACTTTTGTGCAGCTTTGTTCTTGCCATGGAAGCATCAAGACATTCTGTTATTAGCCTTAAATGTTGATTTTAGTAAAGCCTTTGATACTGTTTCCCATAATAAACTCCTGGTGAAGCTGATGGATTGTGGCTTAGACAGGTTTACTCTGTCCTGGGTTAAGAATTGGCTGGATGGCCGAGCTCAGAGGGTGGTGGTGAATGGAGTCATGTCCAGTTGGAGGCCGGTCACCAGTGGGGTCCCCCAGGATTCAGTGTTGGGGCTGGTTTTGCTCAATACCTTTATTGATGACCTGGACAAGGGGATGGAATCCGTTACTAGTAAGTTTGTGGATGACACCAAGCTTGGAATGAGGGTCGATCTGTCAGAGGGAAGGAGGGCTCTGCAGAGAGACCTTGACAGGCTGGATAGATGGGCTGAGTCCAATAGCTTGAGGTTTAATAAATC
>VXBA01002408.1:479197-581925 GCA_013399895.1 Serilophus lunatus | reverse complement strand
TTGTACTTGGCACTGGTTAGGCCACAGCTCGAGTGCTGTGTCCAGTTCTGGGCTCCTCAGTTTAAGAAGGATATTGAGTTGCTGGAGCATCTCCAGAGAAGGGCAACGAGGATGGTGAAGGGGCTGGAGCACAAGCCCTATGAGGAACGGCTGAGGGAGCTGGGGTTGTTCAGCCTGGAGAAGAGGAGGCTCAGGGGTGACCTTATTGCTGTCTATAACCACCTGAAAGGAGGTTGTAGGCAGATGGGGGTCAGTCTCTTCTCTCAAGCTGCCAATGACAGGATGAGAGGACACAGTCTTAGGCTGTGTCAGGGGGAGGTTTAGGTTGGATATCAGGAGGAACTTTTTCACAGTGAGAGTGATCTCCCATTGGAATGGGCTTCTCAGGGAGGTGGTGGAGTCACTGTCCTTGGATGTGTTTAAGGATAGGTTAGATGATGAACTTAGTGGAATGGTTTAGATGGTTTAAATGGTTTAGATGCTATAGATGTTAGACTATGTTGGATAGGTTGTTAACCCAGGTAAAGGTAGGACTTGATGATCTCCATGGTCTTTTCCAACCTTATTAATTCTCTGTAATTCTGTGTAAGACATTCTGTTATTAGCCTTAAACGTTGATTAATTTCTGAAAAAAATAAATAGGGTATTTAAGGCATTGTGAACCATAGACAATCATTCATCCTTTTTGGTAGGGTAGGAGTTTCTTACTATTGCAAAGCACAGAAGTCTCTTTTGTAGTTCTGAATGTACAGAGTGGATGTAGGAATATCTTGCTGGAACTGGTAAAACAGTGTTTCCATTGCTTAAAACTTCAGGAAAATTCATTCATTTTCAAGAATAAGAAAAGGAAAGAATGAATCAACATGGAGAAAGGAAAAAAAAATGAGGTTGCAGCAGGAAGCTTTGATAATCATTGGCAAATAGCTGAACAAGTTTTCTATGGAGTGAGGGCTGAGCTGTAAAGGTCAGATTCAGGTCTAAATGTTTCCAAAGTGTTTGGATTTTAGGATTCCAGCTCAGTTTCAGTGAAGTTTGCCTTTATAGACTAAGATTTGTATCCCTATACAAAAGGTGGAGTGAAGATTATATCTGGGTTCAAAGCTTGACAATTTTTCAACTATAAGCAAACATGGAGGATGGAAATGAAGGGTTTAGCATGGTAAAAAGGCAAGAATGACTAGTGGGAAAAGGACAGAATTAAGTAAAATAAAATATACGCTCAGAAGTGTTTAGATCCAAGACAGTTAACTTTGCAACAGTAGTAAATTTAAGGCAAGGTAGAAAAACATTTGAGTTACAAAGACACAGAGCTTTATTTACATTGCAGAACACTCTTGTGCTACAAGTGGAGAAAGGCCTTTCTTGTGGAGCTAATTAAAATACTGCGAACTAATGAACTGTGTCCGAGTTTAGCTCTTTCTTTCTAAAAGAGGAGGGATTTGTCATCATTTCCCAAAGAAAACTCAGGTCAGGCAGTACTATTTATGGTGATACTCTCTGCTCTGCCCCCACATCTGACTGATCAAGTCCCTGAAGGGAAAATTAAAATTTTTAAAGCAGAAATCAAATAACCCCAAAGCTAGAGAGGAATAATTATACATGACTACTTTTATTCAAGCACATAAGCCTCCACTGGCAGAGAAATAAAAAAAATTGAATGGTCTGGACAAAAATGCAACTGTCACAATGTTTAAGTAATAGAAATGTGACCATGCAAGTTTAAGCAAGCAACAATGAAAAGGACAGAAAATGGAATAAATGTTTGAAAACGTTTTTGGAGTAGGTATCTAGCTTGGTATAGGGAATCAGCAAGCAGAATTAATCATGATACATTGAGAAGTGGTCCTGATGCCTGGGGGGATTTTAGGCAATGGTCCTTTGCGAAAATAATCTAAGACGACTCTCCATTTTCCACTTTTCCAAGACCAGTTAAGTGCCAACATGGTAGCAACTTCTGAGAAGATCAAATATTAAACCACTTTAACTGCAGGACACCCACTAGTGCCTCCCTAGACATTAGGAAATATAAGCCTACACTGGATTTTGGGACATTTTACTTGTAAAAATTAGTTACCTTTAAAGGAAAGAGTTCTATGGCTCTATGAATCTAGACAGGAATCATGCAAATTCTAGACAGATAATTCTTTGATTTCAATCAGAGCTATTGGTTTCATCAAATTCTTATAGGAAAGGGTCAAGCTATGTCAGCACCTGCTACCCAACTATTGTATTGCACCAAGCACTCCAGATCTTTCCATGATCTTTTAACATCACCAAAAGTATGGAATGCAGACACCCCAAAATATTAAATAAATTTATTTATTATGACAAGTGACTGATATTCATTTTCATAGCTTCTTGCTGCAGTGGAGGCAGAAAGAAAAATTCTTTCATGTTGTCAACAAAACAAATTACCTCAAGCTTCCTTGCAGTAATTCTTCCAGATCTGTTAAATTTTTTCAAACTGAAGTTGCTTAATCAATGGCTGAAATGAATCTTTTTTCAGCATATTTCCTCTCAGTTCTTCTTGTGCCTGTTTTTATGCAAGAAAGATCTTAAGGAGTTTAGTTACTTAATCTACCAGCTTTACCCCCAAAGTATATTGAAATGTAAATTATTTTTCCCAAAGTACTGTCTATTCATTGTCCTGGTGAGTGAGCAGACTCTGCAGAGGACATGGCTATGAAAGCAATGACCCATTGCACTTGATGTCTAGTTCCTTGACTCAGTTCTTTACCACATGAAAATTAAGCCTCATAATGCCAGTGATTTACAGCTGAAATGTCAGAAGTTATAGAGTGGTTGGGTATTAATTTTACAAGCTGCTTTACATTCTTCAGTCTGTATTTACAACAGTCAGTAGCATTTAAACCGAGTCCTTGCCTTCCCTCCTTCAGATGGGTGGAATGGAGGCTGTCATCACTGGCTTAGCAGATGACTTCCACATTCTGAAGCAGCACAGAAAGCTCTTCACCTTTGGTATTTGTTTTGGCACTTTCCTACTTGCCCTGTTTTGCATCACCAATGTAAGTACAACAAAAGTTTCTATCAACTTGCTACCCTAAAAACGCAATTAACTTTATCAGATTGAAATATTAATAGGTTCAGGTGACTGTTTTTGTTACTAGTTTTAGTTCTTAAACAGTTCAGAACATCACTTTTAAATACTTATGAAGCTTCTCTTATTTTTGGCACAAGATCATTAGCTATCAACTAAACAACGTCTTTGTTCCAAAGAACTGTCTGTGCTACTATTGGTTTTGTTTGGTTATTTGGGTTTCATTTTGCATTTGCTTGGGGGTTTTTGGTTTGGTTTGGTTTTGATTTGAGCTAAGAATTCCAAGTAACTAACCCTTTACTCATCTGTTCTCTTGAAGTAAGCACTCATTTCTAATTAAAAGAGTGCAGTATAATGATATCCTCTTGCCCACGTTTCTTAATGTTCCTTAATGTTCCTTCATGTACCTAAATCTTATCTCTTTCTCTAAACACCATAAAAAGCATACAGATAACTTATCCTGAACATCTAGTAAACTGTATTTATCACTACCATCATCCTGATTCATTTGCCTCATCTGGCTTTTGACAACTAATTAAGGAATGAGAATCACGATGTTGTAGGTTGGAGAGAACTTTCCCTTTTTTGACCAAAAAAAAAAAAGGCAGAAAGACCTATAAGCAAAGATGCCAAAAGTCTTAGAAAACAACTGAAACTTGAGGTAGCCGCCATGAAAGCAGATTTGCTGAACCTCTCTATCCCTAGAAATGGTTTCCAAATATATTATTAACATTACTGAAATGGCATAAGTTCATAAATAGCAAAGTTTCTTTTTACATTCAATATATATGTATTTTTTTACTCTAGTTTCCTCAAACTGGAATACATTTGAAACACTAAACAGAGATATATAATCTAAAATACCTATCCTTATACAATACCTCTATTGAAAACTGAACATGCTCCTTCTTTATTCAAAGTTTCAACTGGAATAAAATTTCCTGAAGTATGAGATCAGAAGAAATTCAGTGTTAAGAACCAGAACAGCTGCCAGTGTGTGCAATTCCTCTGCCTTCAAGTGAACTAAAGCACTTCAAAATAACAGCCTAGCTCCAGATTCAAATAATGACACCTGTTAAGACTTAAGCTTCCCCCTCCAGCTGGAAATCACAAAACTGCCCAGACTTGTACAAATGTATTAGTATGCATAATTGAGAAAGAACATTTCTGAGAGTACAAAATAAAAACAAATACACTTATGAGACCATCACATGAAATTAATGTTTGATTTTGCTGTCCAAAATTTTCAGGCTATGTTTTCAAAAGCAGCTGTTTCTTGAAAAAATATAGTTCTTACAAAATTATATTTGTCATTCACTTCACTAAGTTTGATAGCAAAGGCAGGTGTAGAGCAAAAACAAGAAGTCAAATTCAAATGTAATTCAATAAGCAACATTTTATTTCTAACACAACAACAAAAGTTCATTCAGTTTCTGGTCAAGTCCCCACAGAATTAAAAACCTAGATGGGTCCTAAGTACTGGTCTCTCTATTTTCCTAAATATGCACAGCTGTTTCAGAAAAACATCTTTTTATAAGAAAAAAAGGAAACTGATTACAGAGATTAAGGTCACCTACAAATTTAAATAGAACAAGTGTTATTTATACCATTGGTGGTAAAAAAACATAAGATAATTCCTTTGTTCCTTCCCTTCTGAACAGATACAGTCAGATTAAATTTGATTGTAAAAGATTTAAACAAAAACTTCATGCAACTGCAAATATTTTATTTGTTTATGAGTGAAAAAGAGTGTCCTGAAACACTTTATCCAGATTTGTTTTGAAACAAGTGAACATAGCACCATCCATTCTTTGTTATCCCAAACTCAGTAATGTGACCTATAATTTACACAAATACACACCACATTGTGAAAGGAGGCAAAAACTAGTCTAAGACTGCAGATTCACTGTACTACAGAACCAGTGATTGATAATGGCTCTTGGAAACTCATGTGGTGCTCCATTCCTGCCATTAATTTAGGAAGTTAATTAACTGCTGTAGACAGAACCTGCCCTACAAGCTGCTGAGTATTTCCCCAAACAGCCACTGCCTTCAACTTCCACTGAACAAGAGAGCCAAGAAAACTCACTAATCAGGCTAAGTTCAGTTAAGTGAGGACATGGGTGAAAGGAAACCTCTTTGGAAGAGTTGCAAGTCTGATTCCACTATTTTGTATGCAAATATGAACTCAGGTCTGCAGCATTAGATCCATATTAAAATGCTTGGGTTGAGATAATGTTTAAGTAAAGCAGATTTCTGTGAAGTAGATGTTAAACTACCGAGATGATTCTATTTGTAACTTCATTTTGTTGCATCTTTTAACTCCCCAATGCTAGGGTGGAATTTATGTGCTCACACTTCTGGACACATTTGCAGCTGGGACTTCAATATTGTTTGCTGTTCTAATGGAGGCAATTGGAGTTTCCTGGTTTTATGGTAAGCACTTCGTTTTGCATGTCCAAAATCTTTTCTAAAATTCCAAGTGCTCATGGACAGGCTTACACATTAAGAGAAAACAACATAGCCTTGTACACATTAAACCATGACAAGTCAGATTTTATAGACTGATTTTCACATGATTTATGAACAGTGACAGGAATGCAGACATTCAGTGGGCCAGGCTTTGAAACCCTGCACAAAGCCAAAGAAAATTGCCTTGTGAAAGAGATTGTGATGGGATGGAAAAATTACTACTTTTGACAGTATTTTACAACTCTTAATATTGCTGAGGACTTGCAGTAGCAGATTTATACCCAGAACTTTCAATCCAAGTAGATGAGCTTAAATACAAAATTACCTGTTCCCCCTTTTCATTATTTTCCCAGAGCCAATTGCAAGATCTCCCCATGCAATACAAATAAATGTAGTTTGTCTTTACACAGTTATAGTAATTCCTACATTAATCACTTTTTATTTTGGACAATATTCTACTTAATTACAAAACACAAGTGGTTTGCTTATGTGATGGAATACCCAACATACAAGACATCAGAAATTCTATTTCTAGTATTCGACTCTAATTCATGCCACAAAAAGGGTACAGTAATTCACTTTATCCCAAATATGGCAGGCTTTAGGAGTATTCAGTTGGTCTCTTGTCCAGTTTAAGTCAGGTTTCAGAAGATGGGCTTAGTTTGTTAAAAAACTTACTGTCCTTATTTTGTATTTAATTTCTCCTGCCCAAAGTAACATAAATAAGAAGCAAGATACTTGCTTCACATACTTGATTCACATTTCATAAGAAAGAAGAAAACTTTTTTCCTTTCTTTCCCCCTGCATAAATGACTATAAAGATGGCAAACAGACCATTCACTGCTCTAAACCCACATGAATGCACTAGAATAAATACAGCAAATCAAGATTTTACTTTTCATCACTACACTGATCTTGACAACATAGCAGGATGCTGTGTCTGCCTGAGCTCAGTCCTCAACCTACAGGAACTTGGCTATCTTGTGAAGTGTCCTGTGTTGTCCAACATCACCAAGGGAAAAAACCCCAATCCTCTGCTATAAGTCACAAAGTTGACTACCACTGCTCTCAAACTAGTGAAACAAAAAGGTTAATCAGAATACTGCTTAGAGTAGAAATATTTGAATATTTGATTGTATATAGCCTTAGCCATCCATTTTGCCTCACCACGCTCTCCGGATCAAACAAGCTTTATCTTGCAACTAAAAACTGTTGAAGAGGGCATGAGGTGAAAAAATGGCATTCATGCATAAAGCTGTTCACTCTCCTAAAGCAATATTTTCTAGCATTAATGTACTAATTCTGTCACTCAACATCAGCACAGAGCTAGCAATAAATCTGCTGATATCTCTGAAAATCATGGAGGCACTTCATTTCCCAGACAACTGCCTTTTATCCCCATAAGAGCTGAATGCAGAAGAGTGTTCATAACTTAGTTTGCAAGCAGAGGCTTCTTCAGATAGTAAGGGCAAGTTATTTTCTGCTACTATTCAAACAGGATTTACTGCACTTTACAGTAGCTAAGCTTTGTGTATAGTTCACAAACTAAGCCAAGATTAGCCAAATTTTATTTTACACTCTGTGTCCATTATAATTTCTTCCTTTCTCTCTCCTGCCTCCCCATGATCAGGAAAATATCTATGCATTTTTCTTAAGAACTGACAGATGCTTTTACTGACACAGTATGACCTGTTGCTTTCTAAAGAACTTATTACAGCCCCAGGTGCTATTTAAACTGATTAAATCTGGCATGATCTTGTCTGCCTCTTTTTTCTGATAGACCCCAGTTGCCTTAATGACCCAGCTGAATATTAAGTCAGCCTGAAGGCAAGCATTGACATTTTGGCACAGACTAAAACCATGGAAATTTTGTTCAGATTATACCTATGACCACTTACTGTGAAGTTTCTTCTTGCAAAGGCCAACTATATATACATATACAGAGAAGGGACAGCTAGTTTGTTCTACTATGCAGATGTACTTTAGTTTTGTCTGCAAGCTTGTTACCAGCTTTCCTCGTGTTCCTGATACCATCTTTCTGATAAATGTTCTGAAGAAAAGCCAGACGCCTCTTCCATCAGCTCAAACCTACTCTTTGGTTTCAGTTGCAGGAAAATGAGACTATGAATGTGCACATTTCCACAGAATGGAAATGCAGATAGGGCAAACCAACTTAGAGAGCTTACTAAGCCATGGTGGGGAGATGTTTGCTACAGTTCTGTTTGCTTGTACAACAGCAGCTTCTTTGGAAATGGCACTGAAATGACCTTACTCCCTTACTGCCACCAGCTAAATGCAACATATAACAAAGACAGTATTACTAATTTTTAATTCCCAAACTAAAAAAACCAAACAATAATTCTAAACATATAAAAGAATACTATACATGACAGAACTAAACAAGTCAGGAGGGGAAAACAACCGTCTTACTTGCAGAGATCCAAATGACTGCTCGAGCTATGCACTAATTTTTGGAAACATGCCCACAAATTATTTCAGCTACAGCCTCTAAGCTGTTTCACCTCGGGGCCAGGACCTGCTCAAGGGCTTCTGTGCAAGTGAGTGATTCTGAAGCCACTGGCTGAGCCTGTGCAGCAGAATAACTTACAAAGTTCTAGCTGCCAGCAGGTGCAGGACTTACTGGTCCTGCAGACTTTCATTCCATCTGAACTCTGATCTCTGCATCAGATTGTCCCAATATGAAGTGGGTAACTTGCACTGATAGCCAAATCTACTTTTCATTTTCTTCCTAATCTGTTCTTTTTTTGTATATTGATTTAATTCCCTTGACAACACAACATTATGTACAAATTTTCTGTGCCATTTAATAGACCATTACATAAAGGTGACATTCTTAGGCAGCTGCAGTGTTCATTAGTTCAGAAATTACACTGGAAATCCCTTTGGCTTCAGTGTATTTAACTAGGACCTCATGATAAATTTTAACTCTTTCTTAGTTTTCCCTGGGAAAGCAAAGAAATTGTTTCTATATTCACCACCAGGTCTCCAGCAAGTAATCTAGAGTTTTGTTTGTGATACACCACATTCTTCCTGTAACTAAATAAGTCACCCGGTTGGTTTATCATAGAGAATCACAAAAAACCTGGGTAAACGCTTTCAAGAAGTGCAGAAAAAACAAGCCCTACAGGTACTGTCATCTGTAGCTATAAATATGTTCTACTTGACAGGCTGATTCTTAAAACAGTTATTTGAAGACCTGTAGTACTGAAAAAGCATGTTGTTGAGAAGTGCAGTCTGAGAGCATGGCCTACTTGTCCCCCATTTTCAGCAGAAATTGAACACCAAGCACTGTTTGAGCTCTGTGTGCATCTGTCTGGAAACATATGAATAAAACTTTGAGATATCTAGCCCTTTTCTTTGACCTTCTGCACAATGATAAATTTCAGTCAGTATTCATAGAAGTTGAAATTCAGTTACTTTAAAGTTCACAGAAGGCACTGCAAATAGAATCAGATTAAATTTAAAGAGCATTTGCAGATCCTTTTGGCTACTTCTTTTCACCTGTACATATTACTGGGTGGTGAAAATCAAAGAAACATTTGCACTTAAATGTGCAGACCCTGTAAATATTTTTCATCCTTGTTGCATAGAAAGGATTAACTCAAGCTATCCCAATTATTTACATTAAATACATTAAATAAATCATACTGAACTGATCCACACAAAGAGAACAATCATTATGGAAAACTGTACATCTCTCTAATAAATAAATATTTGTGGAGAAAAGCTGCATTTCTGTTGTTTGCCTAAAGGGGTTCGGGATTAAATGTAAACTTTCTGAACACATGAAGTGTAATAAATTATAAACAAGTAGTTTAACATGACTAGAGAGATCTCTGTGAGCCAGTGTCTCTAAGTCAGAGATTGTTTTCTTCATAAAAAAAATAGAGAAGGATACTTTTCTCCCCATTTTATATCAATGATAATCATCCCATTCTAAAATTTTGTTATTCTATACATATTTACACTGAATAGAAGAAATATTACCCTAGTTCCTTGGAAAAGTGATAAAATATGAAATTACATTTGTAGTAGAGTTAGTGAACATTCTGTGGTATTCAGTGAAACACTGAAAGGTATGAACACCATTAAGTGGAACAAAGAAGGCTCCTTTGATGAAGTAAGATTCATATGAATCTACCTCATTATCAGTAAGCAGTTTGTGTAAGGGTCTAGATTTTTCTTCAGTGTACTCACAATAGCATTGAGTAATTGGGTTTTAATAGTCGACATCTATTTAAAAAACTGTGTCCAATTTACAACTTAAATTCTAGATATTTGTGAAATGCCTTGCTCCAGTGGAGACGCTGTCTGCAAGAGGCTTGAAGTGCCTTTAAAGGCATCGAGTCTTGGTCACGAAGATGTCAAATACACATCTAGTCATTGAAAGGAGATCAACGTTGTTATTTCACATTTTCTGTTGTTATTTTCATGTCTGCTTTCTGAAAAAGATGATGTTTTGGGTATACCAGCATCTCATTAGTTTAGATTTACATCAGTCCCATGTTCACATCCATTCACATCCATTTTAGGTGTGGACAGATTCAGTGAAGATATCCAACAAATGATGGGCTTCAAACCAGGCCTCTACTGGAGATTGTGCTGGAAATTTGTTAGCCCTGCCTTTTTAATGGTAAGTGTTGATAATTATTGCATCATGGAAAGAATACTGGAGTTTAGTAAAAACCATTCTGGGAAAATAAACTATGAGAGATTGTGTTAGCAAAAATGTATTTTTCATTGGAGGATACCAAGATCCCCAAATTGTGGAATGACACCTTTGGAAAATGAATATGTGACCACACCCAGTAATTAGCCACGTGAAACACTGAAGAGATGTATTAAATACATCTTGTAAGCTGCCCGTTGTGAATAACAAGTGCTTCATTGCATTTGGGGGGAAAAAAATCCCAAAGTGTGAATTTGTTTGCTTTGTGTAAAGGTTAGATTCGGCAATAAAGTACAGTTTTATATTGGAATCTTTTCCTGTGTGTATCTGTAAATCCAAAGGTTAGGATAATAATAGGGAAATTTTGATTTTAGGAAACTATTAATTGCATTAAAGCTATGCATTCTTAAAGCAGTGCTGGTATTGAAAAGAGACACTGCATAGGCTTTTATGACAAGTCCACTTTCTTTTAATATTAAAGCTCGTGACCCCAATTCACCTGTAAGCACCTACCCAGCATACATTATTTAACCTTTTAAACACAATTCTGTAAAGAAACTTGTAAGGAAATATATTCTGCAGCATTTCAAGAAGGCTGACTCAAGTAGAATGGAAAAATGCTGCAGCAAGCATTCTTAAGTTTTGCACACAAGCAGACCACTGAAAATTTAAATTTTATGGAGAGTTGTAGTAATCTAGCTAAAGCAAGGTGGAGTGCCCATCAGACTAACCTTCAGGTAGTTTAAGATTTTTTGGTGAAATGGTGTCAACACCTTCCTAGTGAAGCCTGTAAATACAAAGATCAGAATAAATCTGCTAGATCACAATGTACACATTTTTTTTCATCTGGAAGGGTTCAAAGCTCTTTCTCCATCCTGTCTGCAGCTGTGTACATAATCCCAAGAAAAATCTCAAAAAAGAATTAGTATTTTTCTAATGGGATTTCACACTATCAGCTTCCTTTAACCTGCAACATTGCTGTCCTTGTGTAGTCTTTGAAAACCTGAACTCAAAATATTCTGATTTGAAATTGCTATATGGAGCAGAATATATAGGCCCAGAGAACCAAACCAAAGAATTCTGCACATTACATGACCCATATGGATTTAATAGGAGGAAAGTAGGGTGGTACCTCACTCTCCTTTTTGCATCTAGCACTGGACAGGGTAGGAAAAAACCTGTTTTCCAGGCCTTAAGCCTGCTCAATAAATGTATCATGCTGGAATTTGCATTATGACTCTCATTGAAAAATGGGTACAGATCTTCTAAATAAAGCCTAATGTCTCTGGAAAACAAAGAAAGGAAAACCTGTAGATCCTGCAGATTTTTCTTGACTACAGAATCCCTTTTTTTACATCTGTAACACTAGTTTAAATGAGGCAATAGCAGACCATCACCTGGTGTTCCCATCAAAATTCCAAATAATCTATGTCCAGAGTAGCTAAAAAGAACTCTTAGTACTAGTAAATGCATCAAGGACTTCAACAGTTTAAACAGTGAGCGGCACAGAGTAAATAGGCTGGACGTAAATAATAAAGCTGATTTGAAACGTACCTTAGTGTTGCTGCCTAATTGAACACATGGTTTCAGTTTTACAGTATGTTTTTTACCTTAACACTGTGGTTTATTTTATTCTCTCTCTTCTAGTTTGTTGTGATAGTCAGCATAATAAATTTCAAACCTCTGACCTACGATGACTACACCTTCCCTCTGTGGGCAAATCGCATTGGCTGGGGAATAGCATTATCTTCAATGGTACTTGTGCCTGCCTATATCATCTATAAATTTATGAATGTGCGTGGGACCTTTAAAGAAGTAAGTGGAACGCTAATCAAATGTCATGAAATGTTGCTGTGAAATGAAATGGCTGGATCTAAGTTAGCAGTTTATTTCTCTTACTCCTGAAACTTATTACTTATGAGTGACCTTCTGAATCCGTCCATCGGATGGATCAGAGCTTGGAGGTAGGATTACTCCATAGCGCTCGAGTTTCCAGATAGAAATTAGCTTTCCAGACTGCACCATCATAATCTTGAAAAATTATTTTTGACCCATGTCATCAATCCAATTGATGAAATTACATAAGTTTTCCTTATTAACGAAAAGTACATAAATTCTGATGTCATCTGAGGTATGGTCTTCACACAGTTCTACCTGTACAGAGTTAGTCCAAGATATGTTTTATCACTCTGTACTGGATTGTAAACTGTTATATGTACAAAGTTAATTCAGAACTTTCCTATCTTAGCACTTTAAGAGTCTCTAAACATATATTCACAGGCTGGGAGACTGGAATGCGCCCCTGAGGTAGCTCTGTGTTCAGAAGAGCTTTTGTTCATTTAATGAGCATTCAGCATAGCCAGAAGAAATCTTACTGGGTCATAGCAACAGATCCATTTAGCCCAGTATTCTGTCTTTAACAGCAGCCACTTTGGATTTGATTTCCCCTAACAAATATTTATCCTTATCATCTATTTTGTTGGAATTATTTCAGCATTCTGGATATCGAAATTCTTAAGGAAACTAAGTATTCAATATAGACCAAGGTGCTGAAATAGATCTGGAAATCAAGAAAATACTCATATAAGCACCACTTATGTTTTCATCTAGCCTGTTGTTTTTTAACTATTTCAGTAAAAGAACCAGGGTACTAGACAGCAGCATCTTGCACCGTGCAAACCCACTTCATGCATAATACGCCTACTGTCCACAGAACGAAGCAGAAATTGAGAAAAAAAAAATATTTGTGGCCATCTTATTCTATTGATTTGCCTAACAGCAAGAAGATTAACATAGCAAACCAAAATAATTTCATTTATATGTTTATGTGTAACATTAATGTATTCACTCTATTGAAAAGTACCTGTTTCTATGGGAAAAATGCATCCATATTTCCTTACAGTTCACCACCTCCACACCCTTGTACTTTTATTTATTAGTTCAAAATGGCACAGGATTAAGGTTCAATAACCATATCGTTTTTACCATCATACTAATTTTGCCATCACTGCCATAGTAAGTGATCTATAGTCTTAAAATTTCTAATGATACTCAGAAGACTCCTCACCATTAGACAACATCCGTTTTTTTCCCAACACATCAGAATTTTATAACCTAGTCTAGACTCCCTGACTTAAACCTAGTTCTTATTTCTCTCCTTTCCTACAGCTAGAGCTATACAATGGTATAGGGAGATACTTACTCTCTTAGGCAAATCACTGAACCACCACCACACTGAGAATTAAGAATATCAGCCTTTATGTAGACAGATCACAACCCCCTCACATTGACCTGACGGACCCAAAGGAACAAAGGTCTTGTTTTTGAAACACTGAAATCACCTCATTTAATGGTCACCTCAGAAAGGCAAAGTGGGAACTCCTCTTCAGCTGCCCTGTTTCCATCAGCTGCAACATCTCAATGTTGTACACAATTTCTAGATCCCATTTCCAGGAATTCTATAAGCCCTTTGTTTTGTTCCGTTCTGGGGGGTTTACAAAGCCATTTTCTAGAGGAATCTAAGTCTCAAAGAATAACTTGTACTGACCCGTCAGGCTTTTGCCTGCTTGCTGAAGTGTACTCATATGAGATGCAGAAGTCTTTGGCCAGAACCATTCTATCGTTCATTTTGTAGCATTAACAAGGTCGGGTTCATTTATTGCTGCCCCTGTAAACAGCAACTCTCCAATTTCCCCATGAGAATTATAGTAAAAGGCTAGTATATTACTGTCTAAATTGTGGATCTTAAAAGTACAGGGAAAGATATGTTCTTAGTCTATTGGGAATTAGATTGGTTGAAAGTGCCTGATAGACCAAAATCGACATGTGATTGCAAAGGGCACAGCACAGGATAGAAAAAGGAGATAAGCTGGGAAATAGCCAGGACCTCCTTTCTCTCTCACTCTGAGGCTGGTCACCCTATTACAGCACTAACTGTAAAGCATGAACTTAGGGGATGTAAGGACTGTGATACCAGCTTGTTCCTGATGTTCTTTTCCATATGCACTTGCTAAATATTTGGATTTAGTATTTGCATAAACTTTCTACTATTGCTTCTTATATTAAAGGCTAACACTCAAGGGCTTATAATAAGCTTTTTCTCTCTGTGACTAAGGTAAAGGCACATGATGCAGTGATATTAAAGATTTAAGTTATCATTTTAAATAAAGTTCATGCATTATAGATTGGGGATTACCTACATAATCCCACTTCATATGGCTGACTTTTTCCTCTTCTTCCTATCTGGTTTAGAGACTAGCTTACTGCATCACACCTGAAAACGAGCACCAACTCGTGGCCCAAGGAAATGTCAGGCAGTTTAAGGTTTGTACTCCTGTCACACGCCTCCTCTTCCGATACCAACCCTTTCCTGCCTTTTGCAACAACTACAGGTTTGCACCAGTCTCCTCAGTGAATGCCTCTGCAGGTCTGTAGTTCTCTATTTGTGCCAGCGTGACAGGATGCAGAAGGCTCGTTACCGTATGCATCACCTCTGTTGGAAGGCTTTTGGCACCTTCCTTCTTTGACTGAGGAGAACCCATGATTTTACAGATCACCTGAATCCAGTATTTTAGGTTGTATTTGAATACAATGAGATCTCACCAAGAGACAAAGGTATTTCCAAAATATCCTGTGCATTTGAACACGGCCTTTCACTCAGTTACTGCACAACAACGTTTCCAAAACTGCAATTATGTCCTGCAACACATGGTAAACAGCAAAACAAGCATCCAGTGTCAGAGCTTACATATGATGGCCATGATAGAATAACGTGCTAGGTCATGTGCAACAGGCTTTCACCACAGGCCTAGAGTTGACTGAAAACACTGCTGGAGATTTCTCAAGCCATGAAAAATATGCCATAGGTTTCCAAATACTGCTTTCCTTTTAGCAAATAAAATGAGCTTATTGAAATAAACTCCTTTTTGTAGAAGATAAAAAGGATGCAAATATGAAGCTTGTTACACTTATCAGCATTCATGCTGGACCACTTTCTGTCTTCAAAGTTGAAAGCAACTAGAATTATGCACACCTCTGCTAAATGTGACCCAGATTTTATAGTGGTGGTTTGTACATTGATATTGAAAAAATAAATCTGCCTTTTGCTTATTCTGAAAAATACTGTTTGAAGTATAATTTTAAAGGCAATAATCCAAGTGTAGATTTATGGCATGCAGAATGAAAGCAGGAAGAAAAGGCTTCCTGTTCCATGACCACAATTTATTTGATGTGGCCAAGAATATGTAATAGCAGGGCACCTCTTCCTGCCCTCTCTTTCTCCTGCTTCTACCAGCTGATTTACTGTTCCAGAGGCAGATGTTCCTGTGTGAAAGGGCTATAAACAGCCATTCCTACACTACTGGTCTTCTGAACCCAAATCTATAATGACAAAAAGGAAGCAAGTTAATTTCACATAAATTGGAAAAGGTTGTCCTCAGAAGTAAACTCCTAATGATACTACAAACTATGCCAAATATGAGGGCATTTTAATTTGTTGCAATTACAGCAAAAATTGGGATTGTTAGTACTAAGCATAGTTAGTGCTTTCTTCACAATGTTTATGCTCGTAAACAAAATTACTGTAACCAAATACAAATTTTATTCACATATGTGTTCAGCAGTTCCGATTTTTAAAACTGAACTGAAAGCTGAATAAGTAGCTTTTATATTCAGCACATTTCTCACTGCAAACTGGAATGCACAGACATTTAGTTATATAATGGATAATCTATCCATTATTTTTAAACCTTCTCGTAACCCTTGATTTGTCAACCAATGCATCTCTTGCTGTCATTGTTTGAATAAATAATGTTATTTAACAGCCACTTCTGTTTCCTTACAGCTCCAACACTGGCTAACAATATGACAACCAACAGATTGAGAAAAAAGTCCACATGAGAAGTTAAACTGAATATACGGAAAAGTCAAGTTCAAAGCTCCCTTGATTATGCTTGGCCCAGGCTGGCTCAGAGCTTATCTACTGACTCTTTGAGGGAAGATATTTGCTCTCTGTTGTCAATGCCTCCCTTCAATTCACTTGGCTTCAAATGATCTTCAAAGACTCCATTTAATTTTTCTTGTGTCCTTTGGTGCCATGAGATCCCTACATGACCAAAACTTGTGAGTTTTGCTATTGGCAGGAGTGGAGGAGGGAGGAGCAGAGCAAAAAAAGCAATCAGCATAAGTTAAATGCTTTTTTATTGTGAAGAAGTGAATGAAAGTTTTCTGACAGTAATAATTACTTCAGATAGTCCTGCCACAACCTATTGTAAACAGTGAGCAATCTTAGACCTAAGGAAAGAGTACAACTCAGTTATGAGGAAAGAGCTACTTTATCTGTGTACTCACGTCATTTGCTTTCTTGCCATACTATCCTTTGGGATATGAGTTTGCATCCTACTGGAGTGAAGACTCAGTGCTTCATTTTCAGTAGTTTGCTATAAGTTTCTTCTCTTAGTGAAGAACATTGTCTTTGCTGTCTATGTCCATGCCATTTTCTGCCCAGTTTAATTGCACAAGCTGAAGAGCAACAGGAACAGAATTCCTGTTAGAGCTTCTAGTACAGATCACAGCTTAATACCACTCTGTATTTCATGAAAAATAGATTCCCTTATGTCATATGATCCATATTCCTCAGACATTTCCAGCTAAGTATGAAAGTTACATCCAAGGAGACAGACTTTCAGCTTATTATATTTTGTTCCAAATAAAGAATGTAAAATACACAGAAAAAGATTATAATTTTTAGAATTATGTAATTACCCAGTGGCACAAAAATACCAAACTCTGGCTTAATTCTCTTGCTGTGAACATGCTATTTTTATAATTTAACCTGGATTCACCTACCAAATCATAGTAAGATTGTGTTGAATAATTTAAAAGGATATTTTAGGCACACTCAGCTCTCTAAGCCTATTCCAGCTCTTCTCTCTAGCACTGTTATGCAAGGTAGAAGATACAGAACAAACTCTGCATTTGGGTGCTGCTCTTATTCTGTGGTCACTTGTCACTGTAATACTTTTCCAGTGATCACTACATTCAGTAGCCTTCAGTTATTTCTTCCAATTATTTATCACTAGATCTACAGTAATTTTCAGAGGCAGTAGCTTCTCAGCTGGATCCAACCCAGAGTTTACTTCTGGACATTACCTCTGAATTTTTTTTGTCTCTCTGAAGTCATTTAAGCTTGTCTTTTAAACGTATGTAGTGCTTCCTCTTTTTGTAAAGACCTTTTAAAATGATAGGCCTTTTTATTTAGAAAATATTTTTTGTTGAGTTTTTTCTTTTCTAGATCCATTTAAAAATTCCCAAGTAATTTTTGCTTTTTCTATCTGACATTGATTTCTGTTCAAAATAAAATTTCTCTCCTTATTCATCCTTTTCCTCTGGCATATTTAACACTTCAGCACATATCAAGTATTTTCCTTTTCTTAAAGAGTCTCCATGACAAATAGTAGTTTTATTTATTTTAAACAGGTTTTTAAACCCAAAGGATATTTTCTTCTGATTATAAAGAAAGTCACATTACTGGCCGAGCTGATGGCAAATGTTTAAATCCTGTTATTAAATATATTTCAATAATAAAGGAATTCCAAATGTTGCAGTTCTAGGGCTGCAATTACACAAGAGGCTAAACAGTGAAAATAAGGTGAGGGTTTCAAAAAAAGTCATCCCACCAAAACAGTTAATCCCATTTTCATTGTTTGCTGGACTATGTGGCAATCATAACTGCATTTTCACGAAGCTTACTTTTCAACAATACAGCTTGGCATGACGCAAAAGCTTCCTGGCATAGGTTTAATTACCAAGTTTTGAAACTCTTGGGGGCTGTTTAACATGGAGCTTTAATAGTCTGTGATATTACACATTGTTTGGTAGGCTCATGATCAGAAATGATAAAAACCTGCATCAAAGTTCACTCGTGGCATCCACCACCATCCCTGTAGCAAAACTCATGCAGGGAAAGTTGCATTTCATCACTCTACTCTGAAATAGGAGCAAAGCTATCTTAGCATGGGAGCGAAATCAGCTCTACCCAGCATGTTCAGGTTTGGGTTTTTAATACCAATTTCCAAGACAATTATCCAGTGATTATTATTAATATTTCTGTTACTGTGTAACTCCTTAGGTTATCTTTATAGCTCAGGACTCCATTGCACTTTTGCCACCTTGTTCTGAGATTTTATAGGTAAAGAACTTGCAATCTATAAAGAAGACAAAAGTTAGAACAGAGAAAGCAGGAATCTTATTGCCAGAATTAGCCTGAATAAAAAAGACAATACACAGTTCATGAAAGCATAGCTACACTTTAAGTTCAAGACGTTGCCCAAAAAAAGCCTCCTCCAAAATAATACAATTTCTGTCCCAGAGACAAAAGAACAGTGTCTTTAGTTCTCCACAGAATAAGATAATGAACTACCTCATGCCTCTTGGAATGATAGATGATGCCATTAGACACAAATTAGCATCCATTGAAATGACAAATACTTTTGTGAAGACCAGGTTATATTCCTTTACTCCAGTCAGTGATATGGTACAGGCAGTCCAATAAGAAGCCATAGCATGAGCACCCACCTCCTCTTAGTCACCTGCTTTGAGCTTCCAAATACATTTACAATAAAGAAAATATCTACAAAATGCCACTAAGATACTCACCTCCCTTTGGTTCAAACATCTGTAGTTTAAAAAAAAAAAAAAAAGCCAAAACACCCAGTCAGGTGTCACATCTGTGGTTTAACTGCAAGTCTTCCTCTATCTTGAATTTTCAGCCCAGCAGCTCACTCCTTCCCTCGGCTGTACTTATGGGAACAGACCCACTCTGAGGACTAGTGCTCTCCCAGATATCCCTGTGGGATGGCAAGTATTTGCTGACCGAGTAGGCAGCCTGTTTCCAGAAGAAGAAAATGTTTAATTCAAGCTTATTTAAGACACAGTATCATCTGCTTGCTAATTATGTTGGCTGTTTTGGTAAGAAGCCAGTGGAAAGAATTCAGAGAAGCAATTAAATAGCTCATTTGACAGGTCTAGAAAATATTTCCTTGAAAGACTTTTCTTAATCTGATAAAGGAAGCAGCTGCCCTACATTAGCATCTCTCTTCTGACCTTTCTTTTGACCAGTGAAAAAGACCTGCCTATGATCCATAGTGTTTTATCAATCCACAGAAAGTTAGAACCACAGAAGATCCTCTGTTCTCTCTTTGTACTCCTCCCTGCCATCATTCAGCAGGACAATTCTTCACATCCTTGGTACTGTTCTAAAGCTACATTACTAAAACTCCACAGGTGTAGATGTCTGGAAGAAACAGTGAGTCTTCCATGGCCATTAGTTCAAAAAGCACTAGTGCCATTTAGTGTTTGGACCCTGGAAGACATACCTTTTTTGTCAGTCCTTCTTGTGTTTGGCATGTCCTGAGACGCACACTCTGGCAACACTTGAAAGACATTTTACCAATAGTGAGGGATTCTGCAGGATATCCCGGATCAAACATGATATTTTAAATATAGAATGTAGAGAAATACTTGGCTGTTACTATTGTGTGTGTTCCCTAACTGCACGTGCAATGTATGTTGTATGACATTGTCTCAGAGGAAATTTCCTATACTCTTGGTCATTTCTTCTCAGCAAAATACCATTTAAGTGTTATTATTTAAAAAGGTCAAGCCCAAATATATTGTATATACATTCACTTCTTATGCTATTGTTTTGACATGAATTAAGTTTATTTTGTACTGTTAGGTTGTAGGAGGCCACATCAAAAGTTCTTTTGCTGTTAATGTCTCTTTTGCAGTTCTTCCAGTTCATACAGCTTTAATTAGCAGATACTTGCTTTTATGGGAGTAGATAGCTTTCATATCCTGGCTACTTCACCAGGTTTCATGAGGCATTTGCAAATGTTCTAAGGAAAGAAATTCTTAGACCAAATTAAAACCATAGATCAGCAAATTCAAAAGAGATGAGACTTAAGAAAATGTTTTATTTCAGTGCCCTGTTAAAAGATTTTAAAATGAACCCGAAGGACTCGGACATGAGAAGGTTATCACAGTTTAACACGTGGCAGTAGGTAGTCTACATGCAGAAATTATATGTGAACTCTGAGCCCCCAAGAGCAGTAAAATAGAATAATTTTGTTCTAACACGCTTTATTGTTTCAGTACCAAGAATATTTATGGTCCACAGATCACTTCATGTGCAAGAATTCAATTTTCTTAAGGTGAGCATGATGTTCAGACCCTTGAACAACTTGGGAGACTTTTCCGGTCTCCCTTCCTCTGACTCATACCCATGTTCCTGAAGTGACCATACCAGGTTCATAGCTATGTAGAAGCAGAAAGTAGCATATGGATCATTTTAAGCAAAACTGGCCAGAATTCACCATAAAAAACCACAATCTGTAGCTGCTTGGGCACACAAGTTATTACAGACCTTTATTTACTAAATTGGTATGACTCTGGGACCTGAGAAGGCCAGCCACATTCTGGCTTCCTTGAGAAGAAAGAATACACGATCCTTCAAAGCGCTCTCACAAAAACATTTTAAAACTGACAGAGGTTAAACACTCGGTTAAGTTCTGTTACATCTGTGATGTTGCATCACTGAATTTCAGAGAGGATCATATGCAGGGACTAGCTGTATGTCAATCACCCACGTTTGAGTGTTCCTGTGCTATGGAAAATAATCTTTTGTTCAACCATTTCAGTCTGTTGAACTCAGATTTCACTTGGAACATTTCACCAAACACTTGCCCCTCTGTAATCCATATTCTCAAGGAACAGTTTTTGCTCACAATCATCCAAGACCACTCAGACTCATCGAGCAGGCACACATGTATTCCTCAGCTGTGATGAGATGTACAATTGCTTGTTCATGCTTGATTAGGTTTATCTGAGGAATAAGAAGACTGGTAAGCCATGCATAGAGAAAACTTTCCTAGGGCAAAAATTTCCAGGTTTTTGCACATTGTTCCTAATAAAAATTAATTCAACATAGGACCAAGATCCTGAGCTGGTGATTAATTTGTACAGTGCTACTGTTCACTGCACCCAAGAGTGAATTTGGATGCATCTACATTCGTCAGAAACTACTATAGAGAACTAGATGGCAAATAAAAACATTTCAACCAGTAGAAAAACATAAGAAAGTAATATAGTTGCTTTGAAGTATAGTATTTGATCAGTTTTCCTTCCCCATTTAAGAGATTTTGCTTAGATAATCTGCAATCACTTTATGACTGATCAAACAGAAGCAGGCAGAGAAATGGAAGACCACCAGAAGAATACAAGCGACATAGACATCATGATTGTACTCAGTAAAATCATTCTCCTTAGAAGGAAGTGTATGTGTCCAGATGCAAGTGGTTTTGGAGAGTTTTAAGCCTCAGTCCAGCAGCTCAACTTCCATGTATTGGTTTCCATGAGAACTGTGGGCCTTTTCTGCCCAAGACTGACAGCAAGTTTAAGCCACCTGTGTGCTTTGCTTTCCCGTGTCTTAAGGTGTTTCCTTAACTGTCATACTAAACATAAGTTGCATAATTTCTTTAATAAGGAAATAGAATAAATTCAGTGAACTAGGAAAATTACTAAGCCTTAAGCTGGCTCTCTTTTAAAGGTGTCATGTTGTTTCATTGCCACTGCCAAGAGGTGCAGGTGATCAAATGTGCAGGTGATATGCATTTGTAATTGACCTTGCACTCTCTGTGAACATACTTGCAAGATTTATCTCTCATCTGCTATGGGCAATATCAGTTACAAAGGGAGGACCTCTGAATAGTACATTTAGAACATAAATTCTAATAGGTCTGATGAAGATTTGCCTTACAAATAAAAGCTTTATAGTGAGCATGTACTTCGTTTACACCAGTGTTTTACTTAATTTTTAATGCCTTTTTATAGCAGTGTCTAGAATTTACCTTAGATAAGGATACCTCTGTATAGGAAATATTTTAATATTTTTACCAGTTTTTTTAATTTTCATAGAATATATGTATATTGTAAGGCGAGAAGTTCAACTTTGATGTAACAAGGGTATCACACAAGACCTATCTCTCCATTCTAATATTTTGTAGTCAGCCAGTCTAGCTCAATAATATGTTGGCCTTTGATATAAATGTAAAAACGTGATGAAGGAGAATAGAGTATTACCTACAGCTAATACATATTGTAGCACAATATTCTCCATTGCTGCCTTAATCTCATAAAATGAAGTCATGTGTTTTTAATTTATATTCTAAAATAACCAAAAAATCCAGACTATCCTTTGGCTGAAATTTTGTGTTGTTAGATGATTTAAAATTAAACCAAATGTCTAAGTGTCCAGTAGATCTACTTCCAAAGCAAGAGAACGCATTTCAGTTTTCAGGAATAAGTTTTCGTAGGAGCTCAGAATTTGCCACTAGTAAAAATACTCTCCAAAGTGCCCCAGTGACCAAAAGCATCCAAACACAACACCACTTTTCCATGCCTGATTCCATGAAGTGTGCAACCTCAATCTGCAGGACCTTTTGCCTTTTTTCTTTTTCCTTTGGTTACCTGGGGAAAATGGCATTTTAAATTGTCTTCATCTTTTTTTTTTCTTTCCAAAGGGAGACACCTACATGCCCATGTGTGTAATTAGAAACAACTACATTTGTTATAAATATGGATATGGATGTGTGTGATGTGTGCTGGTTAGCTATAATTAAAATGCTGATAAAAGGTGGTGAATGTAAAGTATTTGTCCTCATACCTCTGTCTTTCTGTGATCAGTGTAAATAAGAACTGTTTTAAGCTGTGTGTTGATGTAACAGATTATCCCAATATTGTGTATAGAATTATTTAAATAAAATCTGACAAATATGCACATATGAAGAGTATTAAAAAAGTCTCATGTACCAAGAATTTATTCATGACAGTCAATTAAAAGTTGAAATGAAAGTTTTGCTTGTTGTCAGTATACTATTCCCAGCTAAAATTTCACAGAGGCAGGCAGTCCTTGGCTTGGGATTGATCTCTCCCCAGCAGTGGAATGCTTGAATCCCAGGGACAGGCATTTATAGAGCAGGACCATCTGAGAGCAGCAGGAATAGCACCAAAGGCAGGAAACCTATATAGCTCTCAACCTTCAGGAGACCATTCACACCATTTTGGTGTCCAGTGGACAGATTAATTTCTATGTTTGAACTCCTTTCAGGAAGGTAATTACAGCAATGCAATGAAGCTTTCACAACCACACACTGAGAGGAAATAATCAAGACCTTTTAGGAGAATAAATCAAAATGCATAGCATAGAAGCTCTAATTCCCCAAGGCTACATTGTTTTCCTATTTACAAGCAATTCCTTTTGACTTATTAATTTTGTCCTAGGTATTAACAACCGTAAAGGTATTATTCCTAATTTATGAATCTGCCAGGAAGAGGCTCTTATCCAACATGAAGGCAGATTTTTTTTTTTCTTTCCTTAGCATAAACCATTTTCTTGTATTTCCCCATAGAACATCACAAAATTATGACAAATACTATTTCCAAAAGTAGATTTTGTGAGGCAATCTCGCCTACACACAAATTTGATACTTGGCATGTACAGAATCTAAATGATTTAAATGATCTTTTTTTTAAGCAGATCTCAGTATTATTAAAGCATAGCCTTCAATTGTTTATATACCTCTACTGACTGCCTTCAAGTAACAACAAACAGTCTAAATTATTTTAATATATCTGAAAAAATGAATTATGAAAATTTTGTATGTCAGTTTTTAATAATGTCAAATATTTAAACCCACTAATTATTATTAAAACAATTCAAAGTTAATTCATTTCAAAATACTTTAAAAGAGACTTCCGTGAAACATTTAATCAATTTACTGTTCAACAGAAGTCTGTTAATAAAATTTTCATTTTACCTCTACTCTTCATTGTCCCATCAACTCTTTTCCCCAAGCTTCAGTCAATTGCTAAGTCTCTGAGATTCAACATTAGCACACTATTCTGAAAATAAAACTAGCCATCAGGGATTACTTAAAACAATGGAATTATTTTGTCCTCCTGGAACTGTTACTGAAACCAAGTTTCCCATCTGGTTTGGGATAAGTACATCATCTCTTCTGATATTCCCCTAATTTATCCTAAAAGCAGGAATTTAAGTAGCAACCTATTTCAACACTCAAAATAGAAGAGGCAGATTAGGTACTGGATGCTGTTGGTAGTACCAACAACTGTATCAGCATCCTGATTCTTCAGCATCTCAGATCCGTATAAGTAAACATGAAATTTCAATTTGCTCTCTTAGCTAATATTCACAACCTAAGTTAACATAAAATGCAGAAGCACAAGAGAAAATTATCTTTTAAAAAAAAATTGAAAGTCGTGTAAAGTCAGAACAGATGTGATTCTTTTTTCAGTGTAAGACAAATCAACAGTGCTCCTGATGAGTTTAAATTTTACACTCTCATTAACGCAAAGAGAATGAACAGAGAACTGGTATGGCACGTTTAAAAGTAGTAACTCTATTAACAAACAGTTTTTAAAAAAAGTTCAAAGAGCAACCAATTCAGTCTTTTTAAAAACAGAATGTACTGCTATAATTGAAAGACATCCAGAAATGCCTACTTGTATAATCCACTAATGTGTAATTCCAGCAATAAATCAAAAGCCATTCCTAGAGAACAGAAAGGCCCTCTGCTTCCTCAGCTGTGAAAACAGTGATAGTACTGCATATCTCCATCAAGTTTTGAGAGATCTTGAACAGACCAGAGCAATGACATTACACAAGCCAAGTACAAGAACATTTCACTCCTACAGTTACTAAAACTTTTAAAAGCAGAAAAGAAAAACCAAAACTCACAGAAAACCCAGAATACTGAACCCTCTCCTATACTTTGGAAAGAAATTTGCCTTAATTTTCTTTCACTTCTGCAGTGTAGACTTATTTTCAGTTAAGACCTTTAAGTCATTCAAGTGGCAGAAACACTTTGCCTTTGAAAGGGTCCGTCTTCTACATGGCTCTAAAAGTAACTTGAGCAATCTTTTCCACCTAAGCTCCCTGCTGCTGCCTGCTTCCTCTTCTCCTACTGCAGCCATGCCTGCTCTCATTCCTATTTTTTCAAACCACCTAAGAATTTTATGGAGCTTTTAGTACCTACTGAAATCAACTGAGTAACCTCTTTGTATCTTTATCTTCCTGACATAAGAGCATGTTATTGGTGACGTTTACAGAAGTCCCAGGCAGACAAAGGACCAGATTCACAAGACATACTTTTTGTTCCACATTACATAAATCATCATCATTGACCCAAACTGGACAGTGAAACATCAGCATCCCAGCATCCGCTGGTCTTAATTTCTGCTTTATCCATATAAACAGACTAGAAGTTCAGACACCCATTAATTGTCTTTCTTCAGTGTCATGTTAAAACCCAATTGTCATTTCAGGCAAAATTGTGTGGTGAAGCCATTGATTTCAATTTCAGTAAGGATTGAGTTCTCAAATTGTGCAGACAGAAATTGACTTTAGTCAAAATATATGACACTGCATACATTTTCAGATGGCACCAGTGTTGGAGCTTTATTACTTTTAGTCACTGAGACTCAGAAAAAACATAATTTAAGATACTTACAAAACATTGAAATATTTTAAAATTAAAATCCATTTTTTAATTTCCTTTCTTTCTACCAAAGCCAGAAAACAATCAAGCAGGGAATATTGTTGGTCAATACTGTTTGTCTAAATTCCTGATCACAAATTTTCCATAGACAGGCTTGGGAAATACTTGAAGATGGAGTTGTCTTAACTAATTGACACACAGTATCATTTCTGATAAATTCATAAGATTAATGTTCAGAATTAGGCTTTCAGTTTTATTCAAAAAAGCTCTTGCCTTCCACAAATGCCAACATGAGAATTATTGCTTCTACATATATTTCTGCCAGCAGCTATTTGCAATAATATAAGCCAACATGAACAAGACAGTTTACAAACAGAGAACAAAATTGTCATTTTGGTCATTTTTACTTTTTACCTGAAACTTCCTGTACTGTATCTACAGTATAAATAAAGCAAATGTAGATAGGAAAAAAAAAGTTTCAATTTCTGGCAGACAAAAAATATTATCACCTTTCAAAGAAGGGATGCTTGGTACTTCATTCTGTAGTGCCCATGAAAGCAAATCTTTGAAGAAATTTTATATTTTGGCATTGAACATGACCAGAAATTACCACATCTGCAAAATTGAAAGTCAGAAAGAAGATAATATTCCATATTTTCACACATTAATTTGGAAAAATGAAAAAATCATAGACAGGAGAAACTTGTCAAAACAAAAAGGGTATTTCTAGTCTTTGTATCCCTGCAATAGCAGAATTTTCTCATAGTACTGGCTCAGAATGGTTCAGGCTGGAAGTGACCACAGTGGGTCATCTAGTTTTTTCCAGGTAGATCCAGTCTTATTCCTGTGCACCAGTTTCTGTCCATTGCCTCTTGTCCTGTTGCTTCAAGTAGAGCCTGGTCCATCCTCTGACACCTCCTGACAGACATTGATGGGGTCTCCTCTCAGTAACCTCTTAACACTAAGGCTCATTCCTCCCTCCATAGAAGGGAAGCTTGTCCTAAATCGAGGCTTAAGGTAAATATGAGTGATTTGCTTGCAGCCCAGTACACGTGTATCTGAACTAGTTCCTGACTTCTTTCCAGAACACACATTAAAGGAGCCACAGACCAGAATTTTGAGCCTGAGGTGAAACAGACACTGACTGCAAGATAATGGATCTTATCCTGGATTTAGTTCCTAGAACTGATTGATTTTTGTGCCACCTACTGTCTTCATTAGAAGTCTGGTCCTGAGAGGTGAATGACATTCAGTTTTCCGTGTTCTCCTAGGAGGTCACTGACAGCTTCCCTTAAGCTCCTGATTTCAAATCTTGAAGTTAATTACCCCTGATTTTAAAGAGTATATTGATTGAACTTTACAGCCAGATTTAATTCTGCCATCACTAAGCTTTCATCATCAGTAATAACAAATCTACAAGGAACAAAGGCACGGTAGGGTTGCATGGAGAGAAACACAGATCACCAAAACGAAGCAAAGCCATGGCACACCTTGACTGGCACCAGCTCTGCTGGGTGACACTGTCCCCTGGCTGCACTGCACCAGGGTGCAGGTTATAGCCTTCCCTTCTCAGTCACCCTAGGTTTGCCAGCCATGCAACTTGTGTAGGGGTTTTCTAATTCTCTTTACCACAACAATTCATATCATCTGTGGTATGCAAAGCATTTGTAACTCATTTGGTCTAGGCTAAATAATAGAGAGAGTGAAAGGGAAACTGCAATCCCTTTGAAACAGAATGAGGCATTAAGTTTTCCATAAAACATTCCACAATCTAAGAAAACATAGATAAGAGTTTGCATTTGAAGACTAATGTGTGAATGTTAGAAAGAGCTTCTTTCATTTATTTATAATGCAAATACCTTTGTCTTCCTCTTTCTTTCTCAGTGCTTCAATGACCCCCTTCCTACTGGGATAGTAAATAAGGCTGACAAGTGACTGTGTAAGAACTTTGATTTCCCATTTTTAGAAAAGAACAAACTGTTTTCCAATTTCTAGTTGTCTCATCCAAAACAATGGCAAGAAAATCTTGGGTGCTGACTGCCAGTGCAACCACCTAGATGCCCCTGAAATCAGCTCAGTTGGTTAAAACATGGTGCCAGTAATATCAAGGTCATGGGTTTGATCCCTGTATGGGCCAATCACTTAAGAACTGGACTTGATGATCCTTGTGAGTCTTTTCCAACTCAGCATAATCTGTGACTCAATGAAAGGACAGAAGCCTGCATCGACCTTGCTGTAATTTGAAACACTTAGCCCAGGAATTTCAAACTATCTTTAAAAAACCAGTTTACTCTTGTTTTTTGTTAAACATGTTACATGCACCTACTGAACTATTTTATTCTTGCTTTTTAAATCTATTTTATTTAAGAATTAAACCTGAAATATTAGTCTCCCTCCTAGGCATATAGACTCTTTTATTCAAGAACAAAATTAACTGTTTTCTAGTCATCTGATTTGATGTTTTTGTCCTTGCAATATGCCAGTTCAGTAGTTCACATTTTCCATTGACTTTTCAATGCTTTCTGAAGCTCAAATGACATTACCCTTTAAGTACATGAGGCTGCTGTCATCAAGAAAGAGGTAGCACAGAAAAGTCACTGTATATCAAGCTAAGAGACAATTAAACAACTAAAGGAAGAAAAGAATAATGATCAACAATTTCTGCTCCCATTCACCTTTTTCATGGGGAGCCTGGTTGGAGACACATCAGCTCTGACATTCCTCACAATACAAATGAAGATAGCAGGCAAGTCCAGGTCATAAAGAGTTCAGTTCAGGCTTTAGACTATGGGCTGGGTTTTTATTTGTTTTTTTTTTGTTTGTTTGTTTGTTTGTTGGTTGGTTTTTTTATTTTTTATTTTCATGTTTGGTTTTTTCCAACTCCCGCAGACATAGGAGTCCCTTGTATGACAAAATTTCAAACACACCTTACCCTCTCCTAGAGGTTTTGGTCTAAGTAACAGCCCAGGAAAGATCTTTTTAGGCATTATAGAGAGCCTGGTACAAAGACTGAGACATTTCAGTTTCCTATTTTAAAGGGAAATATTTCATTTTCCACCAAGTTTTGTTTTAGTTTATGAAAAATGAGTTGACAATGTGATTTTTCCTTGGTCATCATTAGCACCTATCAGCAATACCAGCTCTATTTCCAGCAATATCTTCAAGCCAGCTACATGTGCTATAGCTACATACACAAGAACAGAATTTTTTGTTAGCAACTTAAGTCTCCATATGATTAATATTAGAATTGACCAAACGAGGACCTCAGTCGAGCAACAATGGCTTATGACCTCAATATTTTTTAAAATATAGACTGTATCTTAAGGCAAGAAATTCGAGCTTTTGTCAGAAAACTAAGTTAACTCTCCCAATATTTTGTTACAGACAATTTCTTTTTACAAAGCACGGGAGAGATTATTTACTGCTTTGTTCTCCATAACACTTTGCTACAATTTCAGCAAAAGTAGTCTATTTATATATATTGATTAGCTAACTTTTGCACATATATTTGCAACAACCAGAATACATTTACGAAACAAGTACAGATGATAAAGTTTGATGACTTTGACTGGATCTTATGTTCCTTTAACTCATGTTATACTTCCACGTCTGGGCCAAATATGAAATTAAGGCCTACAACGACGTTTATTAGATTGCACATGCAAGACACTGTTCTGTACAGATTTTGTTCCTGTACACGCAAAATCAGTAGAAATGTATTACTATTACCTTAATTGATTTTTCTGCTACTTGTAACTGTGTTTGAAATAACTCTGTACTCACAATGCAAGTTTTCATGATCCTTAAGTCTCCACCTGCTGTATTTCCATTTTGAGTCAAAATCATAAATAAGAGTTTCATAGAGATTGTCATATATTCCCAGGGAAATTCCTTCTTTATGTCTGGTGCTTAATTTGTTTTGCACTCCAGCAGAATAATTATTACCTAGCTAGAACAAATCCATCAGGATGACATCAAAGTATTTGGAATAGCATTCATCACTCAGTATTTCTTAGGGCTTCATTTCCAAAACATCAACAAAAAAACCTGATGCAACCTAAATATTAAAAATCAGAAAAATATGCCTTAGAATTATTCAGAAGGTTCCACTGACCTTGTGCAGCTTTAGTATAATCTATCTTCAATAATATCATATGCTTGGCTTTTCAACATTTCTTTAGCCAGCTGATTTCTTTCAAAACACCTGATGCTATCTGATGTGACAAATTTACAAAACTCCTTAAAATTTATTTAAATAATTAAAGTCAGTAAACTGACCACAAAACACAGCGTAATTGCTGTGACTATGACAATTTAATCCAATTCAAGAGGAAAAAAACCCCTTTGGTTAGCTGTCTGGTATCAAACTTATTCAGACAACTTAGACTCTATTTGAATTCACAAAGCATTTATCTGTCTGGTTCCTGATCTAAAAACCTACCATTTTCAAAAACTTGCATCTGATCTTACTAAAATGTTTTCAAGATGTATAAAAACATGTCAAACACCTTCCAGCAGGAGAAAGTATGTGGAATCGCACTATTTTGACCCTTGTACAATCCCTTCCCATGATTTATAAATATTAAACGCCATACCAAATTTAAGATAGTTAAGAAATATTCAAGAAATAAAATTCCTGAAAAATCCTGAAGTTCTTGCCGTGTTTTTTTATATATAACTATTAACACAGATATACACATGCATAAAAAGCAGTTAAAAATGATACACATGTGAAAAACAAGAGCAGCCTGATGTCAAACAACACAATTTGCTGATTGATAGAAACCTTCTTTATGAGGGCTTCCATAGAAAAAGAACTGTGTCAATAACTCAGCTTCTGCTCCAGCTATCTCTAGCTCTTAGGAAGCACAATCCTGTCCCTATTGTGATTCAAGTAAGTGGAATTATAAATTCCTCATAATTCTTTACATACTTTCTGTGCCCAACCAGTGGCAATTAGATTGATACATGGTTATGCCAAGAGAAAACTCTTACATTTATAAACCTGGCTAAAATAAACTATAACCTCAAATCCAATGACCACAGTTTGTTTAATCTCTAGAGAGCACTGTCATTATTTCCAGAAGTTTCCACAGCAGCAGTACTTTCACATACTATCTTACCCAGAAATATACCCAGACTCAGCTGTGTGAACATACCCAGATCTGTCAACTAAAGGCATTCAGGAGATCTGCAGAAAATTCTCAAGCTCAGCAATTTACGAAATGACCAGTCTCCTCTGAAGTGGTCACAAAGACAAATAAAATGACGGCAGAGGAAACACAGGGAAACATCTTGCATGAATATCCATTGAAATTCCATGTGAACTTTTGAACCTACAAGCCTCTGGAAACATGGAAGTTGTTATTTTTTTGGCTCAAAGACTGGAAGAAGCTCCTAAGGGGCAAATTTCCATTCTATCAATAGCATATTGATATAAAATGATATAAACTCCTACAGAATAATTTAGGACCACGAAACTGTGCAGTTGCACGCCTTCATAAACACAAACTTACAAGCTTAGATGACAATGCAAATAGCTAATATATGACTGAAAACAGTGTGATCACAACCTTCAGCAGACACCAGCACAGAAGGCGAGGAGCTCCAAGATCACTCCATGCATCCCCAGCCACAGGGAGAGACACAAATGGGAAATCTGCTAAAAGCAGGATCCTGATCAGAATTTAAATATCAATGTATACACATTTATCTGCAGTCAGTAGGAAAGGGCACCAGCAGATAGAACTAAAGATTCAGAACATGAATAGGTTTAATTGCTTTCTGGAATCTTTGCCTTTGCTCTTCATCAAATAAATCCTTTAATTATGAGTCTCAGCTGTGGTATGATAGGTTTGCATTTTACATGGAGTGGCATCCCAACTGACCCACTAAACCTTACTTTCCTCAGCATTAACTCTCTTGCAAAAGCAGGACGTGGCGACAAGCACTGATTGCAGACATACCTTCTGATATGGACAGTCTGACAACACAAGTATTCCTCAGTGATACAGATAAACAAACAAATTTACACTAACCATTTCAAAAAAATTCTGCAGAAAAATGTAATGAGAAAGAACTTCGAACATTAATTGGAGTCAAGGATTTTATCTGTTTAACGGAAATTTCATACCAGGAATAAAAGGAGGGGTGGAGGGTTTGTTTTGAGAGCTACTAATAGCTTGACAGCTGTGTTTTCCAGCCTAATAAATGAAGCTGATGAGCAGAGCTTCCAACAATTAGTGATGAATTTTCCATTAACTCTGAAGAATTTTAGACATTGTTCTGATTAGTTATTTTGTTTAAATCTTATGAATTATAAAATGTATATTTTACACAAATACATGAAAAGTCATCAACCAAGAACACAGTAAATGAATTTCTGAACTTTGAATCTGAAACCCTAGTTACTGCTGCAATTTCCTATTAAATATGGTTATATTTCGCATTCTGCACTGTTTTAAAATAGTAAACAAACTTGTACTGTCAGCTCATCAGCTGAGGCAGTAGAACAGCATCTCCAGTTTATTCCAGTTTATTATTTTGTTTCTGTCAACTACAGTACAAACCTTGGTCAAAAATGTGAAAATATTTTCCATACTTCTTTAAAGGAATCACCTACCCTAACTTACTATTTCTGAAAGAGATGACACTGCAAGAAAATAAAGGGACTCCTCTTATGATCTCACTTGAACTAAATTAAAAGCATATAACTGCTAGAAAATATCTTCAGGTCTATACAAGCATCAAGGTATTGCTGTAAAATTGCGGTAACAAGCAGATGAAATGTTTTCATTAGTTGTTGCTAGAGTTATTTTTATGTGGGTTTTATTTGGTTTTTTGTATGGGGTTTTTTTTAATCTGGAACGGCATTATTAGAATTCTAAAAGGAAGCATTTCTTTCCCCATCTTAGTAATACTAGACTACATTCCATAAGCCAAAAGCCTCAACTATTTATAAATAAGGTTTACTATGGACTATGCAATGTATTTCCTATAAATAACACTTCTATTGTCAAATATCTCAAAATTTATTACCAAAGCATTATTAATTGTTCCCAAGTCAACAGATTAAACTATTTAAAGGGTGTAGAAACAAAGAAAATGTACTCCTGCTATACAAGGGCAAAGAATTTCAAGCCTCTGACCTGGCAAGCAAATCTGAAGCACAAGAACAACTATAACCTGTAAAACAAAATGACCACTCTCTTTTGGACAAATAGAACTTGTACATGAAGACAACTGAACTACTGAGGCCTACGCTGAGCTGCAGAATGGTTTTACTGCCCAAAAAATGAGCCCTGGCAGGAATCCTGTCTTTGAAATCAGACACCTCACAAGCCCATGTGGGGCATAAGTGACACAGCTACAAGGAAGAAAAGCAGTCATTTAGGACTGCTACTAAAACCATCTCAACACATACGTGGTGCTTTATGCTGATGTGCAACGTACACATCATTGTGACTTCTGCCTCCTAAGGCACAGTGCCACAAATGCCTAGGAAACATGCACATGACAAAAATTACACAAGAGGCAATTTTACTTCAACTCATACATCTTTTCTCCATGTTCTGCCACCTCTGTGGAAGCCAGGCCACATCTCTTTTTTTATGCAGCAAAATTTTTAAAAAAGTTGCAGCTGCACCAAAGAGTAGGATTCCCAAAAGAAAAATCATTGCTGTAGAAGTTGGTGTTCATCCTAGGGGTAAGCAGATAGGCACATGATTTTGGTGCATAATGTGACAAACAAAGCCTGCTCTATATATTTTCTGACTCACAGACACATACCATGCAATTAGATGTCAAATTAACTTGTGCAGCAATTGCTAATAGTTTTCACATATTTGGAAAATAAAGCAATTGTTGTCTGTTACAAATTATTTAAGGCTGACTCATTTTCAGGGTTTCTAAGCACCATAGGGTTCCACAGCTCTTTGTGACACTGCTTGGCTTTCAAAAATAACACCAAAGAAATTTTAGGAGTAATGATAATAAATAAGCCTGACATGACCCACTGGGGCTCTTTATTACAAAAACTACTTAGACAACAATATCTAGAGGCAGAGAAGAGCTCTTGAGCAATAAAATATAAGTACTTTTAGCATCAGAAACCACTTCTTTCTAGCATATCATACCCACACCAAACTTTGGTGTTAGATAAGACTCCAAAATACCTAACAGTATTAAGATATTTTTTAACATGGAAGAAGTATTATGCAATTTTTAATTCACATTGTTACCTGAAGGCACAGTCAGACTCATGGTATAGGTTTAGGTAATCCTGCTATGTCTTATTCTTCCCCTATTCTTTCCCTTATTCTTTCCCCAGCAAATATTGTGGTATTTAATTCCCTCATGGAATTCAACTTATTCATAGAAATTCTATGAAACCTTCAACAAAAAAACAGTGGATTTAATACAATTTCTAAGTTTTTCTGATTAATATGTACACAGCTGCTGTTCTTGATTCATTTCAGTTGCAGCCTTCTGCTTGGGTAATACAGCTTTTTCTCTATCTGCCACTGAAGGTGATAAACATTAATATTTTCCATACATTTGCAAATGTATTAACCTATAATACATTTGCTAGGCTCAAATTCCAAAGAGTAAAAAGGAAAAGAATGTACACAGCTTGATGTCCCTGAACTTCGAAGTGTTCAGTAAAGAATGAGTGCATATCACCTCACCCAGATCTGACATGCCTGCATCACAGCATAGTTTTCTTTTCTGTGCACGAGTCTCAATAGCTTAGTATTCCTTTAGTGGGCCCGAAACAGGGTAGAATTTGATTTATTCAAAAAATAGAAATATAAATTACTGTTTGCAGTGACTCAGACATGCCACTTAAGGTATAAATGAGGTACAAAATGTGTGTGTACAAATACATAATTCTTGTGTTGAAAGTTGCCATACAGATCATGCTACTCACTGTTGACCAGAATGGCAGTTCCTGTTGAAATAAACAGCTGAGAAGACAAGAAGATAATAGACCACGAGATTTAAAAACTAAGTCACATTAATCTACCTCTTTAATAAAACTCATTAGTTACATAGAAATTAATTTTGTGCTGAATGTTCCTTTGGGCTGTTTTAACTTCATTGCTTTCATCCTAGTTACCCATGGGTGAATTTGCTTCTCATTTCTACTGAGGCTCTTAATCCCAGTGCCAGTGTGGAGCTGAACAGGAGGACTGGGTCAATAACAAAAAGTTTAATATGGTTTGATTCAGATCATTTAAGGTCCTCTCATTTAAGTAAGGGACACACTGACATCCAAGCCAAGGCCTCAGTCAAACAGGAAAGTTTCCAGTCCAGTATATTTTAAAACAAAGAGCAAAAGGTACATTTGAGCCAAAGCAGAAAGAGTAGACATTCCTGCAGGGCTCTGGATAAAATCATTACCCAAAGAACACAGGACTTCAAAACAAAGTTCTACTTACTACCAGATGCATCACAACTTTGCTGCTTGTTCACTCAACATCATGATGGAAGGACACTGGACTTTCATACAGATGAGAAAACAATAGACACAATAGTTCAGTTCCCACTTCCATTTAATCTAACAGCTATGATCCACTTCACCTAACATTTTTCCTCCAGGGTTATGAAGATCTACAACAGCTGAGTCTGGAAATCAAGGCTGGATTACTAAGAATAGGAAGCAAACCATTCTTCTCTATACATCTATTCACTACCTGGGCAAATAGCATTAAGACAAATACCAGACAAATATCAGCACACTTTGCAAAAGATAGTTGTGAGAGGACATCAGCAAGCAAGGAAATCTTTTCAGATTTCAGAGTCACTGCTACAGGAATTTCCCCCCCTCCTTAGCATTTTGAAGTCTTACAACTAAACATGTATTTTATATATCAGACAATTTCTCATATGCTGTTATCAGGAAAAAAGCCACAGCACCTGCCACATAAATGTAATATTTCGTTTTGAAAAGAACTTTTAACAATACATACATAAAGGCAAGCAAAGTCCAGTCAAGTGATATCCTAACACATGACATTTTTAAATGGATATCAAACCATACCTTTGAAATACTTTGTAATTCTTTTTGACTTAAAAAAGCCTTTTTTGTTCTTAAATCCTAATTTTAGTATGGAGATAAGCATTTTTGCACCTAAGGAGTATCATGGCTATAAAAATGCACAAACTAAGCAAAAGCTTTCTTATTTCAGGCTGATTTTGTTCAAACTGAAGTCAAAAGAAGGGTTTAAACAAGAGAAGTGCACTCAGAAAAAAAAATTTTTCAACATTCAGTCTCCTCATACTAAACTTTGCTCAGTTTCATGAGTCTATAAGCAGAGCTTTGGCTCTAGAGGTTTTGGTCTGGATCAGGCTTTTTGAAAATATGAGTAAGAAGAAAACATTACAGCTGCTGTATCCATTTCTTTCTGGCTGAGGGAATAGGCTGTCTCTCTCTTTGCCCAGTCATCAATAGGTCATGTAGGTGTTAATGTCACCAGGAATTTTGCTTCAAGGGTTTTTTTTCCCCCTCCTTCCAGATTTTATATCCAAAGACAAAAAAAAAAAAAAAAAACAAAAAAAAAAAAAAAAAAAAAAAAAAGAAAAGAAACTCGCTTGTGGGATCCACTGTAGCAGTAGCAATAATCTCCCAACATTAACCCTTACTGAAAACTATCACATCTAAGAGATTACCGTACAAGGACATCATTTTAGCCCCTGTGCATTACTGAGAAGTCATTGCACTCTTTGCAGGATACTGCAGGAAGATAATAGCTCATTAAAAACAAGAAAGCTGGACAATAAGCTTATCTATCAATTCCAAAAGTCACCACAGGGCATATGAGGTCAGCTTATACCCTTATGTTATGTGTCTCACAGCATTAAACTTTCCATGACACAGACTGAAGCTGCTGGGAAAACCTGCAGGCACCACAGCGTCTCCAGCAGCATTTCAAGGCCACTTGACAAAGCACAATTAATCAGCAAGTGCAAAAGTGTGTTCCAAAGAAGTTACACGACTCCATTTGTCTGTTCCCCTTATAAGCACAGGGCACTCACACCTACAGGGCAGCACAGCTATTTGGGAAGCTGAGGAATAGTATCACCAAGGGAGAAACAGAATTAAGAGATTCAGTTACAGCTTTTTCTTTGGGAAATCAGTTTGAATGACCTTCCCTCTCGTGCCATTGCACAAACTGAAACAGTCTCTTGCTCATGCATGAGTGTCCCTGCCAGCTCCTCTTGTCCCTGCAGGGTGTGCAGAAGGCAACACACAAGCTCCGTTTTTCTTTTAAGGCACAAACTAATGGAGTTTGGCAGAAAGACACACAATTGTTACACAGCTTTCACTTCAAGGATCCTACAGCCAGTTACACACAATTTCAATCAGAACTAGAATTATGACACGGCATGAGAACATATCTACAGATATGTTCTTCTAAGATTTTAGAGCCAGACTTCCAAGACTATAAGACTTCTAAGATTTTAGAGCCAGAGGCCATAGTATTTACTGATGCATAGGAGGGGAAGGAAGGTACAAACCCAGCTTCTCTTCCAAAGAAATTAGAGGATGGATATCAAGATTTGTTTCTGGTGCCTTCCACTGATTCCACTCAGAGATGGCTCACTTGCAGTGTGTATTTTCCCCTACACATCTAGATGGCCAAACCAGAGTCATCTGTCATTCTCATCTAATGCTCACATAATTCTTCCCAATAGTCTCTGCTGAGGAAGCTGAGACACTGGTGCCTCACTTCAGTTCTCACCTTCCTCAGGCCCTTTCAAGATGTGTGCATGAACACCAGCTACTGGCCTACTACTAAGCTAATTTTTTCCCCTATTCAGATCTCTCCTTTACATTTTGCTTCTGATCTACCACGTTCTACCACACACAGAACCTTCCATTTTGCCAATCACTTTTAAAACACTTGAATATTCCAGGACACTGTACCGCAATTCCCATAGATTCATCCTCCTTGTAGTCCCTCTGTTTCTAGATAACAATTCTGCCATGGGAGTACTTTCCCAAAGAGATCACTTAGCAGAACCTATAGGACATACCTAGTTTTGACCCCAGTTGCATCAAAGGCAGGCTTCATATAATGGGACACAGGATTTTGGTCACAAAGGGAGGACATTTCATACTGAATATTGCATACTAGAGAGTCACAAATCTTTTTATGTAGTTAATACTGGGAACCAGCAACATGCCCATTTGTAATAGTACAGCTTTCTACCCCAACAATAGCAAAGAAATTATGCCAAGGCAAAAGATTTTAAATTCTCATCTTGTAACTTAGCAGACAAAACCAATGAAGTTTCAAAACACAGATATCCATCAATGGATCGAAGTTTGGTAAATACTGCTTTAAAAATTTTCTCACAGCTGAGTCAAAGATAATAACCTTTCATGTGGTGTCTCAACTCATAAAAGATTATTTGAAACATTATGCCCACAAGTGTGCACATATATCTTATTAATGCCAACTGAAAATAGACTTGTGGAATACAGAACAGATACTTGAAACTTGAATCTTTAATCAAAATGAAAAATAATGTACTTAATAAACTCAGTTAAAAAAATCTTAATGCACTTACTTTAGCGGAAAGATAGAAAATACCAAGTTGGTTTGGTAAGTATGTCAGTGTAGATAACTCTCTACATCAGGATGACACCATGGTAAAGCAAGCCAAAGTCTTTCTTCCCCTTTTCATATACAATCCTCACACACATGACTACTGTTGATATTTTACAGGGGCAAAATCCTTAGAAGTTAGTAATTTTATTAAACATCCTGCCATAGACGATGAACTTGGGTTCAGCAGAATGCTTGGCCCTTATGACGGGAAAAAAATCCAAAGAGCTCAAAATAAGTGGGTGGTATTGGTCAGATTAACCCAGTCTTCAGAAGCACACTTGATAAGTTTTCTTTAGTAGCTCCTCTAGGTGGAAATGGCAGAATTGAGGAGAGTGAATGAGACTTCCATGGTACTGAATAAGACTAGGTTTCCTGGAATCAAGGAACTGGTTGGACCTTTTGGGTTACAAGTGCTTCTGTTGAGTCTGAGTAGGAAAACAGACAGCTGGCTGCTGCCTTTCAGTGTTCCCTTCCATTTGCTCACAGCATTCAAGTAGTAAAATTGAAACATTGTTTATTTCCATCATTCACACACCTTTTAATTCAAGCTGTTGATGCAATATTTAAGATATGCAATGAACTGATATGCCAAGGAATAGAAACCATTATAGGTCCTTCTGTTCAGAGAATTAGATATGGCTGACAAGGCCCTTATTGAATAGCATTCACCTCAAAGGGAAAAGAACATCAGCCTAAATTTCATGATGTATTTCCTTCTGAAAACTGAAATATTGCAAGATCCAATATAAACCCATCAGTTGAGCACAGTTAAAGATTCTTGCTCATCTCTGCAGTACAGAAGCCAGAAAATCCACCACATATTCTACATCAGTGAAACAAATGAGTTACTTTGGCAGTGCCCCAGTCAGGACACCCAATGCCTTAACAGGCTTTGAATAAAACTCAAAGTTATAATAAACGAGATAAAATCTCCAGAACATGTTTCTAAAAAAACCCCAAATTTTAAGAAAAAAAACACAAATGCTTAAACTTACCATTTTGGAAGTTGTAAGAGGAATCTAATTGTTTTCTTAGACTAGTTCTACATCAATGAACTTTAAAAGGTATTTTTAACAGAGTTGCCATTATCTTTTGTCAAGCTGCAATGATAAATTTTCGGATTAAAAAACTGTCACACAATCTGTTCAGCACTATGGCATAGGGTCACAAAGTACTTTTATAAATAGCAGTAATAGCTTATGATGTTTCTTTCATGAAGAAAGACAAGAATAGCAACAATCAAAATATACTATGCATTCACAGAGATTCCTCATTCTACAGAAAAAGCTGCAACACAGCAAAGTTTCATGGAGAATAAGAATACTTTGGCAAGCCATGATGTGCAGTTTTCTTCAGCCAAATGTATTTTGCTTCACACCCCCATATGAAACTGGGAATGGGGATTCCTTTTACTGTGCATATGGTAGATATAAAACTCTAGAATGGATCCTCACACCAGATATTTTACTTTGTTAAGCCAACACGAGCACTCAGGTGCCCATAAGACACTGCAGAAACAGAAGTATATGAAAAACAAGTCTATGGTCTGGAAATGAGAAAGGCACCAAATTAATTATTTGCTTGTTTTAATGTCTTCCTAACAGAAGCATTAGTTCATTGCCATTTACATTAAAAATTATAATAATTTTATAGATAAAATTAGTGGTCATAAAATATTGAATAACTGAGTAGAGATTAAGTTCTCAATACAAATGACAATTATCATCTTCTAAAATAGTTTGAGAAGCCTCTACAGTCCATATAAACATCATAAAAAAGAATTCCTTCCTAACAATGACTTCGTTATGCTCTTTTTTTTATTTTTTATTTATTATGACTTAACTTCTTAAACCTTGAAAACTAAGGCACAGAGCAGGAAGGAATTTGCAAAAGGCAGCCAGAAAGCCAAATTCAGGAAGGAATGAGATCTCCCAAGGATTAGACTACTACTTGTGACCATAAAATAAAGGTTTTCATCCATGTGACACTTTCATAGGAAGAAAATAAAAAGGAAAAAAATTACCTCTTCCTCAGTTTTTCTTTCTGCCCAGAGAAAAATACAGCTGTAACCAGTGAGAAACAAGTTCCCATCTTTAGCTGACCTTATTTCAGACTGTAACCATCAAAATTAAGAGCTTTCCCCAATAGCTATAGTCCTAAAAGAGGATTCTGCTTTTCAAAGGTGACTAGATTGCTGATAATTTGCTAAAAGAATTTAAGTGAGGCATTTAAAACAAATAAAAGCTCAAATGGTAACTATTAAAATGTCAGAACTCCTTTGGTAAACACTGAAACTGTTGACATTTTAAATGTCAACTATCATATATTTCCAACAGTATAGAAGAAGCCCTTTATCATTTAAAAGGCACTGTCCATTGTTTAAAACTTCTTATTTGTGGAATTTCTTTTTCATTTTCATCAGTTCATTCAAGACAACATTATGTCCAATTTCATTCAGACATGTATGCCCCAAACAGACTATTTTATTTTCCCTTTTATGGCAGCAAGAGCAAATCAAGGCAAAGCCTTTCTGGTACCTTTTCTTTTCATTACTTGCCTTCTCCCTTTCTGGAACACATTGTTAGTAACATGCACAATTCCAAAAGGGGATGACTAATACCAAGCTGGTAGTAGTCTCACCAGCAACAACTCCCAGTGCAGTGACACATCCAAAAGGACTAATTCCAAACTCAGACTGTTTTCCTCCAGATCATTTTAATGGGAGACATGGGACAATATCGACTATGCTTGAAAACTGCACTACTCTAAAGAAAGTGATTTGGAAAATACAAACACGGAGCTCTTGGGGATTGCACACAAATTAATTCTTATGGTCATAGAGGCTCCAATGCTGAGAACTGTTCTGCACAAGCAGCTTTTCTTGCATACATTCCATGGAATAGAAAAAAGTCCTTAGGCTTCCAAGAAGATTAAACTGATTAAACCAGTACGTTTTCGATACTACCTTAAATAATGTTTTGCCACTGCTCAAAACCCGTGTTTCCAACACTCACATCCCTGATCATTTCAGAGTTAACTTAGGCAGTTAATAAAATATTGAGCAGAAATATTACATTATTAGATTTTGAGGCTTAGATCACACGCATAGCATAGAATCCCCACTTTTGTACCCATGCCACTAGATGTAGAGCAGACCAAAAAAAATTATATTCTGCTGAAATACTGAACTCCAAGTATGCGAGTTGGATAAAGGCTGTGGAATTGATTTATTGATACTTTAAGGCCTTCCCAAAAGTAGAACTCCAATCCCATCCTTGATTTTTGAGGCCCAGAGAGCAGTCCATATTAATACATATGGTTACTGTGATTGAGTACAAAACAGATGAGTCTGTATTGATGACCATGAATAAAAGCCTCCCATTTTAGCAATTTAATGTACACTTCCACACATACCACCTGTGAATCCTGTTATTTCCTGGGGCACATGCTCATCTCCAGTCTTTGAAAACAATCCGGCATGATTTACAAAACTGTGGAAGGCCATGAGTCATGTTTCAAATGTTTCACCTCTCAGAGCTGCAGGATTTACAGCTGAAACAAGGAATAACATTTTTATGTTATCAACACAAATAGGCCAGTTCTGTTTCAGCAGACAGAATTCAAATGACCACAGAATGCTTTGCATTTGTAGAGATCTTTAAAGCTCATCTAGTTCCAAACCCCCTGTAATAAGCAGGAGCATCTTCAACTAGATCAGGTTTCTCAGAGCCCAGTTCAATCTGACCTTGAATTTTTCCAGCTACAACCTCTCTGATCAACCTGTGAAGATCCCTTCATACAAGCCACAAGGCACTTAATACTTCTCCACTGTGACAAGTAGCAATGGTTAATTCACCGAGAGCTTTCTCTAGGAAGGCAACACAAGTATACATCTTTCAATAAACCTCTAAGAAATTACCTTTGAAACTCTTTGAGAGTAACTGGCACCCATTACGGAGAAATGTATAGACAGATGCAGGATTCTGGGTTTATTTTGCATGTTTATTTAGACAAAACTTGAGCTTTACTTAACTAGCAGAATCTCATTGATAACTTCTGGTTGAAGCCCAGCAAGGAAAAAGTATGCACATCTTCATTTTACAGGGAGCCATATTGCCCGTGTGCAACAGAATGGGCCATTTCATCTAGTTACCATGAAATGCTGCAGTTTCTAATGAAATACAACAAATCTCAAACAGAGACCAAACAAGCACAGTAACTACATTTGTTACTGGATATGACAATGTCTAAAGTGAGTAAAAGGTTATGTTCTTGAGCTTACAGTGCTGGACAGGCACCAGAGCTGGGAAACTTTCACATCTCATCTCCCCCTATGACCTTCAAATGACTATAAAAGGAAAGCTTTCCAGTAGGCCAGTTTCCACATAGGAGCTTCCATTGTAAGAGGACAGATTTTCAAGAGATGTTAAATATGATTAGATGCTGGCTCAAAATCTCTGTTTGTTGATCTGCATGCATAAAATGAAATATCATCTCCCTGCCAGGTCTGGTCTGTCATAATGCTTCATGCTGTAAACTTCAGATGTTGCCATTACACATCTGTAGCTCTGCACAGCACAATGGAACTAAGATTTATTAGAGCTTCTAGCCATAATAATACATAGAAAAATAAGAAAGATTCCAAGTAAACTCCCTTTTCACCCCTTTAAGTGGCTATTTTACTTCACTCACTGACAATACAACCCCAGGAGAGAGGTAACAGACAAAGGAGAACAAACACAAAAATATTTGCCTTACTCTTTCAAAGCAGTAACCAGTGCCCCACTGTTTTCATAATCTTTGTTATGTCAAAGGCCACTTATGTTTAACTAATTAAAAATAAAGCCAAGAAAGAACAAACCAGCAGGGTAAAAGAAAATGAGAAAAATAAAATAGACTTGGGAAGTACAAACAAAATGGAGTAAATGTGAAAAAGGCTAACATGACTCAACAGTAGAACTCCCAGATGGTCTAAAGAGATATTTTTTTATATAAATGTATGAATGAAATCACATTACACAAATATTACTCTTGACATTTTTCACTCATCATTTTACACCTTTCCATGGAATTTTCCATAGCACTTCAAACTGCAGCCAAAGTCTACCAGCAATTTGAGAGAAACATTTGAATTTTTCTAGTAGTAAAATATACTCCTGGTCAGAGTAATTAATTGTCCAAATGATTTTTTTCTAAGTAAACATTATTTCTATATGTCCAAATATGAACTTGAAAGAAGCATTTAAAAGAAAACTTCAGAAAATAATTTAAAGCTTGAGAGATGTTTAAACAACCATCAACTTCTTACCTGGACCATGATCAGTATTGGGTAATCTGTTACTGCCAAACTTATTGATATCACTTGAGAAAGCAGAGAGAGCAAGAGATGCATTCATTGCAATAGAAAACAAACTGCTTTTCAGCTGAAATGTTCAGAGTAGTCAACACAGTAAGTAGTGTCATGGACTAGTGCATAATAGCTGGCAATTGCAATACACAAAAAGTCAGCTAATGCCACTTGAAAAACCACTCTGTAGCAGAAGATGCCAGCACTCCTCCTAATTCAAGATATCCCAGCAGCCTGATCTATGGCAAAAGCTGCCAAAGGCATCACATGCAGTTATGGGATTTGTTTGTTCCCACTAACCTCTATCATCTAGTACCATCTTCTTACTGTAAAAGGATTTATATTTTCTTGTATCCATCTAATTTATGGGTTCCTGAACACACTGCAGTTCAGAGGAATGCCTACCTCTAAAACAAACTTTTATACATTATTGCATTTTATTCCTCAGACTGTTAAAGTATTTGCTTGTTTGGATAGAGAACACAAGAAACATCCTTTTGAGGCTTCCAGTTATTCCTTCTTACTATAGCTGCAGTCATAACACACAATCTTGTTCAGTGCCTTGAACAAATCAAAAAATTATCCCGTGAGCACCTCCGTCAGTGCACAGCAGGGAATCCAGGCCACAGTCCAGCATTTGCTATTTCTGTAAAGGCAGCTCGCAGGTCATTGTCTCTCATATCCTCCACAGACTGCAGCCCTCCAAAAATTTCAGAGTTTTTTAAGTCTGATGACTTCAGTGATCTGCCTTCAAGGGTGTTTCCAGAAAAACTGCCTCAATGGAAAACTACAGCAGTGGGGACACTTGCAGCCTGGGAGGGAGGGGTGGGGTCACGGGAGCATTTCACAAGCTGGTTTTCTGAACTACTGAAGTTACCACATCAATGCAATAGGAATTGGTGAAAAATGAATCCAAGAACTACAGATGCTTCTGTGATACTTCTGGTCACTTAAGAAATTACTTTAAGGCACCAAGGATAGCACGGTATAATAGAGACTAACTACTTAATATAAGCTTTTCATGGCACACGGCTTGCTTATGAAGCCACATAAATTCATTCCAGGTATTAAGTTATCTGGAACTATTGTGCCATAACAAACAACAGTTGAAGGCTGGCTCTGAGCTCAACTGTTCTAATGTAGTGAAACTTGCGAACACTGACATTAGCTAAATAAACGCCCGCTGACACAAGGCACAAACAAAGCACACGGGGGCACCCGTGTTCAATCCGACACAGAAACTGCTGCCCTCAAAAGAGGTTCTTCGGTCGGAGATCTTAAGCCTCACCATCACCCCCCTCCAGAGTGAGCAGGAAAATCCCACAGAAAGTGCCGCTGCCTCCCACACATCTGACTTTCCTTCTAACTGCGTTTAGTGTTCTCTCTCTTCACTGAATCCTCAGCCCAACTATGCCCCGAACAAACACCACCAGAGGAGGATACAGCTTATCCCCTTTGCAGCTGAAGAGCAACAAGGAGTGTTACCAAGAAACCAGCAAATGAAAGGAACAAACAGGTGGTAGCTCACCACAGCACCGGCCACGTCCAAGCTCAAAGCAATCACCCATGAATGATCGTAGCTGGTAGCACAGCTTTAATGCTTTCACTTTTGGCTGTTGATAATTTTTCCTTTGCTGAATACTACTCAATGTACTCTTAAACCAGTATTAAATACTGTCAGTCGTGGAACTAAGCCTGATGAAGTGTCAATTCTCAAGGTCTTTGGTTCTGTCCTGTGGTTACATCTTGCTCTTTCTAGGCAGTTTTATTTCTTCAACAACTAACTTATCACTGTCTTGCTTTCACAGAGCTGCAAACAGTGGGGGGGAAGGAAGAGACTGCCATCAATAGATAAGAACTTTACATTTACTAAAAGCAAGAAAAATATACATTGCTCTGTTCCATCTTGTACTTTTATCCCCTCTTTGAAAATTTTGTAGTTAAGCAAAGACATTACAAGGACTTTTTCTATAGAGCATAATATTAACACAATGTCATACTTAAAAGCTTTTCAATACAGATTTAAAAGCAACTTAAATAGTCAAGAAAATATCGCTCCTTATATAACTTTCTTAGGGCAACAAATTAAATGTTTCAAAACAAAGTCAAAAAATTATTAGCCAGAAACTTCATGGACAACTAGCTAGGACTTTGGCAGAGCTCCTTGTATGCCAGAAATGCTCAGAAAGAATAGTTTTAGAAAAGTCAATGTACTGCAATAAGCAAAATACATAATAATTTACTGTTAATATACTAGTAAAATAAATCAGACTATTAGAGCACAGACCATAATTGTAAGCAGCAAATATTTTTTTTAAAAAAGGACATTAAATCCATGTCTCCCTTCAGACTTTGTTTCTGTAGTATTAGCTGAAGGTGTTTTATTCAAATGTATGTTTTAGGCTAACCTCAATGACATGCTTGCTATAGAAAGTTCCAGTTCTGGGAGGTCATAGGCTGCTCCTTGAAAAGCCTGAAAATTTCTCTGGGCCATTTCACCAAGGTCTCAGCAGTAAAACTAAAAAATACAAAAGCAGTTTAGAAGTCTCATTTTTAAGGGCCAATAGGCTATGTAAAAGACAACTGTTTCAAATACAATGTTGCCTAAGAAATCATAAGAGCAAAAAAAAATACATATAACCCTGCAATCATAACTTTTGACTGTAATTATGTAGAAGGTTGTTTCATATTCTCACACGATTTCAAATACAAGGGTGAAAATTGTTCCAACCCACTAGTAGTACTATACAACTATTATCCTGAGATTCAAAGTCCTCAGAATTTGCTTGCCCAGGTCTTAATCCAAATTTTTCATCTATTAAAGGTAACCTAAATTATGTATTATTTGCTAACTAGAAAGATATCAAGGACTTTTCAGAAGCAGAATTGGAATAAGAAAAAAGAAATTCAGTTTCTTGCAAAAAACAAAAGGCTCTTGTCTCATTGAAACAGAAAAATAACTGAAGTACTCATAAAAAGATAAAAGTTTCATACAGTCACAGGATTTTCCAGCCAAAGTTCATGGGTGATCAACTCAGAACTGGCTTATGGCCAAGTGTATTAGTAGCTCCTTGTCTAGATCTTTTTAGATTTAGATTCTGGCTTTCAGTAATAAGCCATCTTCATTTTCATACACACTCCAGTATAATCTATCCAAATATAGTGGCTAGGTTATTTGTTTCTTGGGGTTTTCTTCTGCTGTCCAGCTATCAGAAGTGCCACCACATGCACAAATCTGCTCTTTGCTAATAACAGAATAAAAAAGAAATCCATTAGGGAATCAAAACTTTGTGCTTGCCACCATTTGAAACTAACCCCTCTCAGTGCCTGTTCTGAAGCACACGAAGAAATGAGGGCAGACCAGTTGTGTGACCCAACCATCACCTGAAACTCTTCTTAGGCTTTGCTCTTGCACCACCTCACCTGCCGGTCTCTGCTCAGGGTTTAACAAACGCACTTTCTATGAAGCAGACAAGCAGCTGCTCCCATAAGACAGCTATAATTTAAAATTAAAACCTGTATCTGATGAAGCTGAAGTTATTAAATGAGGGAAAAGACAGGAACTCCATGACGCATCACAGCCATGTACAGATTGCGTTCCCTCTGGCAGCGTAGCGCGTAGTTACGTGTTGCAACCCCAAGCTGCAATTTATTTGCCATGTTTTGAATGTCAGGGTTTACGTTTCAGTTTCTGTCCAGGAGAGCTGCTCTGTCAGGAGCGCTCCTGCGGCTCCTGTTCCCCGGCGCCCTCCCGTGCCGGCCTGAGGCCCCTGCGGCCGGCGGAGCGGGGTGAGGGGAGCGCTCCCCGAGCACGGACACCCCCCCTTGCCGTCGTGTTCCCTGGCAGGCGCAGAGCTGCCGACGGCGTTCGGGCAGCAAGGGACGAGACCGCCGGCCAAGGAAGCCCGAGGTCTGCCCGGCTATCCCGACAGGAGCCGGGTGTCGGGAGGGGTGAGGCGACACGAGCCCCGGCTCAGCCCCTCGGCCACCCCTTCCCGCAGCCGCCGGGCACACACGGGAGTCAGAGCTGCCCTGCAGGGCTTTAAGGGCTGAAAGATCCTTATTTAAATCACAAACTTGTTGATGCAAAAGTAGTCACCGTGCAAACACATCTGTCGCAGCTTTACAAGGTACTGAAAGGTGCTGAAGGTTACATCTTTGTGCCTCATTTGGAGTCCAAAATCTGCTCATAAATATGAGCTTTTAGCCGGTTCAGTAATAGCTATCATTAGCTGTAGTTAAAACCCTGTGACATGCCATTGCTTTCCCACCAGCCCCCTTTAACTGCCCTAGGAGAATTCTTGGAGGGCCCCAAATGTGTCATGATTAAAAAAAATCAAGTTCTTAAATTCGGGGTATTCTTATGGATCTTTATATCGACAGCACCTGGTTCTTTCCCTCCAACCACCTATAAAAAGCAAGAGGCAGTGAATAAAACAGAAAAGAGCGCAAAAGATTAAGGGATCCGGGTCCTAGCAGTCAGTGTCGTTTTCCGAAATGTTCTTGTCTAACCACTTGCCCCAGGTAACTAGAGGTCAATGTCTACCATCTATTCAAATATCTGAAATTAGATTCACAGGTAACATGCCCATAGCAAATGCCATTTATCAGTGCAAAAAGAAAACAAAAGCAGGAGCAGTTGCCTCCACCTTCCCTTTTAATGCCTACAGGCCTGCTTGAGTATCAGCTGTAGCTTTTAAGGTAGAGGATGAGAAATAGCCAGTTCTTATTGCAAATTCACCAGTAAGAGTAGCACAACTGTCTAACTCTCTATTTTATCTATCCAAACAATTAGAAGTAAGGCAACATTTGCATTTTGCTGTTTGGTTTGTATTTAATCTCAAAATATACTTTACAATAAAATATCACACATGTTCTCTAAGAACGAATACTGCGAGAGACTGAGGTTATATTGACTCCTACATAGATACCTTTTAATTTGTTTGTTCTTTAAAAAGGTCTGCAGTCGCCAGAGCCACAGTTACACACAAGATGTCAGAACTCAGCGGAATAGGGAGTAAGACATTGTAAGAGGGAGCAATATCAAGTTATAACAGATGTTCTGCAGTTTCTCTTCTTCTTGTAGTCTGTACAGCACATTTAAAAGCTTGAGTCTTCTAGATTCCTCTCTGTGCTTTTCATCTGGCCTGATTCAGCTGAGGGAATTAAGCTACATTTTCTTTTAATCATGTGCACTAGAGACAAACAAGACTGCTTATACAGTTTATTCACTGTTGGAAAAGCAATTGAGGCTGGTTTGTTGTAGTATTTAAGACAAGCCAGAAGTTGCCACCTTTTACCTCTTTAGTGTTGCACATGGTCTAAAATGGGAAGAAGTGACGTAATAACTGCTTGTAAATTAGTCAAACTGCTGGTTACTACACTATCAAATTATAAGGTCTGTTGTGGGAAATGAAAGTAACAATTTCCTGTCCTTCCAGAGTTGCCATGTAAAGCAAATCATCTTTAACGCAGTGGGTATTTCTTGTGATCCTGGCTGCACAAGAAGCCACAAAAAAGTCAGCTAGATACATGAGATAGCACATCTCAAAGCAGCTGTCAGCTGCAGGCATTGCTGGAGGCCTGTCTGCTGCTACCTAGACTGTTCTGTACTAACTAGGAGGAACAGAAAGCCTGTGCAGAAGAAACACGTGTCTTTGGAAGGGGAAGGAGGACACGCTAAGATTGTATACAACCCTGACTTCTGAAGAGTCCAAGAGGTCCTATCACTACACAAAGTCTCCACTGTTCTTTGTGGAAGACCTACCACTTTCCCAGTGCAGTATCCCAATTTCTGTGTGACAGTGCACTGAGAGCACACATTGTCAGCTTGCATTCACAGAAAATGGGATTTATGGCATGGCCTACAATCTCTATGTAGGAGTTTCTTCATTTCCATTAACACTACAGTATCACTGTGAGAATGACAGAGGTGAAGTGATTTAACTCATTATAACAAGAGGATATTTTTCTCTCTGCTCTGTCAGCAGGACCTCTTAGCTCACTGCTTGCTCTCTTATTCCAGGAGGAGATAAAGCATTGTTATCTTCACTTGCCTGACTGTTACTCTGCAAATGAATAATTCTTAGCAATACACACCTTCGTTGTTCTTACAAACGCTGACTGGCAGAAAGAACGTGGAATTCCTAAAGCTTGGCCTTAAAAACCATTGTAATACTCTAATGGGTCATTAGACCTCTTTCATTAGTCCCAACAGTACAGTAGCAACAGGGACTTGGTATTGAAGAAAGAGTCCAAACACCATGTGGAGAAGGTACTGGAGAAGAAATGCTGGAGGTTGAACAAGGGGAAATGACTAGCATCATGACATCTGACTCTTGTTTTCTGAGGAGTCCAATAACTTCTGTGAGCTTACTATGTACAAGAAATGTAAAGTATCACGGATTAGGTACCATAGCACAGCAAGTTTGGAGTCTCACTTGATATGGGTTTCTTTGATGATGCCAGTGTACAAAATGACTTGGACATCTGGAGTGGGGCATGTCTAATTCTTTAGTTACAAAGGTGAGATCAACTTCCTGGCCAATTGTGGTGCCTTAAAGCAAAAGAAATGTCAGCATCAAGAGAAGGTCAACCTTGCTAAAATGTGTAGACTTTTTCCTCTATGCCTTTTATCTGTAGGACTATCAAGTTCTAATTTTTTTTTCCTAAATTGCCTTCTCTGCTTCTCAGAAAACTTGCCTCTGTATGCCCAATTTAAAGACAATATTGAGTGTCCCTAAAAAATGACAGGTAAGTTGTAGTACCCAAGCTTTGATTGTGGACATATTGTTAGTAATGAGATTCTAATTAGATTTTGATACTTAAGCCTGGTGTGAGCAGGGTCAGTCTCTTAATCGTGTTAGACTTTGAAGAGATTATGAGTGACTTTTTCCTCCTTACAGACTCTGTACTAAAAGCTGCCTCTAACTAGATTGCAACACTAAGTCTAACTTGATAAAACATTGGCACATTGCTGTATTAGCTATAAAATCACACACACAATTTTAGTCATTTTGTAACCCCATAGCACTGGTTCTAATATGAAAAAGAGTACCCTAGACATAGTCCTACAAGAATAATCACTAGAACAATAACTATGTGTAATCACAAATGTCCAGTTAATCAAGCACTGTGAATTCTAACAGTATTCATTCTCTCTGCAGACTTCAGTGATAGAATTAATGTAGAAATAAAGATACCTCTAACTTAAGTCTCTGCACTTGTTGCTTCCATGTAGATCAGAAATAATGGTAGATTGCACCTCTGTCACTTCTACTGTCATTTTGGTTCTAGCTTTGTGCAAAAGGGGGATTCCAGGAAAATAAGCACCATTCCTGGTATTAGAGGAAAAGTAAAGGGAAGGGGAAAGTGCAAGGATTAAAATGCATCACCCTGCAGGGCAAAAGTACTTGTCTTACAGCCATGACACACATTTCAAGTAACTAGATGTGTCTGACACAGTTTTCAACAGGAATCACATTTATTCATGTACTTTAAAAGTTAACATGTGCTTTAGATCAGAGCCTGTACTTTGAATTAATGTCCCTGGTCTTGTATATAAGTTTACACCTATGGGAGTCAATAAGCCTTCAGAATGAAAGATCCTTTACTGTTACAGAAAGAATAACTTCTTTTCTCCAAGGCCACTATTCTGGGCTGCCATTGTACCCAAGATACAGCCACTGCAGGAAGGCAGAAGGAATTCTCTGCATGAGATGGCAGAAGATGCAAACATCAGAATCGGATTTAGACACATTGGGATATAGCTATACTTCCAAGACAATGTCATGTTCTTTCAGGATGTATGGCCTGAGTGTACAGATTTTGAGGCAAAACACTTCTATTCTACCCAGTGATGTGGGGCTTATGTCAGTTTGCATTAATTACTGACACAACAGCTAGCAGAAAGAAAAAAATAGATCAAGGATGGGTTCTCCCTCCAAACACAAGGAGTAAATCAGGCCTGTTTGAGGGATCTGTTTTTAAAATCTGGAGGAAAACCCCCCCAGCACTGTAGAAACAATGCACTACTCTGGGAACAATATAATTCCTAAGCTTTACACAACTTTAGCTTTAGTATGTGAAGAACTAGGCATGGGAGTTAAACTGAATCCACCTAAAAAACAGGCTGGAGTAAAGCTTATTTGCTTTTTATTTTCAGTATGTTCATTTTAGTTCCTGGCCTGCCTGACCACTTCAACAAGCTCTTTTGAGGTGAAAAATATCTCTGTAAATGCGAGCAAGTTGAAAATGGTAATGAGCGGAACCCAACCAAACACACTTTTATGAAAAACAGAGCTGAAGCCACTCTGACAAGACAAGAGTTGTGCTAGTTTAAAGTCCATAAACAATAAACAGGGCCACGCTTCACCCCTAGCACAGCAGCCTCTGAGGAAGCTAATTGTACTTGTCCTTGAAAGAGAAAAGAGCAGCTAAGCCACAAAGAGTTACATTGTGGGAACAGCTTGTATGGACCCTGGTGAAGGACATGAAAGGAGCCAACTAAAAATACATTGAGTCCTGAGTGTAGCCAGCTTATTTTGATGGGAACTATTTACATATTCCATTTAGATCTTTAATGTTTCTGTAGTGAATTTTGTTTTGGGTTGGGGTTTTTTTAAGCCTCAGCAATTGATTCCTTATTAACTGGGGTTTTTTAATCTAATAGAAAGGAAATAAAATGTTTTATCATAACTGAAAATTTAAAAGCAAGATCAAAAAAATGCTACACTGAGGAAATTGTTTCAGACACGTGACAGGAAAATCCTATGTATTTGGCAATCTACAGCAGGCAAGTTGAACCAATATTATATTCATATGACTTGCTACTTTGTTACCTATAAAAACTCTTGAATTTAGAATTTATGCCTGTCAATTTTAAGATGTAATTCTTATAATCCTTACTGTTGCTTGCGGATTGAGAGTGGGCATTCTATAGAAGTAACTGCCTGACCCAACCAAAAATGAACTCAAACAAACAGATTACAAGAAACTGAAGAGCAATAATCAACACCAGTTCATAAGGTTCTTGACTTTGGATTCTTTATTTCTTTTTCTATTTCTACAACCTGTTTTTCATTCACATGCTCTGCTAGAGGCTGGTTTTTCCTCTTGTTGACATACATTGTAGGGGGCTAAGTCAGAGAGGAACCACATCTTTAGCATTGGCAACATCAAATAAAATACATCATACACATGTGTGATGTGACTTGTATGAAGTCACATGGAAATCAGCATTTGTGTAGGGAGGTTCACCTCAGCTGCTTTGTTTCAGCTTGCTGAAGAGAAGAGCTTTTCAAAGGTATCATTCCTTGAAACTTAAATATCAGGGTTGTGTTGAACTTTCACTCAGATCCACTGCCCTGACCTCCTGCAGCAATACCAAGGACAGGTCAAACCCATCTTACAAAAATACGAAGTTGTTGTTTCCCTTGAACACTCCCTCTAAGACTTAATATGGCCCATCCTCTGCACTATGACAGCTATGGTTTAAATCCCTCCAACACTTCACTGTGAACCTTGGAGAGTGCCTTATGTCTGGAGGGAAATGGACAATATCATGTCCTCCTGGCAGTAGTATTTTATTGCAAGAGAAGAAGCTACATCAAAAAGCCATTTGCCAGCCTGGAGCTGGCAGGCAAAATATGTGCTGAATTGTCTGCTTTGATTCATAAAAATCATCTTTTTATGAGGACTGACTTTGCTGGACAGTTAAATTCTATGTCACATCCAGTGCTGCAGTTTAAACAGGCAAAACTTGTCACTGCTGCCAACAGGCATGGCCTCATCCACTGCCACATGGCTGGACAACTGCTTGTGCCAGCACAAAATGGACAGAGGTAGAAGACACAAGAAGCAGCAGGTGAGGGCAGGCAGAATTGCTTCCAGGAGCAGTAGCAAGCCATAGCAATTCAAAACCTTTCATGAAATTTGAGCTGATTTGAGCTGAGAGGAATGCTGAGCAAGAATTAAATGGTTATATGTGTATTTGACAGTAGAAACATAGGCAGCCCTGAGTTTGGTGAAACAGGTGAGTAGTATCCAAGCAGTGGGTATTTATGCGTCAAAATGGTAACTTGATGCTAACTCAGAATATCCTGCCATAGGCTCTGTCTCCCTTCACCTAGAAAGTTAGTGGCCCAACTGCTATTTTCCTCTTCTAACGGTTCTGTAAAACCACCTTTTTTGGTGAGATAAATCAATTTTTGTTTTATTTGTTTAATAATGAGCGAGATTTATACAGCATACAGTCCCTACCTCTCTCTCTTACATTTCTGTTAACATCATAGACTCACTGGCCTGTTGCATGACTCAGCCCTCTGAAAGGCTGAGACCTCTGCCTGAGGCCTCTAATGTTGTTGTTAACCCATTATCAATTCCATCGCTGTGGGCCGTGGACACTTCTTGAAACAGAAATGTTTCAGTAGTGACATCTATATTATTGACATTGCCAGGGAATAGCAGAAATCATGGCAAGCTGGAGAGTACTGATGGCTATCTTGGGAGTCCCATGAGTGAAGTGACAGGGAACTCAGACAAAGCCCCGTGCACAGAACAGCTGGGGACAGCTCCCATTGCCACAGAACTAACCAGGGACATGTTTACTTTTGAGGCTGTCCTGTTTGCTCAGCCTTTCACCCAGGTCTCAGCTCAGCTGTAGCCCATCACACACAGTAAATGCAATGGCTGGCACTTCTTGAATCACTCAGACAGGCTCCCTTCAGGAACTGACAGAAGAAATGAACATCAGGCCTGCCAGGAGTAAGCAGTGTCTGCTCAGGCTGGCAGGCACCTTCCCTGGCTAGAGGAGATGTGCCCTTAACGATACGGTTCCCAACAGCAAGAGGCCTGCCTGCAGTATTTCAAGAGTAGAAAGATAATTTTGGACAGATGCTGCCAACCACAGGCTCCATTTGTCAGCTGTCCACTGGCAGGTCGCATCCTGTTCAGAGAGCGCCTGAGTTTGAAATATAGAGTGTGACTCCAATGGGGAATTTTCTTCCAAAACCCATCATCTACTGGACAGTGCTGTGGGTCTGGCTGTGCTGTCTGACACGGGAAACCCAAGGCAATGGGGAACCGCTCCCCAGGGTAAAGCTGCACTTTGTATTGGCAGCATCTGCCTACAAATGACCTGGACCAGCTGCTGTGCAGGGGGATAATTACCCCAGAACGGAATGAGAACTTTTGACCTCCTGAGCACAGCATGAGGCAGCTTTTCCCTTCCCAGGGGAACTACTGAAGAAGCAAACATTATCACGGATGACGCAGATCAGAAAATGAGAAATGGGGACAGGAGTGGAGGATGCGTTGCTTAAGGGGAAATCTTTTAACTCATCACGTTTCAGTTGCGGTCAGTGCCCCTATTACCCGGAGAAGCGCTCCTTAACGCACAGCTCGGACAATCCCGGCCGGCCGCCCGTTCCCAAGGAACCTGCGGATCCGCCGCCGGGGCCGCGCCAAAGGAGGCGCCCGCGCGCCCTCTGGCGGAGAGCGGCGGCCAAGGCAGGGCCGTCCCGGGCCGCTCCGGGATCGGGGGGCGCAGGCAACGGCAAAGCAGCTTTGTGCTCCCAAAGGGGTTTTTTTTACGAATTAATTATTAAAACTGTACCGTTGATGCTTTAAGTGTAAGTTTCTTTACTCACGTGTGAAACGCTTAAGTCATCTCCATCATGTTGTATTTTAGTTGCCATGTTCTTAATCTATTTACCAAAAAAAGGTCTTAGTTTCGGGACAAGAATGGAAGATGACTATTCAGGTACCCTCACGGAAGCTGACTCAACTTGAAATTACTTCTTCCAGTAATGTTTTTGTTAAGACAACCTTTTCCATGGTACTTCCAGTTTTCATTGCTGTGTACTCCTCCACTCTACACTTGGGCATAAGCCAAGTCTGAGAGGAACTTGTTTTGAACCTTCTGTATGTAGTGACGGCTTACAGAATTGGACCCTATTAAAGCCTTAGGGGCTACACAATCCTGAATTAGGGTGGGTTTTTCAAACCACATTGCATGTAATCACCCCTGAAAACCTAATCCAAAGTTAGGGGATTCACTTGGTTGCTTTGATGTTAAAAACAGAATAAAGGCATAAACGGATTACTTGGTCAGGTAACAGATGGCACTGAAATCCTTTTGTGAGGTGGAGTTATGCCATCCAATTGCATAAAATTTCATTAGGAGGAACTGTATGCATTTCTCAGCATGCTTAAATTAACTACATTCAGTAAAAGAAATTCAGTATCTCATAGTTAGACCTTACAAAAGTCTGAGGAGCAAATAAGTTTTCTTAAACTTTATTACTCCTATAAAAGAATGTTTGCAAACAGGTGTTAATTATCATGATTGCTGTATACTTGCACTCTGTTACTCTGAAGATGTAAAAATAATCTCTACAAATAACACACTATTTACAAATAATCAGGCTTTATTCTTTCCATTGGTTTGAAAATGTGAATTTTTGCTTTCAAAAAAGCAAAAACTGTTATTAAAAAAATACCCAGTAGAGAACAAACCCCTTCATTATTTCCTCACTCTTGTCTTGCAGGGATCAATACCACCCTGTTCCTATCAAGTATGTCCTTTACAGAGAGAACAAACCAGGCTTTAACTATAAAACTTTGATGAACAGCATTTTTTTATTATATTATTCAAGATAAAAGCCTGGATAGTCTCTTGGATGAACTGGTCATGCTGTGAAACACCCAGAAGCACCGTTTTAACAGTGTTGACAGAACCAGCACACCAACCCTTGAGAGCACACGGGACAGAAATGAGTCAATGCATCCCAGAGAGGTGAGCTCACACCTGGCCCTTGCGTGAGAAGACTGCTTTCCCAGACAGCCAGACATCTTGAGGGGGTACCAGCTTGTGTGTGTTGAATAGGCTACAGGTGCAGTTGTACCTGCAGTGTACCACATGTGGTAGTGACTGGAGTTTTTACTCACTTAGGCCACACAGCTGCTTTGAAATGTGAGCTGGCACCTCCACTGTGCAGGACCTGTGGCACTTGGGCGAGCACCAGCACACCCCCACCACCCTCCCCTTCACACGGGGGATCCAGCACTGCACAGGGCAGGACAGAGAGGCTGTTCCTACATGACTCACCATCACACACAGAATAGAGAATAAGTTCAAAGTGTATGCAACATTTTATTGAAAAAATACGAATGTTCTGTACATAAAGTACAACTTAATGGCCTTAATAAAATCTCCAGAGACTTATTGGTTAATATAGGTCTTCTTTTCTTCTTCTCCCTCTAAGGGAATAAAGCATACAATGAAGCAGCAGGTCCCCTGTACTTGTGCAAGTGCAATCCCATCGCTGTGCGTGCAGCATAGCACCTCTACACACGGGACTCCAACATGCTCAATGTACTTTGATGGATGGTCTGCAAGAAATTTAAAGCATGGAAGAACTGCACAGGGCTGGTCCTTCGATCCACTGATGATTCAGAATTTATTGTGAGATCTCTGTTTTCCTAAACAGTCTGCATCTGCATATCCAATATTTCTGACAAATAAATACAAAAATAAATAGGGATCTGGCCTCACAGAACCTGAAGTCTCAGAAGCAACACAACTTATAGCAAGCTACATACATAATTTCAACTATATTAACATAATTTATTTAAATCTCTATCAATAAATGTATTAAAAGTATAAATTCTTACCCAATACTGAGAGTTTAGATCTGGAAATAAATCCAGAAAGAGAAAGCTTTTTCAGTCCTCTCTTACAATTTAGTGTGCTCTAGAAAATGCTTTATAGTTGAACTTCAGCAGAAACTAGCTGCTATACAATGTACTTCTATCTCCCCAACCTAATAGAAAAAGCTTTTTAAATCTTTTTACAGTAACTGGCTTTCATGTCCTAACTTTACATACAGTTACTAAAAATACTGCACGTAGCAGTGCTGACTAAAAATAGGTTTAGTGTTAAAACTACATGCACAAATGCTGGAGTACCAAAGCAGAAACTGAATAATGTGGCAGCTTCACAATTAATTTATGTTGCAAATTGGATGGTGAAACACATAACTGCAATCCCAAAAGATATGTATGTTGCAAATGGAAAGACAATGAATGGGACTGGATGAGGAGAAAGTTAGGCAAAAAACCTTTTTTTCTTCTCCATTTAAAACTGGAATGTTCATTATCACCAAGAAGGTAACTGTAGACCAGCACTAGAAGCTTGTAAATCAGGAGTAAATGGTGATGACTTCTCGGCCTCCACCTCTGACGAGTAATACTCTCTCTAGACCCTCAGTCAAGACCTCGAGAAACTCCATGTCTGTTTCAGCACAGTCAAGGACAAATGAAATAAAACCCCCAAATATACAGTGATTAGCCCTTGTAGTGGGTTTATGTGGCAAGGCTTCTGTGAGATGAGACCAGGGGCTGCCTCCATGTTGGACAGAGCCACTTTCATGCAGCTCCAAAACAAACTGCCTAAAGCTAAGCTAAGCCTGTCAACGATGCTGGTGGCACCAGCTCACAACATCACACTCCCTCCCATGCATATTGAGTGGTTTTCAGTCACAGTGGCTCAACCTCTCTAAGGAGGCATGGAGGAAGAAGCATCCTCACCCATAATCTCAAGTTTTGAAATCTCTTCTGAGCTGCAGTAGCTGTAGTTGAAACTCCCCTAAGCTAAGAGGAATGTTTCTACCCTTTAGTGTGAAACAGCTGTTACAACTACTAGTACTATCTAGATTTAGGAGAAAACAACCATTTGTTCTGTGATTTGTGACTTTTTTTTTTTTGACACAGGCTAAATTAATAAGGCTTAAACCAAGGCTGAAGAGCAGCGGTGGACAACAAACTGCAATACCAGAAATCTCTCTCCAGCTCACAGCCCTCAGCTCTGACCTTGCTTAGGGGCATGGTACAAGTATCCCTTTAAGTACCAAAATACTGTGAGAGTTTGAATTCTAATGCTGCAGTGCCTGTGATATTCCCTTCTCTTTCAGGACTTCCTGTTGACTCACGTTCAGAAATTGTTCTGCCCAGAGCACTGGCTGCTGTGAATGCCTTCTTAAATATCTGCTATATCCATGATTGAGAATAAAATTAAATAAATACATAAATAAAATCAACTAAAAATTTAGACAAGACTCAATTCAAACCTACAAGGCTTCCAGAACAACCAGTGGCAACTTTTACTTTAATTACTATACAACAGCCACAATCCAGTCACCTCCACTCAGTGGACACTTCATCACATACTACAGCTCCACAGTACAGCTGGCAAAATGAATTCAAGAGCACAGGTTAAAGAAAGACCTTCTGTGTGGCCCAGGCCTTGCCTGAAAGGATACAGTTTTCATCCCCATCAGTATTCTTTGGAGGACCAGGCATGTTGAGGAGCACAAGTCTGGCATCATGGGATCTATTTACAATAACTTCATTTAGTTTCACTGCTGTGTGCATCCTTCGGACATTAGACTGGTTCCTGCAGAAAAAGCACATTCAGACTTTCTGTTACAAACATGCCTCTGAAAATTGATCCATTGAAAAGGCCTTTAAAAGCATACCTCAAATCCCCTAAATACCCTGTAAAATATCAACCCAACACATAGCAAATTTTTTCAAACTTAATAATGAAGATACAAAAGAGATTTCAGAGTTCTTCAGGTACAGCTAGTCCATTGGTAACATCGCTGGAGTCAAGTCACCAGTTTACAAAGTTACATTGCTCTTCAAAAGCATGTTTTATAAAGATGATTTAGTCTTGCATAAGAAGTTAAAACACAATTATACAAGGGCATATGCTCTTTGACAACGGACACTTGTGACTGCAGAGCCTTCCCTTAGGGCAGCCCTGTCCAGAACCCCTCATGCCCATCCATGGCAGCACAGGCCACGTAACTCTCCAATTCCAGTGCCAGAAAACTCTCTCTCAAAGACATCAAAGTAGAAGACTGGCACCATTGCAGTCCACACTCCTCACGAGTGTGCTTCCCTCTGTGTTGAACAGCAGTTGGCACCTCCAGAGAAAGCCTGGTTTACTACAGATTGCGATTACATGATAGTGAAATACTGGATAGCAGCCTACAAGGGGCTGGATGTATCCCTGCTATGGGGCTTTTCTGGAGTGTAATAAGGATGTTCACTTCTCCTTCCGTTGGACACTAATCCAGCTCTTTGCCTGGCTATTTACAAGAAACACTTTTACCCAGGCATCCTGAAGTTCTCAATCATGCTTTCAAACTTGAGTAGCCACTTGGTTCAAATGTTATGGGAGAGAAGGGAATAGATGCAGCATGATCTCATAAGCCTCTGCTCCTTAAGAATCCAGGCTAAGAGAGGTAATAGCATTAATTGTTCAGAATATATTAACATAAAATAACATCAGTTCGTGCAGGAACTAAACTCAAAAGCCTCCTTTGGGGATTTCAAGCCAGGGCATGTTTCCTTCTTACAGGAAATCAAACACTATTTTGGTAACATAAAAGGAAGTACAACACAGAATAAACTTATCAAAGGGAGAACATATTTACAGCTTTGAGGATTTTCCACTTGTTTTTTTTCTTCATTTTAATATATTAAAACAAGTATTAGTAGAAACAAATCAAATGGGAATCTTTGGTTTCATCAATTTGGCTTTGCATGATATGAATGAAATTCTTTAGTAACATTGCTGTTCTTCCAAATATTCAAATTTCCAAAGAAAATTTTAGATTCGCAAAGAAATAATTTACATAGACAGAAAATAGAAGATGCAGTGGGAAGAATCATGTTTATTATACTAACAGCACAATTCATCCACTGTGAATTACCTCTCTGTTACTTCATGTTCTTATTTAATTTAGAGCAAGGACACTCTCTGTCTTTACCACACCAGCTTCAGAAAGCCAGGGACAACACTGAGAGCAGATTATGTTTACAGGAAGTGAGGAAGAAACCAACAGCAGGAACCACATACTGTTATTAACTATGTATAGTTCTGGAAAGGGAATTGAAAACTGAAGGTTTGGTTTTCTCTAAAGTGGTATTTAAAACTGGCATCTCCCCAATGATTTGAAGGTGTAGGGCATAAGAAAGGGTTTGTTTTAGTGTCCAGAAACTGGCAAAAATAACATCCTAGCAGTGTTGTGGAATGAAAGCTTCTCTAAATGAGTAATGTTTCCCCCTGCTTGTGTCTTACTCTGCTTAAGAAAATACTGTCTATCCTGACATAGTTCTTGTCAGGACAATTCTCATAGTTTGTTACAACCTATTTATAATGATACCTAGCTTAAGTAGCTAATCCTGCTCTCTTTAAATCATTGCTAAGACTGCTCAACTCTAATGCCTTTTCTTCCATCATTACATACAGTTTTCCTGCTTTTAGTTGAGAAAATGGAATCTTCCCTCTCAACCATCTTAATGTACTTCTAAGTTAAATAACAAACTTACAAGTTTTCCCACTGTCTGAAAGCATGGAAGAGGAAAAAGTAGAGGTAGTTAACACCAAATTCAGCAGAATTTCTACAGTATGATTCAGCCTAAAACAGACTTGAATTAAGATTTATTAGGAAGAAAAATCTGGAACTTTGCCAAATATGCAAAACTGACTGACTGAACTCTTTGTGTAAGATGTAGGACATCAAAGAAGTCACAGGAGATTCACACATTTTTATACAAAACCAAAATAGACCTTTACTTCGAGCTCCTCAGGGGGCACACACACGATACTACAGCTGTTGTTACATGTCAGTGTTCCTTCAGCAGCAAGTCTGTCTCAGAGGGTTTTATCACACACGTATTCTATTCCAAGTCATTCATCACCATCTCCACAGCTCCTTCCTTTCTGCTTTAAACATCCACACCATACATTAGACAGTGAAGCTATCAGTCTTTTCTTTAATTCTGATTAGATCAGTGAAATTATCAGTCTCGTGTTTTACTGAGGTATCTGGGACACGCGAGGAAAGTTGCTAGAGGGTTGAACAGCTCCAATTTGAAATGTGATTATACCAAGTAAAATATTGAGGGATGTGTGCCACATTTGACTGCGTAGAGATTTCTCAGGAGGCTAACTGCTGTCTTTTGAGTAGTCAGGCCTTAGAGTTTATTGCCCAAGTCTAAACCAAGGATTAGGAAACAAAAGACAATAAAAGCACTGCACATGTAGAGTTTCAGGAGGTGCAAGGTGTTGACTTGGACAAGACTTACGGCTTAATGCTGATGAGATCTCTGAAGCTTCCCACTGCACTGCCTCGGTTCCGCTTCTCAGCATCACATTTCTCTTTTGTCCAGGTCATCTGGATATTCTCAGGAACTGGGTCCCCCTCATCTTCTTCATCCGAGTAGAGGCTCTCCAGACGTGCTATTGAGTGTCTGTCCTTTACCAGCTGAGCCTAGAGGGCACATGAATGACAAGGTGAACTCAGAGACTTTATGCTCTCTTGTTCTCTTCAAGCAATGAAAGACTTTTTGTTCCATTGTATCTTTTATTTTGTCCAGTCAATTTAGCCTTTAAAACAGCTCTAATACCAGGCATCTGCCATAGCCAATAATCTTACATACCAAACTGACTTTAAACAGTTTTGATGGGTGTAAGCCGTGCAGAATTTGGACTGACAGAGGCCTGAATCTATACAAGAAAAAAAAGTCAGTCTAGCTCACATCATGACATGGTCAGAAACAACAGACAAGTCTGACTCAAAACTGACAACAAAAAGGACGCTGGGCAAACACATGCAGAAATGTGAGATGATCTGCTCCTTTCATAGCTACATGTCCTCTAAGTCCAAGCTGGAATGACATCTTCAGTAGGAAAACAGGATATACTATAAATTGAGACAAATACCGGATATCCCATATAAAGAAAAAACAAGAACTAGATGCGATTTTGGGGAACAGAAAAGCTACACTAGAAGTATTTCCTTATATCTTTAGAACACAGGAGATAAATTTAAACAGCAGCTATGTAATACACTACTAGGAAGGAATTTTTTTCATCCCCCTCAGCAGCCCAGACCGAAGAACCACAAATGACATACCTCCCTTTCCCGCTCGGTTTTTGTCAGCCTCATTTGCCTCAGCATCTGAGATCTCTGCTCCATCATAAGAGTTCTCTCATAAGTATATGCTGAGATATCACTATTGTGCTGCAGAAATAAGGACAAATATTGTGCTTGTAAACAAGTCATAACCAAACATCATCACTTGTGTAATAAAGCAAAAAATGGGTTCGATTCCCTTACCATTTCTACCACTTCTACCTCTGCCTCTATTCGGAGCTGATAAAGGAAAGTAGCCAAATCCTTCTTCATCTGGATGCTGTTATCATCCATCTGAGCTACAGTAAAAATTCTCATTTTGCATTTTCTCCAAACCTGGTGAGAGAACACAAACTCTCAGTATTTGAACCCATAATATTCTGCTCTACGAAACAAACTTAGCAATATATCCACTCTCATTTATCAATATGGGCTCTACTACAGGACCTTGGTTCTTCAAACTACTGCATGCAGAAATAGGTAGGTGACATTCTCTGACAAGCTACTTACTTTGTGCTGTTTGAGAAGAAAAGGAAGCAACATCAACATGCCTCCATCATGCACAATCCACCACACATCAATGTTGCCTTCGTTGTAACGCTCATGGTTGCTGGGATAGAAAGACACGTTTTTGGGAACCAGCAGAGCCAGGTGGGCTGCAGTTGTACAGCGAACAGTACCTGCCCAAAAGGGGAAGAACACAGTTACTTCCAATTCTGTAAGAGTGATCTATTGTTAAAAAAAAATGTTACTCACTGAGCAAATGTCAGCAAACCATGAAAGTCATTACTTAAATAAAGAAAAGTTTGTACAGCAAGGCTTGCATAGACAGGTCAGTCCAAATGGCAAAGCCAGGATAAAGCAGACTCACAGGAACACAAGCCATATTTCACTTTTGAAATAAAACCAGCAATCCTCAAATCTAAGTGTGAGAAGAAACCATCTGCCCTTTTCTGATTTGATTAAGCAACTGGACCATATAAGAAGGAGAGGGATAGAGGCAAAGAGTGTTATTCATTAGTGAAAGAGAAGTTAGAATCAGTGCCAAGACAGAGATTATCTAGGAAACAAATTATACCTTTCCATAAAAGTAGCATCTCTCAAATCCATAATTTTTTAACTATTCATTAGACACCTGAATTTTAGCTGCCAGATTAATCCTTGAAAATCTTTCTTAGATCTTTTACCTAAAGAATGTGGCAATTCAAACAGAGCAGTTTTGTGAAAAATTATCTACTTCAACATCAATACTAGAAAAAAAAGACTGCAACTCCAAAGCAATTTTACAAGGATTCTGTTAAAATCCCCTATGTGCACCATGCATATAATAAACGTATCTGTTCACAATGTCTGATCACACAGAATCTTTAAAGCTCACCTATAAATGTCTTCCAAGACCTTGGATCTTCACTTTGCCTCCAGCCATAGGGCCATCCCAACACCACAGTGTTATGCTTCATGCCACCCAGTCCACAGGACTGGATCAAGTGAGCAATTCCTTCTCGAACTTTATTGGCTACAACAACTTGACAAAATCCCTTAACCTTCTCAATTTCCATCATATTCTTAATAGTCTGCCAGAAAGACAAGGAAAAACTTCAGAACCAAAAGGAGCTCCTAGTGTTTTTCAATCATGTGATTACAATGTAAATTCCTGGTTCACATGTCCATAGGTAAAACACATTTCAATGCAAAGTTCTGCTCATCTATAATGAAGCAATAGATAAAATACCCACTAATTGTGTGCAGTACTTGTTTAAAACACAGTTTCCTTCCAAATAATCATTTCTAATGGATTAAGGTAAGGGGTTTTTGGTTTGTGCTATCATCTCTTATTCATAGTAGTAGTTAGCGATATCTGTGTTACTAACTCACTTTCCATTTTCTAATCCTGTAACAGTCACCTTTTTAAACTGAAGGCCAGTTGGCTTCATGTGGATTTCCTGTTTCAGATTCCCCTGTAACATGCTGTGTTCATACTAAATTTACAAATATGAGCACCATACCCCACACATCTGTCAAGCATACCCTTTATTTGTTTAAAAACTAAAACTTGGTCAACACATGGCCCAGCAATTAGTTTGCCTTTTGCAACAATTTTCCTATATAAAAAGTCTGGGGAAGAAAACATATGCTGATACCATACAGGGCTCTGATATCATGTTTACACAATAAGGAAGACTAAATAATTTATTAACAAATTTTCAGGACCATCCTTCAATGCTTTTAGTAATAAATTTATCAACACACTAAAAAAGAGCATATTTGTTAAGTTTGACAGTTACTGAAATGCTACTTGGGATGTTCAGAAAGCTAAATAGCCCTCTTCCCTCCATTAAGAAGCATACAGAAATTTCCATAGTAAATATTTCATATAAATGAAGATAGTTCTATGCAGTAAGGCTGCTTATACAAGCTGTGAGCATTGATCTTGCATTCCCAAAGCCACAATTGGCAGCTAAAACATTTTTGCAAGTCCTTTACTGAACAGTTATAGTACTGCTCAACTAGTCATATATTCCATAGAAGCCTTATTAACATGCTTTTTTCCATGTATGATTAGGAAACAAAATTTCACATTACCTGCCCAATCACCCCTTTTAACTTCAGGAATTTGTTTAAGACACTGACCTGTTCAGCAGCCTGGGCTTCTCCATAAGTTTCCAAGAAATTCCCTTGGATCACTGATCCTATGATAGTCAAACCTTTACCAGCTTTCAACTGGGATGCAAATGTTAACAATCGAGGATATTTTACATGCAAATCTTCATCAAGTTTCAGAAGCACCAGCAACTGAGGCCTGGAGAAAATAAAAAAGGCAATGCATTTTTAACTAAGTCTTTAAAAAACACACTTATAAAAACCTGCTTCTTCATCACTTATATTGTGCTTGAATATTAACTCTGAAACATTCTTATGTATCTCACAAATTAGATGGCTTTTATTTAATATTTTGTTTCTCTTCAGTAAAAGCAGATGTGAAATACTGTGGGAATTCTGCTCCTGCATTGTGTTGACAGCCATAAAACCCATTGATACACCTAGCTTAAGAAGCCTGCATTTGTGTTTTATTTACAGGCTTGTTTTTCGAGGCTCTTTTAAATACTACTAGAGCATGCAGTATGTGTTCACACTGTAAGGCTGCTCTTCCAGATCTGTCTGGATACGTCTGTATTCACAAACCTGGCACATAGAAAACATTTTCACCTAAACACAGATCCCACCTGCCTTCTGTCCCTTAAGATGTTGCTACATGTCAATTAAATTATTTTATGCCTTAAGTTACGGCTGAGCAAGAATAAAAAGATTCTAAAACTCTGGTAGATTCCTAGTCCTCTTATTCAGAATCCAAGAGTTGTGTGCCGCCCAGCCGAGGGGAGAGTTCTTGTCCAGTTAATCCGTTTACAATACAAAGTCAGAGGGAATAATGTTGGCCACTGTTTCAGTTTCCTGGCCTCTGGATCTCTGAATTCAGAGGTCCATTTCTGAATTCACCAATTTGGAGTCCAGTTAAAGATCCCAAGGATATATGAATGGTCTGCTCACACAGGGTCCATACAGTAGTGCTTGGCAGCAGCAGGGCAGCTTACTGCAGACTCAACACTTCTTAACATTCTGGGCATTTAAATTCATTCACAGACCAAAAGCATCTTGTTTCGAGTCCAGTTTAATTCCTTAAGTGTAAGTAGATAATCATGACAGTGCATTTGATTAGTCTGAGGTGAGTACCTCCAGTTCTTTGTGTGTGGAGGGCCCTCCTCCAGCCTGAGTAAGGCATATCTTGCTGCACTGAGCGAAAGGCCCCGGATACCATCACCCCACTCCTTCTCTGCACTGTGAAGAAAACACAGTTTAGCCAACTTACAGTTCCATGAGCATTTAACTGCACACTTACAGTCAGGCTACAGAGACATCAGTACCTTACAATGAGTTTAATAACGTGATAAATATACATGCAATGAATGCTGTGTATTATTTGTACATAAATGTCCGTGATACCACAGATCACTTGGGAAAAAGGCAAATGTTTCAGTCAAATATATACAACACCACCACCATTCTGGGTTTAATTTGTAACCAAACGTCCACTATGCAGAAAGCTTCCCAAACATATACAAACATCTGGCACTTCAATACCTGCCTTTGTTAATATTGGATGGAGTCAGCCTGCAGTATTGCTGTATAACTTAATTTGGCTTAATAACTATCTCAAGCAACCCAATGTGCAGATTCAGCTTTTCAAGGACTGCTCTAGACGGACCTTTGCATCAGATAAAATAGAGTAAGATGTCTGCCATCAGCTATTCTGGTCCTGAAGTAATCATGTGCAGCAGACAGCAGGAAGATAAACCCAAGCAGTTGTGTACTTCCTGTGACTCAAGTTTCACCAAACACTTTTAGAGACTTAAAACCAAAGTACTTCATAGGCTTTTGTTTAGCACTGACACAGTTAAACAATGAACAAAAATGAACTAATAAGGAAAGACCTTTAAGTCATCTCTGTGCGATTCCTTCTGCAAATGTAAAGACTAGAAATAATTCATTAAAAAATAGATCAAATATCCCTTCCTACCCTTTTTTATCCAGTTAATACTTACCCTTGGTATTCAATGTACTTGTAAATCATGCCTGCAATAAGCATAGCTACCAAAGCATAATACCAAGATGAAATAAACATCAGGGCCAGGCAAATACTCATGCCTAGAAATGAGAGGGCCCTAAAAGAAAAAGCAAAGGTATGAGTAATTAATGGAGCAGAAAAGCTCAAAAACAAGTCAATTACACTCTTGTTTTTTGTTCTTTAAACTGTTCTAAACTGACAGTGAAAGTAAAGCTTCCAATGAATCTTTCCAGTCCCCATCAGTTTTAGTATCCTGCTGTTGAAATTAAACTCTCGTGCCATTACATATCTGCGTCTGGTCACTAAGAGTATTATGTCAACATACTGCCCACTGCCCTCATGGAGAGGGTTCTTCTCAAGCCCTCCCTGCAGATGACAGACTCAGCCCTTTGCTTACCAGTGATAGTATTTGAAGCGAGGCCGCCAGTTTGGAGTTCGCAGAAGTGTCTGTACTGCACATGCCAGATTAACAAAGAGGTAACACATCAAGAAAAACCTGCAAAAGCAAAAAAAGTGCAAAACCCTTTGGTACACACATTTATAGATTCTATCACATATAATTATATGATTGATTTATAGTCAAAATCCAGCTGCTCTGTCTCACAAGCCCCTGATTTTTATTAGCCTGAACTATCAGTCTAAAGCAGTTAGAGCAAATTTTAATTAGATCAACCTAGATCTATTCACAACATCAATGTTGTCTTTGCTCTGTGATAAAAATGTGTTCCCAAGCCAAATAAAAATATACTAAAAACCTGTTTATTCACAGTATACTCCAGAGCACAAACAAATGGATTTATATGAGAGCCTGAAGTCAGAGGATTCATAGAAGTAATGAAAGTAGAACTCAGGCTCCAATAATTTGGTTTGTTTAAACTATGGTTCTGAAAGACAACTAAACTAGCAAAATTCAAAAGAGTATTCTCTTAGCCCTCTTACCCCCTTAGATAGCAACCAGTCTGTTTCTTACATTGAGAGAATGGGAGCCACCATGTCAAGTGAAGCAATAAGGATTCCCAGCTCAGCAATCAATGCTGTTAACAGAAGAGCCCATGTTGGTTCACCATTGGCTTTTCCATGACCAAAGATCTGAAGAAACAGATCATATCACATCATAAACAGAAACATCTCTTTCAAGCATTTCTTAAGGTTGTAACGGAAAAAAAGCAGATTACGTTTTTAAAAACATTAGTAATTCTCCTACATGCTTCCTTCTTTAGAGCAAGGAGTTAAATTATTCTAATGTCTTTCTGAGCTTCACTGAATAAGATGTTCAGCTTCTTAATAAAAATCATATAACATCTACTCAAACTCCTTAAAAGCATTCCTTATTTTTAACAAAAGAAAAAAGGCATCAGAATAAAAAATATTAACCCACACATCAGTGCTGGGCAAACTAGAGAAAAGAAATCGGATTTCCGAGAGAGTAAAGTGAAGCAGCTGGTCAGGCAGCGTGTACAGAAGGTGTTTTTAAGGGGCACAAACCCAGAGGAAAGGAATGATGTTGTCCTTGGCGATGGCCTGCAGCAGCCGGGGGGCTCCGGTGAGGCTCTGCAGCCCTGCCCCACAGGTGGAGAAGAAGGATCCTATCACAATGACCCAGGGCGAGGGCCACGACAGGGTGCCCACCACCAAGTTCTTGTTCACGGCGTCGCCATACCTGCCGGGAGGAACGGGAGGCGCTCCCGTGAGACTCGCGTTTGGGCTTTGGGGTCACTTTCAAGGTGGCATTTAAATATTGTTAAATATATGTTCTAAAGTAATCAACAATCTGATTTACTTTTGATACACAGATAAAAAGTGTCTGCAGCCTGCTTTCAACAATTTGAAAACTTTCTTCCATTATATGCATATTTTAAAATACTTGGATTATTATCACAACATTATTTCTCACTTTCACCTAGAAAAATACAGGAATTAAAACACAGGATGGAAAATCTGAGGGAGCCATACCAGAAAACATCCCATACAACATTCCCAAAACATTGTTTACAATTTACATACAAATACGGTAAAAAAGGCACCCAGAAGTAAAAACTAAAAAAAAAAAAACAAAAAAACAAGGAGGTGGCAGGCAGACAGAACCTACTCCGAAAAAAAAAAAAAAAACAGAAAAAAAATGGAGAACATTAAGGCAGTAAAACTTACTTATCTCTCAGGACAACACCTTCTATGCAGGCTCCAAATAATAATACACAACTGAAGTCTTGAGGACAGAGTGTGCTAAGGAAGTACGACTTATTTAGACATGGCAGATAAAAGTATTGTGGAAAGCACTGTATGTGCCTCCAACCCACAGCATGTGCACTGCAGCATCTCCACAAGTATGTGGTAAAGCTGTGAGAAGATTAATGTCTCACTGCTCACATATACCTTCACCTTTTAATATTTAGGTGGCAACGTTGTTCTTCTAAGTTTCAATTTTAAAAAAGATATTTTTAAATGTTATGATAAAGGAGATAACTTCAAGTGAAACGTTTTTATACTAAAACATCAATTTAATCTTCTGCTACTATAGAAGAGAAGCTGATATTAAAGTATCTTTCTTTTCTCTCCTTCTCCTGTGTCAGAACATACAGCAAACTATTACCTTGCATGTTCTTATTTTGTGGTCTCTTGATGGTATTCATACCACCAATAAGCCTTTGACTATTGGGCTTGTTATTAAACTGTACTGCTTCTGCATTAGACAGTACAAAATACCCCAGGCTTTTTGGATCACACGTTCCAGTAATGTTTTGATCATTGGTTAAATCTCAAATTCTACCCCTGAAATACAACTGTAAATTACAAAGTGTTATAAAAGGAGAAACATTTGCTCCCTTCTATAGCCTATGGTGTGAGGCTCCCACAGGGTGGCGTATGAACACCGACACATCCAGTTCCAACGAGTAAGTTACGAACTGGCAAAAGAGCTGGGGGTTGTGTCTGTGACTGTTTAATATTTATTATGTTCACAGGAAATGCTGACATCGTACAGGGTCAATTCCCAAAATAACAGCTGGGAAAGGCTGAGCTCTTAAGAAGCTGGGACAAGTGAGCTGGGATTCTGATTTACAGCTTTGGCAAAAAACAGGAATGAAACAGCAGAATTTCCAGGAGAGTCACTATCTCAGCCAGCTGCCCTTTGGGTGGGATTTATTCAAAAAGCTCTTCTGACTTTTCTTATTTTCTTTTTAATCTCCTGTGTCGACAAACTGTTGTTTAGGACACCAAGAGCTAGATGAAGCTGAAAGACCTTGGCAAAGCTCCTAAGCACAGCTCCTAAGCCCTGAAGAGCTGTAAAAACACTTTGGAACATCTAGTCTAATTTCTAACTCCAGTTTATCTTGTCCTAAAATGTTCAAGAGAGCCAATACTCCTTAAAGTCACTCCAAATAAAAGGCTTTCTTTTTTATTTTTTTTGAAAGGAACTGAAATTTATGAACTCTCCCATTGAAGCCTTCCCTCATATTAATCATTAACTAAAATCTAAAAATAATTATCTCCCTGTAAAGCTGTATCTTCCTGAAAAGCTACGGATCACTGTGCAGCAAAGAACAGCAATGGAAACGCAAAAGAACAGAACCTACTACAAAAAAGAGGATGGAAAATAACAGGATAATAATTGCAATTCTTTCAGCTCAAGAACTGTTGCTTTGTTGGGATTTTTTTTCCCACTGACCAATCATACTCATGCTGATAATTTGGTGACCTAAAAGCAGTTCAACAAGCCAGACACAATGTACCAGCACTCTATTAATTTTAAAAGGATACAGACTAGTGATGTGGTGACAATGGCAAGAATTGTTCCAACAGGAATGGATTTCTGTGCATCTTTGAGGTCCCCTGATCTGTTTGAACCAGCCATGATACCTGAAAGCACATTTTGGATGTAAGATCACAGGGCAGGAGGAAGCTCTGAGACCCAGGATGCCATCTCACCCCAGGATTCTCACCAGTCACTGAAGGAAAGAAGATGCCAACCAGCACCATGAAGGAAGTAGCAATATCTGAAAGCACATACAGGTGCAGGTTGTTCTTCTGGCCTGCTACATCAACAGATGGGTGATGTGCTTTCTCCAGGATCTCTCCTTTCTCCAAATAATTGCTCCATAAGTTGTCTTCAAGGTTATTATCACACCACAAGAAAGAAAAGCATGTTTCAGTTTCAAACCTGTTCTCATTATAATGGGTCTACAACTAAGGATTTCAAATACAATTTAATGATCAACACAAATGAAGACATATGCAGTTAAATGAAAGAAAACTTATACTGCATGTTTTCAAGAGAATCTGTATCAAAAAACCACAAGTATATATTAATAGTCTACAGAAGTGTAAGAAACTTATATTATTACTAAGCGTAACATTCTTTTAACTGCATACCTATTTTAACCTAAGGAAACACACTGAATATTTTTTATGAACTGTCACACCACACGAAATAGCTCAGAGAATGCAAAGCAGCAATATTGACCAGCTTTCTAGACAGAAAGCAATTTGTTCTTCAGTCAGTGGAAAAATTAAAGAATTCTATGTTTGGCATTTGAAATTTCACTAATAAATGCCAAGCCCATCTTAGAAACTAGACTGCTGGTTTCTGTGAAAATGAGAACCTTTGGCACTTAACACCTGCACAAAGCAGCTGTTCTCTGGAGTTCGTTTCAATAATGAACACTTTTCAATGATACTATAGTCAAGAGCTGGCAAAGGAGGAGATACACTATTTCTATACAAGGACTCTTATCTTTCAGGACATAATCTTAACCTGTCTAAATGGAGAGTTGCCACTATGCAGAGTTCTGAAAAAAAATTAATAACTTACTCCTCTTAGTATAATTTATAATTACAGCTGACTTCCTGCTGGAATTATGAGATGTAAAGGCAAATTTAATCAATTTTACAGCAGACAAGTACTGTATCAAGACAAAAGTGCCATCTCCTCTATTTAAAGATTATAAGAATTGGTTTTCTTTATTGAAGATAATTTTCTTCACTGTAATTATGTTTCTTTAGTTCCTCTTTCTTAACCAGCGGGGAAGAGTTCAACCCATTTCAACTGCTCAGCATGCCTCCTCCTTAATGGGAAAAAAAATATTCTACTATACCTATTAAAATGCCACTAGCAGCTCCTGGAATTCCTGCTATCTCAGAGACATTGTTATTTACAAAATATTCATCACAGTGTTCAGTGGTTAGGTTTGTAGTGTGGCAGAAGAGTTCCCAAAGCTTAGAGGCCACAGTTATGTTGTCCTTAACTATGGTTTTGGCACAAACATCAAAGTGATCTCTTGACAAAGTCCTGTTGCCCAACATGCAAATCCTGGAAGGGAAACATGAACATCAGTGTTACTGTATGTTATCAGCAAAATGAAATCCACCCTTCCCCATAGTTCTTTCATATCATGGAAAATTCAAGTAGATCTAGTCTGCCTCGTCATTTCTCACCTTCAAAATGATGGTGGTAACCGGACAAAGACTGTGTATAAGTAGCCTTTAAGGGTCAGAAGTATAATTTTTCACCCGTTTTGGGAGAAGTATAAAAAGCTACATCAATGTGATTTACTGAATTTGGTGGACTTACCTTAACCAATGAAAGGGAAGGCCACTTTTGGGGGATTTTTGTGTTGTTTGGGTGGTTTTTGTTAAAAAAACTGCTGAAGGGGAAGAAATTTGAAGAGTAAAATTCAAATTGCTAGATATTGAGAATATCTAAATGTATTTAGAATCTCAGTATCCTAGTTTCTGTGTATTAGCACTTGAATGACCCCTGATATTTTAGTTTCAGAATTAGGAACATACATTTCAACCACAATAAGCAAGGGTCTTCTTGTGAATAATTGCTAAAACCCTCCAGTGGCTGTTGTGTTCCACCCAACCATAAACATCATTTATTGCAGCACTGAAAAATTTTTAATCCAATTCTCCAAAGACAGTCCCATAAGACACAGTGATCCAATGTAACAGCTTGCTGCTGCTAGAATTCCATTCAGCTTCTCTTCCCAGAGTCAGGAAACACCCACAGGAAAAGAAAAAAGTTTCTTCCTTTTTAATAAGTTTAATTGTTTCATAGGTCTTATCACTCATTGAAGCCAGGAAAATGGAAGACACAGAGCCACTTTTGCAGGCCTGTGAACTGCTACTTCTGAGGAGCCTTCCTCTCTAGAATTAAAAATACAGTATCTAGTTCCTTCAGGAAAAAAAAAAAAAAAAATACGACCAAAGGAAGATAGGAAAAACATTCAGGAACAATCCAAGAGATGAGGAGGATGAGGCAGAGACATGGTTTTACTTTTACTGCTGTAAACCTCCACTGCTTTAAAACACTCTAATCATTGGGTCCTAAATAGAAAGGGAGCACTTCAGGGTTGCCAGTATTTAGTTATGGTCACAGCATTTTAAGATGTGAGTAATTATGCAGATCCAACTCCTCTATTCCCATTCTATTAATCTCTTGTCTGCAGTACCAGATAACACTGTTTGCATTCCTGGTAAAACACACGTATCCACACTAGTGTTGCTCCAGCTCTGAGGTTAAGAAGCTGTACTGCATGTTTAACTGCCAACATGCCAAGGAGCACAAGCTGCGTCCAGAGCAGGGCTCCTCACGTGGCAGATCAGTCTGCTCTCACACCAGGGGGACGCTTTGCTGGAACCTGACCATATTCCCACCATCCCATTCCCAAGATGTGCCCTGTTTCTCAGCAAACAGTTTCATCATACCACCAGTTTCCAGCCACGCAGGCAGCACATCATGTCTGACTGGCCTGGGGAAAACAGACCTGCCAAACTGTTCTCTACTGAGTGCCACAAATAACCCAGAAAAATTGTCACTCAAGTCTTAACAGCTGTAGGCCAAGAGACTGGATTGTCTTTGCAGGAAGTGGAGAAATGTCAGGCTCCATCAACTTCACCACAAGACTGCATTCTACTAAAACAGTTAAAGAATGTAATAACGCATTCATTTTAGCCTAAGAAACTGACGTTTGATGAGTTCTGTTCGCAGAAGCCTATCACTGTCACTATATACAACTAAAAATGTTGAAAGTAATTCACCAAAAAAAGTAGCTTCAACAATTATTAGGCACAAGTTATAAATAATCTATGTTAAACCCCAACTTCCAGACCCAGAGGCAAAGCTGTATCCCCATCTAGAAGTGCTACTCACGGAAATGCAGGTGGATCAAAGATGGATTTGATAGCTCCAGCATAAATGGACAGTATGGATATTACTACACAGGCCAAGAAGAGGGAAGCAAATTTGTTCACATATTTCACGCCTACAAAGACCACCACTGCCATCAGGATGAGGAATACAGTGCCATACACCCTCATGTTGTTTAGCATGGCACTGGAAGCATCGTGGGCACCAGAGGGATGAAAAATTGCTGCTTGTGGCACAATATATGTCTGAAACAAAAGAAAGCAAAAGCAAGCTGAAGGAACACTGGAAGAGAATTCTGTCAGGGATAATGTACCTATAACAGAAATGTAAATTACTTTCCATTTTGCAACATGCTTTTCCCTGAGAATCTTCAGTTTACAGGAAAAGTCATGTACAGTCTATGTCAGTAGACCAACTGAGCCAACTTTATCAGGGATGTGCATGTGTCTCTGATTAAGTCATACTTCCATCTATATTGTCAGAAGAACTTCTATTCTGGTTACCCACAGAGTATGCAGCTTCCAAAGGGAAGCACTAATGGTACAGAACTGGACACCAAGAAACTGGAAGCCTTCTAACCTCCTCCTGTAAACATGGATACAAATATGGGACAAGAATACTTGGGTACTTTCTATAGGTTATTTGTCTTTAAAGCAGGACTACTCCAGTATTACTCACCAATAAAATCTCAATGGCACCAAGGATATACATTGCTCCTGCAAATGTTGTTCCCAAGTAAAAGCACAGCCCTACAGCTCCACCAAACTCTGGGCCCAGTGACCTAGATATCATGAAATAGGAGCCACCAGCTAAGAAACAAGAAAAGTGAGAGCAAAATTGTAATTTATTGTTATAAATTTGTAAATACTCACAGGAAGAATACAACAGAATTATGTACTGTGTATCTGCTATTTTGAGGTCCAATTAAGCATTGTTTTTGTTAGCACAGACACAAAAGGCTCTTAAGTTAATCTTAAGACTGATACTAAGAAGAGATACTAGATATGAATTTAGGCTTTGTATACTGGATTAAGCAAATTTCTCTGGAATAAAACCCTGTTAACATCTTATAGCAATTTACATTTTAGTTTACGGGCTTTTTTTCTTTTTAGCACAAATGAGACATTTGCTAACTACACTTACCTGGGACAACACCGTTAGTGGCAATAGCACTCATTGATATGGTTGTCAGCATAGTCTGGGGAAAACAGGGAAAAGGAAGCAAGTGTGTCAACAACATTTTTTAAAACATAACTTATTTCTTGATAAAATAAAGCTGCCACTGCATACAAGATACAGTATTTCTATTTATTCTGCCTGCTATTATCTAAAAGAAAACAAGGGCAGCAGGAATTTAATCATCCAGCTGTTGAGACTTCTGTTTGGGGGATGGCCACTGCTTTATCAGGTCAAACAGCAGGTGTCTGCAGACAAAGAAAGATAGGAGAACACAGGTGTCCCTCCATCTGCAGAGCTGCAATTCCAACAAGGGCTAGTCCAGCAAAGCAGACAGCCATCACCTGGGACAAGCATAGACAACAGCTGTTTGCTGAAGGAACACGTTTTTTAAGACTGTTTCTACACTAGATACAGTTTGTCAGCTTAGAAGTACTAGCAAAGTAAATAAAAAAAATCCCACGGCTACAAACAGAGCAGAAGTGTCTGGTATAAATCTGGCTTCTCTTTACACAAACATCTACAAACACTGCCTCTCCAAGTTTCACAGAGGTTATGTCACATGCCTTGTTCTACCTAAATACTTACACAACAGCAGCAAAGTAATACAATCAGGAAGGACTGAAGGACTCCAGCCATTCCCACCATCCACGTCAGCCGAAGGAAGAGAATAACGCCAAAGATATTCTGCATGCATGGCAAATATACCCCCATCAGGGTGCCCATGCTGGGTGACTGAAAATAAAAGTTGATATTCATTAATTGAAATTATTCAAAGCACAGATAATCAGATTTTTAAATGGCAGAAACCTGAGAAAGGCAGATACATGACAACGTTGTGCTGGACTTCCACAAAACATGAAGTAAACTAAAATCATTAATTTCTGAAAAAAATGCAACTGGGTCACATTGTCAAATTTGAAGTAATTATCCTTCAGCCTTTAATATCAATTATTAAAAAGAGAACACATATTTGTTTGTTGTATTATAAATCCATAGAGATTCTAGTACGAAACCTGTCGAGTGCTGCAGATCCTGGATAAGATTGATCCTACTCTACTCCCCAGAGTTTACAAATCAGTTCCATGGAAATCACATTTTCACAATGTTACAAGTAGAAAAGATTTGGACGCAATCTGGAGACATGCATAATGTATTTTCTTCCATTTTATATATTCCATGTAAAACTAATGGTTCTACTCTTTCTTATGTTTAATGTCAGCATCAGACTCTGAATTACTTTTGGAAGCAACTGCAAAAATTCAAGTTAGTTATGAGGCTTCATAGGGTCTGCACGTGACTGACATTCATCACAGCATCCTGCAGAATTCTCCTCTGCCCAAATAGCTATTGTCAAAGGAGAGTCAGATCCAAAATAATGACATCAAAGTGCCACTGGTAAGGGCTTTATTTCAAGGAATACAAAAGTGTTCATTGCACTGGCACAGCTGGCACTAGCAGCATTTCAGAGTCTCAAATCTCTGTGGCTTCCTGCCAAGACATTTCATTGCTTCTGCTTTCTGAGGTTTTCTTTTACATTTAAAATTATATCAAATTTCAAAACACAAGGGGAATAGAGAGTGTAACTTCTAAAAGGCTCATCCCTTTTCATATTCCCTTCTATAAATAAACCTCAATTCCTATATGTATAGATAGACAGCATTTAAAGAAACCCTTGAACAATCATTCAAATGAGAAGGATATTAAAGGGAGGTAACAACACTTGTTCCAACTTGACTCCACGCAGCATTACCCAAATGTAAAAATAAATAGGTCACATGCACCTTTATAGACAAATAAGTACTGTCACTTTGGATTCATGGCTAAGGACAAGCAGGTTTTGTGTATTCTACATGACAGTCTTCCAAATGCCATGAAAGCAGGTGAGTTTTCAGCTATCCCTCCACACACCTCCCAATACCTTTGCATAAGAATTCAGTTTAGTTCAGTTCTTTCCTATTTTCTCCCCTATGTGGTCTCTGTAACTTTGCTCCACTAGTCCATCATCTTCTCCCCCTCCCTCTTAAGTGGCCTCTTACCCCTATCAAGTTACAAACTCACATCAACTACAGAGGAAGAGAAATAGTGCATTAGTTGTATAGTTGTCAGACCACTGCAGAGCAGAGCAGCCTAGGAAATGCCTGAGTGTCAGTCTACAGCCAAAACCCAAGCCACAGTATTACCAAGTTTATCTCAAGCTTTAGAGTTTAGTCTACATTTTCTTACTCTGTGGAAAAAAAATGCTTGTAAGAAAGAACGATCCACAAATACTGCTTGAACCAGCTTGTTCACAGAAATATTTAACACCAGTAATCTGCAGGGACTTGGCCCTTTTTTATAGCATCTGATCATCATTAAGTGACACTAAACCAGTGCTGAAGTCTCAATAAAATGCAATCTGAAACAAGCAGGGTATTATTATGTTCGGCCTCAACAGCAACCAAATGAAAAAACGTAACACCCTGTGCTGCATAGAGGAAATAAAACACAGACATTTTGAAGAACACTGTTTTAGGACAACCAAGCAGGGACAGAAAAATCTCGAAAACAGTCTCCGTTTCAGTGATGCAGATCATGTTTCTGTTCACTCTCATCAGCTACAGAGACATAATTTATAAAAATATTGATCTGAGTCTGAAGGACACTATTTCCTTTGTGCCAGTGTGATGGGTTATTAAAGCACTTGGCTGCAGGGCTCAGGCACATTGATCAGCAGTGACAGCTCTTACGGGTGCTCTGTAGCATGAGGACAGACAGCAGCTCAGAAATGAACTGCCTTATTGAAGATACATGAACTAATATAGTTTATCTAATTTTTTCTGTCATTAGACGGGGATATTTCTGCAGTACTGTGATTATTATAAATCTGTATTTAGAAAAGACAAATCAACCCAATTTCTACCTTATTACATAGAGTTGTGTCATTTTTACTTCATGTGAACTTAACACAGAATTCTATAAACAACATTTGATGGGTAATATGTTCATATTAAGGTGTTTTGCATTGAAATGAAATGAATTTGAAAGGGTACGGTTTGGTGGACAGGGATGTCCTAGGTCACTAAAAGATATTCACTGAGACCTGTCTTAACCTGCTCAGAGAATTAGTCACTTAGTGAAAGGATTACTTTCCTCAGTTCGTTTTTGAATATCAGATCTAGAACCTGCTCATCAGCCTTGCTCCAGTTTGTGAGATGACAATTCCAGTAAGAGACAGGCAGGTTACTTTTTGCCATGGTAGCATGGTACATAAATGCTAAGCACACCCAGTACAGGATTCAGCAACGTGTGGGTTCACAATGCTGGCACTTAAAACACACCTGCTGTGGTGTTGGGGTGGACTGCAACACTACTATACTCATGCTTAAATGGGAAGCATAAGGTAACAGTAGTGCAATGATTTAAATTCAAAGATGATTAAAAACAAATGCGTGGAAGAACCCCCTATGCACAGTTTCTGGATACCTTCAATCCATAGTCCATAGCTACTGCTTTTGAATTTTCTGAGTTTAATGGTTGTAATTATTGGCCAAGTTAATGTTCAATTGTCTTAAATTCTGCAAGATGTTTAAAATTTTATATTGCTCATGGCAAGAAAGGGAGAAGAAATTCAAACTTCAGTGATGATATTGCAGCTGATGTAATTGATCCCAGAGACAGACACGGAGGCAAAGGTTCGCTTCAGGAAACTGCAGTGTTGACACAGAAAATACTGAGATGTTAACACATACTGTCACTTTTGGAGTGGTTACCAAGCCCATTTACAGAAAACATCTGAGAACTCTGCGAACACACATTTTTGGGACATGGGAAAGCATAATTCAGGACAACTCAGTTATTAAGCCCAAACTCTCTTCTGCCATAGAAGCAAAGCTTTAACAAAGACAACAGTCCTTTTTAATGGCAGTAGACAGCCTGAAAACACACAAGCACTTACATAAATCATACCTAGATGTAGAAATATTAACACCACACCTTACATGGGTATTCTACCAGGGATTGAAAACAAGTTCTCAGTTTACTGTTATTTGCCCCATTTTTACCTTAAGAAGTTATATGCATTTGCTTTAACCAACTTTATACTACTGACCCATTGCAAATTCTCAGAGTTCTTTTTTCAAAAGAGAAGTTTACCCTGCTATTCTGGGCAGGTAATTAATATGGAAATAAACATCAGAAGTGAGCAGAACTTCCTCAGAAATCACAAGGACTGTGTCTATTGTATCCCCCTCCACGGTACTTTTGTTAGGGAAACAATCAATCTGCTTCTGAAAGTAAGAGGATGAAAATTATTTTAGATTATGCAATAATACCATATTAATATGGGATCCCTGACATGATTCCCACCAAAAGCATGCTAAAACAGAGATGCAGCTGACATTCCTTATTAGTAATGCAAAGGTAAACATTTTGAACAGATTCAGCAATTAATTTAACACCAACTACCACACAAAAGAAAATCCTAGTCAAAATGTTTAAATTACTTTTTTAATGTCAGATTGCAGAACCAGAATGCAGTTATTGCACCCAGATGACCTTCACTGTCTTGTACTGATGTCATATTGACCACAGTGTTGCAGCACTTGAGTGCACGTGGTCTCAGACAAAATTGAATTTTAAGCTTCATGCTGACTAAACAACTTTGTTAACCCAGTGTAAAACTGTGCAGAGCAAGGAGCTGGAGTGTGAGTAAGGGCATTCAGCATGGGGTAACAAGCGGGCTCCGTGAGAACACTGCTGTTTTTTCAACATTATCACTGCCATCTCCTTCTGAATTGGCTCAAACTTTGACAAGGCAGCGCTATAAAATCCAAAGAATTCAAACACTATCTTAAGTTTTTGAAAACCTTAGACAGAATTTGCAAGCAAACCGACAGGCCTGCAAGTGCCATAAAATACAACCACACCATATGCAGGTGTAGCATTAACCAAAACACCTGCAGAGGGACTGCCAGAGGAGAAGAGGAGCAGTTAAAAACTCTCTCCTGATAGAAATCTAACTACCTACAGTCAAACCCCTCCTGCTACCTAGTCATTACAAGGCCAGCCCAAATGGTCTAACCGTCTAAAGGCAGATCCTTTGGGGCAGAATTCAGTTGCCTAAATGCATAACACCAGAATGACTCCTGAGCTGCCCCAGGGTGTCCAATCTGACCTCCACCCACCACTCTAGAAGGGTGTTGTCTCCTGCAAATCCTGTGTCATACCTACTAGGCTTGTAGAGATGAGTCAGATACCACTGGGCAGCTACAACAGCTGTAGGAAAAAGCTGGGGGGTATTGTTTTGTTGTTTATTCATATCCCACTAAAAGCCCTCTTATCTAAATCCATACCAAGTGTAGGGATTTGAACTGTAGTGTGCAGTGCTTAACCACTATATCTGCCCCAACACTTGTGCAACTTCTGGTTCCCTACAGACTTCCATGTCATTTCTTTGTAACACTGTCATGGCTCCTAGTAGAGGTTAAGAAAAAGCACAAAGAAATCCAGCTCCCCAAAAATCACATAGAAAATCATCCTGTTCATCAGCCATGGAGAGAATCTTTACTTACTTTTGATACTTTCTTCTTCGATCCATCAGTACTTTCTGCTTCTTCATGTTCCTTAACACCTTGGGTAAGATTTGTGTAGTTGACCAACTTGCCAAGCAGAGATGACACTTTTGGTCGTATATCGAGTTCCTCCTGTGGAAGAAGACAACTATTCAATTTCTGCAGTTATGAAGAGAGGTTGGGGTCATGCTTTCCTTGCCATGCACCTGGAAAATCATCCAGGGAATGGCAGAGTATTTCATTGTGCCTGAACCACCACAGGAAGGATTTCCTTTTCTAACAAAAGGGCAACTCCAAGAGGAAAAGGCTATACCAAAAGGTCTGCACTGCATCCTTCACCTTAGGTGCTGAAAAGCATAATTACAGCAATAAAGAAGTCTGAGCCCTGGGACTGTAAGAAAATGAATGTGTACCTTGCACAAATCTCCAATGTCAGCTTACATCAACAGATATCCTTTTAAAAAGGTCACGTTGCCAAATAAATCAGAGGTTTAGTGATTAAACTCTACTCATTGTAGACATGCATGCACTCTAATAATTTTATTACATTTTTCAAACTGTGTCCTCTAATTCATGTGGATCTAGACAAAATTCCCAAAAGCTACATGCATGGAGGCCTCCCACCTTTACATTCATTCCATTCAACTTCTGTTTCTCAAAGAAAGTTCAAGGGGAAGAAAGAACCAGAGCAAAATCATCCCCTTCCCCTCTCTCTCAAATTAAAATGTCTTACGTGTCTGATTGTGCAATAAGTAATGCATGGTAAAGAGAAACAACTTCCCACACAGGAAATAAAAACTGACTGAGAAAGATTTCATTGTCTGCAGCTTTATCACATGTTTATGTATCACCATGAACAGTTTCTGGTAGATTCAGTATCATTATGTGCTTTGCACCTGATGCCCAAATTGACCCTCAATGGAGTCATCCCTAAAGGGGTGCAATGAGCCAAGCACTCCTTTTTTTTTTTCCTTCCTCTGATCTGACCTACAGCAGTTCACGTTTAAAACCCTGATTACAATTCCTTCCAGCATGGCCTCTGGGATGCTCCTCCCTCTAGTCCCACAGAACAGCCTGCACACCTGGTGTGGTCCTGTGCTATAGCTTATGGCAAAGGCAGGCCACAAGTGTGACTAGCAGCAGCCAACTCTCCACAAACTACAAGCAAGTTCATCCTGATCACAGATTTACGGTGCCTTGCAGTGAGGAGACACTACAGCTGGAACGTGCCTCAAAGTCTTTTAGCTCAAGCACACTGCCTACATACATAGTGGCAGCATTTCCAAGGTGAGCTCCTGTGCAGCAGCAGGTTGGTTCTACTTGCTCAACCTCTGTCCCATGCAGCTGGACTGTGCAGAGGCAGCTCAGCCTGCCCCACACCAAGTTCTCAGGAATGGGAAACACAGGGTAGGCACAGCCAGTGTTGCTTTCATAAGCCCAGCTGGGAAGCAGCTGCAGAGACATACAAAGCCCCTCTGCACCAGTCCCCAGCACTTGAGCTTCTGAAAACACTTTTGAGAAACTAGGTCTTAGTGTGCCATAGTATTGGCATCTAATGCAGTGCCACTGAGGTGAGGACATGGAGGGTTCTGCTGGAATTGGTGTGGCTCCAACTGGCCTCCAGCATGAGTGTCTGTTCCTCCTAACTTCCACATGGAAACAGTCAGATCTCTGCCTCACAGTCCTAACTGATCAGAATATCAGCTTTTCCATCACACAGGGTACCTCTGCCTGCTGGCACATCAAACAAGAGACATACACCCACAAAGAAGCATGTGGGGGAGAAAGATGTGCTAAATCCCTCCCGTCTTGGAAGATCACAAATCACATTATGAGTATAAAAAACAGTTAGAAATTACCTCAAACAAGGCCAGATTTCTGTCATAGTAATCACCACCCTTGCCAGCTTCTGAACTGTTCAGGAAAGGACTGTTTTCTTTATGGTTGCCATGACCTGGAAAGAAAAAAAGAAACAGGTTTTGATAAGCAGAGAAGGACAGATTTTGTAACCTTGACAAATCCATAGGGAATAAACTTGTTTGGTCAATTGAATGTGCTTCTTTTTAGTATCTAAAGTTATGCAATGTTAGCAGTATCAGAGTTACTCTCAAGGTAGTGATTTCTATTTCTACTCCTCTATCTCATTAAAATGGAATAAAAAGTCACTTCAAAGCAAAATTTCCAAGTAGGGTCACAACTACAAGGCTTTATGTGCCTTGACACTCTAATACTCACTTCTATAACTGTTTCTTATATACAACAGTGACAAGACAGTTCTCATGCACTTAGAAATCATTATTAATGCTAAGAGCAACTTTTGATAACTTATGTCCAAACTGATTAGGTAGATTTAGTAAGACTCAACACTTCAAAACTAGATTCTGTTATTACAATACAGGTAAACAGCCCCCCAAAGCACCACCTCCTTTTTTTTTATTGTTGTTTGTTTTTTACTATGCCCACTAATCTCAAACATTAAATACACTCATCACCCCTTTACCCTTACTGTGTTTTGAACATTTAGACTGTGCATTCTTCAGATTCCTCTTTGAAGTTAAAAACTAACATCAGGTACAGTAAAAGCAGAGCATTCACATATGCAATAAACAATGTCAAATAAAAAAGAGAAGATATCATGGAAGATCAGTAGAGCTTTCTGTAACTAGTAGTAACTTTAAAAAAAAAACAACCCAAGGGCACTAAAGTTTAAAATAACTCTGGAGGAAAAAAAAAAAAGAAAAAGATTGATTTCCACCTTTCATCCAATACAAATGAAAGATTTCCAAGAGCATCTCCTTAAGAAAGGAACAATCCAAGGAATACTTTTTTTCTATTTACAAAAGAAGTAACCACTAAAGAAATTAAAATTTAAAAAATTATTAGTTCAAATGAAAATACTGTGAGTTAAGGAATACAGTGAACACACCAAAAGAGATTGAACAGCTGGATTTTTTGGTGCATATTTTGAATTATTAAGGTAATCAATTCAACAAGGCTACACTAAATTATTTTAATAAAATTGAAGTGAAAATATCTGTGCATTTTGAAATCTGAGTCAACTTACAAAATGAACTTAACAGGCAAACAGAAGGGTCCTCCTCTACACACAGTGATCAGCATATACTGCGTTGTTACAAAAGTAATTGTTGTAAGTCAAAAAATTATGAGACACTAAGTCCTATTTTTACTGAGGGAAGGGATGCATGGAAAGCAGCACAATTTGCTGGCAGGTCCTTTGAACAGAACTGTTGGAGAAACAATATTCACAAATAACAGAGGGATGTTTAAGCTTTTGGAAGTAAACACTTAGCTGACTAAAAATATATGTAGAGAGCAGTCTGCTGTGTCTATGTGCCTATTGCCTTTCTCACAGCTCTCACAACTAACCCCAAAATGTTAATTAGCACCTGCCTTGAACAAGAGGGCTCAGCTTATTTCCTGATCCCACTAACATGTAAGAGATGCTCACTTTCCTGTGAGCAACTTCAACAAAAGGAAAAAATCTGCAAAAACTACTGGCTTGCTGTATTTGTTATGCCTGCACTGGCAGCAGGAGTACCAGATCAATGTTGCTGCACTGCTCTGAGCAGTGCTGCAGTCCCCCACCCTGACCTGTTGTGGTTAAAGTGCATTTGTGATTTTTGCAGAGGAAATGGAGTTCCTGCCATATGCATTTTATTCACTAAATTGGACACAAATGATGGTGCAAATGATGACAACATCAACAGAAATACTGTCTAATTAACCTTCATCTCTGCAGTATCTTCACGACACTTTACCAAACACAGCAAGGTCAGGAGCAACTCTATTTTTTTTCCTCAGTTCCTATATACTATATAGGATCCTATGTACTAGCTCTGATGACTGAAATATCAGACAGATTTTTTTTTTTAATCATTGAATGATTTCTAAACTAATTCTTTGCTGTCTTAGTTTTACTTGTTCTATCAGCAACCTTACCCTACCACTATCTCAAGTATAATGGGCGTTCCTTTATTTGTAAGGCTTATGGAAACTCTCGCCCTTTTGATGTATAAAACCACACTGTTGCCAAGATAACTCATACATTAAATCTCAGATCGTTATATAAGACGACAATTGTTTTACTCTTTCAAAATGCCAACTCTCTCATTACCATCACCAGTATAATGTATCCTTAGTTAAGAAAGATTACTTCATGTCATGAGCCTGACAAAGACCAGTGACTTAAGATGAATCTTCAACTTAATTCATACTATTTTTAGATGCATCTTCATTTTATCACCAGTGATTTTTTCACAAATGGTCCCTTCAGAACCTCTCTCTCTGTGTCAAAGAGCCTCCATCTTCTCTCATTCTCCATTTGCACGTTCAAGCGCCACCATTAGACTTTCTTTCTGAATTTGATGCACTGGTGTGCTTGCTTTATATACCTTCCTGCACACAGGAAGCTCAAACCAAGCAAACTGCATTAGAAAAATCAGTAGAACTAGTGTTTGGAAATAGAAGATTGGTTTTGCAGTTGCCAGGGCACATTTTCTCTCAAAAGAAAAGTTTAGATGGTAGAGAAATACAACTGGCTTTTACCACATTCACAGCACTACCTCCATTTTCCTGATATAACACAGACTAGGTATTACTGCAGACAATGCAAAAATAAAAGTGAACTTTCCTACTGACCTAATGAAATGCCACATTAAAGTCCCTATCAAACACTGCACACTTTCAACAGGAAGTGAAGGAGTGGAAGTTCACAGGCAAGTTCTTTACAGTGACACACTAGTTTCTCTTCACCACTAAGCAGAACTGGGTGCTGCAGAAATGTGTGCTGATTCAAGAAGGGTGCTACATTGCTAAGTTAAATACAGCTAATTAAATGACAGCCAAAAATCTCCTGCACCATAGTTGCATGTTCAATGCAATCTCTACTTGTCAGACATGTTCAAAATCCAAGTGTTCATCTCACTCTCTTTCCATATTCTGTTTCCATTTCACAAGTAAAACTTATGGCAGATGACCACTTCCTCAACCAGAATCACAAATGTACTTTGACAAAACAGACCAGACTGCAGCACACTATATAAACCACACTGCAACAGACTTGTCCAATATATTCTGTCTGCCAATGAGCAGTACCAGCTGCTTCAAAGAGACTTACTTGCATGGGAAGAGCTTGTTTTCTCCATCAGTTTAGGAAGAGAGTGGATGCGACCTCGGAAAGCTACTCCAGGGAATTCTTGCCCCAGCTTCACATTTTGAAGCATGAAGTCTCCTGGGCAAGCACCATCCAGTGACATGCGTACAGTTTTCCACATTTTCTTAGTTATCAAGTCTTTGGTCTTGGCCAGTAGCTATGTGTTAGATTTCATCATGCAAGACTGTTTTGCAAGGAACATTTCTTAAAGAGGGAGCTATATACTCTGCAATAAAGAACAATTCAATTGCCTTAGTGCCTAATTAATCTCAAATTTTGAGGCAGGCAAGCTTTATTCCAAGTAGGCTAATGTTTCCTCATCACTTGTTTCAGCACTTCTCATTCTTCATTATCTTTCAAGAATTAAGGCATTTTATTTCTGAATGCTACCAGTTCTCTTCCAAACCAAATAATTCTATTTGCAGCCACCACTATAACCATACAGTTCATCTAAACATCTCCAGCACAGTTCCATGAACATTTTAGAGCTCCCTTACTCAGATATGGACACAGGTCTATAAAACAAGTTCCTCATCATGGGTATCACCCAAGTTCCTTAAAACATCAAAGATCATCCATGGAACAGAGCCTACAAACACACAAGCTCAGAAGGCAGAATAAAAGCAATAAATGTATGGCCAAACTTTTGCCTAACATCTCATTGACAAGAAAAAACACTATGGCTAGACTGTAGCAGGTATTTTACTGACTGGTTTTATGTTTTTCTTCTCCTAAAGGTTAATGTTGTCTTTACTTAAGAAAAAAAAAAAAAGCAAAGAAAAATATTAAGAACACAGAGGACAGTATTCATGTTATTGCTTTCCTTCTCAGAGGATTAGGGCAGAAACACAGTTTCACTGCTTGAGCATGCAGAATGCAAGTCTTTTGTTCAAGCCACTGTACTTTCTTTAGCAACTGAGGGTTGAAAACCAGAATTTAGAGAGAATTACAACAAAATCCATATATAAAAGGAACTAAAGAACAGATTAGGGAGGATAAATGAAAGCTGAACAATTAGGCAGTGAGACTATTGTAAAGAAAAGAACAGGAAGCTTCACAATGATAAGGTCTACTCAGCCAGGCTACTAAAATAACCATCCCTGTGAGAAGGTGGCAAGAGCAGTTGCATGACTTGACCTGTCAAGGCTTTATTCACCTCTACTGTCAGTTTCTGAACTTCCTTACAGAAAACCACCACTCCCCTGCTTCATCATGTTCAGGTAAATAAGCAAAAATTAGTGCAACTTAAACCAACAGCACATTTTTCCACTTGGGCATGACTAACTCAGATGTTCACCTACTTCTTACGGAAGCTTTATTTGCCTGGCAAGTTAAAGCATGTAGAAGGCACAGACTGTCTGACAGCTTCAGTCTGACCAGCACAGACAACAGGAGAAGGGAAACAGACTAATGCCAATTATGCTACAGTAACTCTTATTACAGAGAAAAAAAGTTCTGAAGAGGGCTGAACATTGATAACAAACTTTGGCCACTTTGCTTCTACAAGTAATATGAGCTCACTAAATGCCAGTTGGTGGAGGCACACACACCATGCTCACAGTATCCCAGGAGGAACACATCCTCAGACATAGTTTGCTAGGCAGGAAAGCTGGACAAAGCTCCAGATATGGCTGTGACCTGTGATGATGGCATGAAGGGCTGCCATAATCCTCCCTGCCCAAAGAGTCAAAAGCTAAATCTTACGAGAGGGGCTAAATTTCTTCAAATAATTTTAGTGCAAATCAGAGCACAAGTCAGAGTTGGAACTGAAATGCCTGGCTAGACAAAGAAACCCGTTGGTTTATTTACCTCTATAACTGACAAACAGCAGGTATTTCCCAGAAAACCAGCTCAAAGGACAGCCCAACACTCCTCCCCTCAACATAATTTAATTTCTGGCATAGCCTAAGAGTTAATATCTCACTTGTAATTGTACTGCGCATGTACAGGCTCCTTCGTGTACACCACAGTAAAAAAAATTATAATGAAATAACCTATCTAGCAGCTAATGCCACTTTTTGCTGTTACTCAGACACTATTTCATAAGTCTCAGGGGCCACAAAGCTCTGATATTTAAGGACACAAACTGAGCCACTTTCATGCACAGGGGACATTATTTAATCTGAGGAGGGAATTTAATTTAAAAAAAAAATCAACCATTCATGCTTTTAACATTCCATCTAAAAGTAACACCAGAATCAAAGATTAGAAATCAGAATTGATACCCAAGAAGTTGCTGTGGGTTTCCTGTCACCTAATTTCAGCTATCTAAACAGCAGGCAGTTACACCCAAGTAATCACACAGGCTCACTTGTCACTCAGAAAGAGATGGCTCAATTAGCTGATCCCTGCAGAGCCTCTGCTGTGCACCTTGGCATGCTGAAAATCACCTCTAAAGAGAGCCTAACTTAAATAAAAGCCTAATTTACAGGTGGCTTAAGCTATACAAAATTTATTCCCCTTTGGAAAGAAAGTTCTGTTCTGATTTATTTATGCTTTTCCAGATTTTCATGTGTCAAGGTGTTCTGCAAATTTCTACACAACCAGTAATTAAGCCAGAATTTCCTTGGATTTTTTTGGCCACAAAGCCAAAATAGACTTACTACACTTTGGTGTAGGTTCTCACAAGACCTAGAAACAAATGAATACACCCAACATAAGCATTCTACAGGGAAAAAAGTTGGAGAAAAAAATGGGATTGCTCCAAACAGAAATTATGGCATAATCAGGTAATTTTATTATTTTTGAGGGTATTTGTTCCCAGCCTTATGGATAAAGTTTTAATATAAAGAAGCTGCCCATGTCCATTTTTATTATACTTTGGGGTTTTGGTTTGTTTTAACAAGAGTTCTTGAGAAAGCTTTCCCAAGCACTTGTACTGTTCCCTCCCAAAGGCTTGGTGACTCTCAGAGCATTCTGTGTATTGCTGAGGAACAGAAAAATCCTCAAGAACTCTGTTGGTCTTTGACAGCAGTTGAAGAACTGTGGTATCTCCACATTTCAGCAGCTAAGTATTTAAAAGTACTGCTGAGGTGTATCAAGAGACTGTCATATTAGGATAACATAAATATGTAGATGACAATTTGATTTCAAATACATTCCAGTTCTGCTTGTATTCCTTACTTATGTGGTTCCTCTCATGTGGCTGGACAAACAAAACTCCTCAGAACTCTTATGGAACCTTTTTCTTGGTTCATTCGGGAGACTACAACAAATAATTCAATGTACAATTATGTCTTTGCAGGTATCATTATCTTTAAATTTCCTGAGCAGAAATGAGATATTTTCTTCTTTTCTTAAATTACACGTTAAACAACTTAGCAAGATTCCTGATCCAATGTCAGCAGCACTCCAAGGTAGAGACAATTTTTTTAAAACAATAATAAGACAGCTTACTAGAAATATTATCCATGAACAACACAAAAGTAGCCAGAAACACAAAGCATTTCTACAATGAAAATTCTGATTACAAGCTCATTTATGGCAGAACAGGCAGCTGACATCATGGGTCTGATAATGAGGAAGACTTATTTTCCCCTTAGCTACAAAGCAGTCAGTATTATTCAAAGCACTTTTTTCATGCAAAACCAGAAAACCATGATCTAACTTACATGTTTTTCAAAACTGAAAGCAATAATTTCTTTATTTTGCAGTAGCAAAAGAGTGACAGTGACATTCTAAGCTCAGAAAAAACAGTACTCAAAATGTTTTGATAACTCCATTAAGTTCCTGGGTTGGAGATGGGCTGTTTTAGGAGCAGAGGATTTTTTATTAGGAGTATTATATTTACAACAGAAATAGAGGAAACAGGAAATAATTAGCATTGCATTGGGTTAGATAAAACTTGTTCACACTACAAACTAGTCATTAATATATTAATATTAGTATGTTAATGCCAGTTAACATAAGCCCTTGGGCTACTGGGTCTTTTTCACTGAAATCAGTACAAAGCACAAGCAAAATCTCAGCTGACCCAGTATTTTATGAAAATACAGGCTAAAGTTGCATTAGGGTTAACTAGATAACAACTCATGTAACAATAAGGCTGTATGAGAGGAAGGCATAGCAGAATGAAAGGAGAGATCTTCCCCTGGGTAGCTTTTAGGCAGCAAAGAGATCCTCTGTACCTTAAACACAGGCTCAGACTCTGTTACACTGAAAATACCCAATGCTCACAGGCCTGATCTTGACACACACTTCTACCAGGAACTGCAGCTTAAAGACCAAACTAATGACATTTATATATATTAAGAATATATAGTGTTCATTCATTATTATAATATTACTATCTTATGTAATAACATCATTTACTTCGCTGTTAAATTGACAGTCAATATAGTTTCAACTTTATGGAGTTTTACCTAACTGGTAAAGCTGTGATTCCTAAGATTCGTCATGCACTACACTACAGGTACCGTGTACATATTTATAATCAGCAACAGCTGTAGCATCTACACAAGTTACACAAACGGAGCACAATTTTGCCAGACAATAAATTAAATAGCTGTATAATTGATAATATAATCAGTTCAGAGTTCCAAAAGTTTAGAGTTCAAAAGACTGCCCTTGCTTGTGTTCTGCATTAAAGAAACAGCCAAATCTTTCCCAGACAACAACCTAGGCAACAGTTAGGCTGCACCAGAGTACAAAATTAAGTGTACAATTAAGTCTTGGATTTATCCCTAGATGAACATATGTGTTTATCAAACTTCTATTGTACTATGCAAAACTAGAACTGAGAATATCTTTACCAATCAAGTGGACTGATCCTACACAACTAAAAGGATTTAAAAATCTAGTAATCCTGTGTTTCAGAAAGTGCAGTGCTCTTCAGATGAGGTACAGAGATAGTTTCAGAACACTACATTTAGTTCTAGGTACTAACAGCAACATGAAGTACTTACCCTTCAGCAACAGCTCTTTAGCATTTTCAGTAAATTGGTTTACCATTATTCTTCTTCCTGCTCCTAGCACATGCTTTAGTAAATGCCTCCTCTGAGAGGTCCTGAGGATTGGACAAGTTTAATAATATCGTATTCTCAAAAGAAATTTTTTCTACCTGCTCTGACAAAGTGCTGGCTGCAATGTTGAATTGGACTGATCTCTTCCAGGAAGCAAGAGTTTCTTACTGAAAGCTGATCTGAGACCAATATAATCCTGCCATTATAATCCTTTCTACACTGAGAAACTACACAAATGTCAGGACCTTACTGAAAATGCTATTTATCAAATCCAAGCCCAGCCACTTCTAAGAGGCACATTGCCAGTTGTTTGCACACTCACGCAGAAAAGTGTGCCACAAATCTGCTGCTTGCTGAGTGTGGAATCAGACAGCATTTTAAACCTGCTAATGCCAGGAGAAGTAGAGCTCTGTGACGTTAGTCCTGCAGGCATTTCAGCTTTCAAGTGAAACCAGTGATCTATTTCTTTCCATCTTCAATATGTTATAATATGATTACCCTTTAATGGACACACCAAAAAAAACCCCCATCAGCACAATGAAATGGGAGGTTTATATAAGAGACACAAATAAAATCTAACTTAATGATTCTAAGCAGTACATAATTACCAGAACCCACATCATTCTGCTCATTCACAAGAAGGTCCTGTGAGTACCAGGACACACTAAGACTTATCTACATGACAGACAGTAGATGCAGTCACCAAGAATGGCTGTGTAATTAAAGATGCCAAGTCACTTTTGAGAAATTGGATTTAGGAACTCACATCACTTAGGAGCTTTCATAATACAACTTGTCATTGCCAGCTGAAAAAAACAAACCACTATAAAAACAATCTTTGTATTTCACTGTAATCCACTTCAGAGGTTCTTTCATGTGGAACAACTCCAAATCATTTCTCACGACTATCCTCCCTGAAACTCCATCCCTTCACATGCATGAAGGCACCTCAGATACAGCACACCCTGTACCAAAACACAGGGAGCAGCATTCTGACATTTTCCCTTCCTCAGGAAAAGCCTCTTGCAGTAAAATATCACTTTCTCGGATACAGCAACATATATCTACTTGTCCAGCATGGAGATTCCGTGCAGTATTCTATTCAAATTCACCTTTCTCTCTGATACCAAACACAGAAGACTGTTTTCAGCCCTACGAGCGTTCAGCTGACCATGGCTGTGCAGGATGAAAGATGAGAGAACAAAACAAGAAAAAAGTCCCCCACAACATATACCACAATTTTGGACATACCTGCTCCCTCTTCCAGCTCAACATGGGCCAAAGAAACTATTGTACAGGCACAACCCATGGAGTGAGAGAAAGCAGGTAGGAACAGTAACCATTAGAAGTCAATATTGCCAACAATTCAAAAAACTTTCTACAGGGAACAAGTGGAAAGAGAGGTGATATGCGCCAGGGTGCTAAATATCTCCAGACATGCAAAAAAAAGCCCAGAAAAAAGGAGGTTTAATTACTTTGAACATCTCAATGGATGTACATTCTATGTATTACATGGTATACAGTGTACATTAACAGACATCTATTATACATTCTTGGAAGACAGTAAAAAGACATTGGTAACTGGCTACAGCTTATTGTGAAGCCTTGAATGTTCTATTACTTTTCAGTGAACTCACACAGAAAGTGCTGACCATCAGATATTTCTTACATTTGAGAAGTACTGTGTTCCATGTGAAAACAAAGTTCACGAGAGATTTTTTTTTTTAAACTAAGGAAAGGGAGGCAGGGTGTTTTAAGAAAAAAACCAACAAAATAGTTAAGCCTGTATATGGTCCAAGGTTGAGATCCAAAGATGACCTTTCACGGTGAAGTGCTGTTAACAGCCAAAACTCACTGAACTCTGGCAGTAATACTTACAGAAAGTAAAAGTCAACAAGTGGCTTCTCCAAGCAAAGACAGTCACTCCTTCCCACTGAACATTTTAGAGGGTGGGAAGCACTCTGACATTGCACATAATAAGCAACAAACCACTGTACTTTTAAAATACATATATTCTAACACACATTTATAAAGAGCCCACAGGTCTTCCTAACTAGTACATTTCACACAGTGCAACACGCAGCACAGACCGAGACAAAGGTATCTGGAGAAGCCACAGTGGTTTTTATCATTTTACAAAAAGTTCATCCGTTTGCAAGAGAATCAGGACAAAGTGAGTACAGCACATTAGCTTACAGAAACTCTTCAAGAAGCGATGGGCAACATTAGAATGTTCTTCTGCTCTACCAGTCAGGAATTAGGCAAATGCAACAGAATCCAAGTCAGAAGACATTCAGGGACATATAACGGTGAGTTTATTCCTGCTAAATGTATGCTTCTACCAGAGTCCACAATACAGTGTCTTCAAAGAGCAAAGGCAAAATATTGCAATTAAATCATTCTCTGTGTGAGAATGTAACTCATTGCCTTGAGTTACAGCTTTAAACCTCCTTACATGTATGCTAAAAGGCAGCTTTACACAAGGCAGATAATCATCCCACTGTCTGGTTACATAGTATTGGGATCTACCAAACACAGGTCAACTATACTTCCTTTGATGTTTGGCTACCGTGTCCCAGAAATTAATCCCTGACATTGTCACTGCAACTCCTGGAACAGAGACACACATCAAAAGTGAGTGGTTTGTGTCTGCCCAGGCAAAGAAGTCAATATGCAAGTTCCATGTGGAACTGAAGCAAGGGTTAGCTCATGATGCTCTCAAAGCAGCTGTGCCCTAGAGATCACACCTCAATTCAGGGCACAGAACACAAACAGGAATCAAGGGAAAGGAAGGCCTCCTGTTGAAGGAGATGGGCAAGTGGTATTACTGCCAAACACTTCCTGTCGTAAAATCACAGACTGGAGTTAAAAACCTTAGCAGAGCAAAGCCAAAAATATTCAGGAGCAGTAGGTTCTAAAATCAGACTTGCAAGACTATTAAAGAAATTCTACCTTTGTCCTTTGCATCATCTCGGGACAGAAATATATACTGTAGCGAGTAGGAGTACAAGGAATGTCAGCTGCACTGTTTACAAGTGGATCAGGCAGACAAAATTGCTGAATGCAAAGGTAGAACACAGAGGAGAAACAGTAATGTGCTGTCCTCCAGCAGAGACAGCTGCAGCTATGCTGTCTTCTTGAACTACTCCTACTCCTGACTTCGGTCTGACTTCCTACATGGAAATCCAGAGGTGGACTTTGCACACAGTAACTAAGCTCAGGGCTGCTCGGTTTGCAAGCACAGACAGGGTCATGAAACAAAGTAGCATTGCCATAGATAATTTTATGGAAAACAAGTATGTACTCCAGGGCATAAAATCTGTGTTTTACTGCAGCAATCAGCAATTTAAAGTACGCAAGAGCAAGTCTCAACAAGTTTGCCCTCCTTAGGAATTACTCTTAGCAAACAGGCAGCTTCTAATGGCACACCATAAAAATCCTTTTTTCCCTTTGACATGGAAGTGAAAGGCAGAAGTTTGGATGGTCTAATCTGCTTCACGATAAGGGGGGGAATGTAGAGATTGAATGATGTTCTAAATCCTTGAAATAAACACCAGAAATTGCTGGCTACTGGTAGGAGATGAAAATGAAGGCTGGTAATTAGACTGTAGGGAAAAAAAACCCCACATACAGTTTTGTTCAGGCATAATTAGCTTGAACCTATACATAGTACGGCATGCCTCTGCCCTAAACACAGCTCTGCGTCATTGCTCCTCTCCCAGGATCTTGTTATACAATCTCTGCTACAGTTCCCTTCAAGCCAGCCTCCAACAGCAGCTTCCAGCTTTGATCCTCATTTTCCAAGTAATCGATGGATTGCATCCTAATTATATTACAGACCACATGTCAGTCAATGAAAGAGATGGGCTTCTAGGACAATGCAGGTCACTCGGGTGCAGTAGGGAGAAGGGGGCAAAGGAAGCATTCTGGATACCAGGGGATGAACCTGTAGGCCAAAACTCCAGGAGACATCAGACAAACCTAGAATCTGAATATCTCTGGAAGTGCTGCTACCCCATGTCTTACACAAAGTTGCTCCTCAGCTTCCTGTAGCAGCACTGTGACCACCAACAGAAAGGTGGGATGATGACCATCCCTTCACCACTACCAGCCATCACCTCCCTCGCCCCTTGCCCAGCCCAGCCTGGCACTGGTCTCTCATCTATTGCCCAGCAAAATGCCATTTCATTTACATTTCTGACCAGTTTTAAGGTGCCTCAAATCAGCAAAGCAAAACGTCCCATTATCAAACTTTGCCATTCATCCATAAGCTCATTGAGTCAAAAGTTCTTTCAGGGCAATCAGTGCTTTATTCTGGTGGTCAAACCCCACCTCTCTCTGTCCTACAGAGCACAAGGAAGATCAAAAGATGATGAAGAAAGAATTCCACCAAGCACCTTTAATAGCAACAAAAATGTTGAAAAAATGTATTCCCAGAACTGTTCTGAACTATACTTCTGCTGCTCAGACACGAATTAAGACTGCTGGAAAGCAAACAGCCTTTCTTTCAAGGCCAAGTACCACAAAATCTAAAGCCCTATTACATGACCTATTAGGACACTTCATGAACTTGTTTTTATGATTCAAAACTGAGTTTGAGACTTGTGAAATGATGCTTAAAATAAAAACCATTGGGGACAAATAGGTAGTAGGCAGGCTACAAAATAACCTCAAGATACAATTTTATATATGTGTATATATATATATATATATATGCAGTTACAGTATACAAAATGCTGTCACATCCAAATCTGGACAGGCTTACCATACATGCATTGTATTTTTTGTGGCCATGTACACTTACAGACAGATATATTAACTGTCAAGTATTTGATTCTGTGAAAAGACAAACATTTTTTGTGTACTGTATTTTGTTATTTTGCTTGCTTAAAGCGAAGATATTGTTTGCTTGGCAATCACTACAGCAGCCACAGTGAAAGATGCACAGTTCTCCATGCATGACAAAATCCAAGTGTGCTGAAAGAAACCATCCAAAGCAGCTCAACTGAAAGAAAAAGAACAGTGCTAGTCATTGCTAAGGGATCACTTGGCAGCATTGAAACAGATGCCTATTGAAAACTAATAATTAAGAAAGAGGTTTTATTAAGTCGAATAAAAAAATACCAAAACTTTATTGCCTGAAAATAAAAATCAGCCTAGTACAACTAAAAAATTCAAAATTTCCGATTCAAAGGTTATTGAAGACAAAGGAAACACCTCTAAAATGTAGCTCAAATAGGCTTTTGACCATGCCTTGATATGGTGGTTTTTTTTTTCTCTATGGTTCAGGTCACAGGCCAAAGTATTTAAAGAAAAACCTCGAACCATCAGGCTGAAGACATCAACTCTTTGATCAAATAAATCTTGCTCCACATATTGGTGTTAAAACCATTTCTTCTGTAGTTTAAAACAGTCCATACATTATTTATTGCAATACAGCCAAAAACAGGTGTAAATCTTTCACTTGGTCTTGGGAGGGAAAACTCATCAAATGCAGCTTTTTCTCTCCCTGTGGCACTGGGTATCCCCTCATTCTCTTAGAAGCACTTGAAAAGAAGGCACTGGTCATTAAGGTTCATCTTCCTCAAGGTGGTTGTTGCCAACTTCAGCCAAAAGCATTTATTATGTGTGGCTACATTTCCTGTCAATGTAAACTACCTTAGCCTTCATTCTACACAGAACTTTAGAGCAAAAGGCAAATTCAAACTTTACGTTGAAGAGCATGCAAAAACACATCGTTTACAGAATCACAGAATCACTAGGTTGGAAGAGACCTCCAAGATCATGTAGTCCAACCCTTACCCTAGAACCTCAACTAGACTAGACTAGACTATGTCACCGAGTGCCACGTCCAGCCTTTTTTTAAACACCTCCAGGGATGGTGACTCCACCACTTCCCTGGGCAGTCCATTCGTTTAATTTTGTTGCAGTAGGGAAAAGAAACTAAATGTCACCATTTTCTTTAAGGAAGTGAAACACTGAAGAAATTTGTAACGGGAAACTGAACAACACACACAGAGATCTATTTTATACATGAGAGGGACAGAGACATACAACAAATACAATATAAGAACCCCAAATAAGTGATTAAATTTCTTTAGAAAAATATAGAGATTGAACAGAAGAAATGGCTTCAGCATGTTAAATAATTCCTAAACTTAGTCTCAAATTAAGTTTGAAATGGACGTTTAACAACATTTGTAGGGAGAAATAGATGGAAAATCAACATCTTTTCATGAGAATTGCTTAGTCTCTAATGCAGGTCTCCAAAACAGAAAATCAGCAGCTACAAAAGACCAGCACAGGGTGGTTTTGGGTTTTTAATAACCTTCTCTTCGTTTTTTGCAGCATACAGCCCCACCCACACACAGTTACGGGAGTTGCTTTCACATCACTTAGACATATCACAAAGATTCTTCTCAGAGCTTTTTCGAATAACTGAAATACCAGTGAGCTCAAAAAAAGGCCCGTGTTTTTCTATATTTAGCTAAGTCTCCTGGGCACCAGCAGCTGGCATCACAGTCCCCTTGGTACTGGACAGCTGCAGCCTCTCCAGCTCTGCCTCAGTCACTGCACAAGAGAGGTATGAGACATGCTTAGCAAAAGTAACAGCTAATACAGTATAAACTTTTTTCTTCTCCTAGACAAGCATTTTAAGAGATGAATTAAACATTACAACACTGCATGTTGCTAAAAGAAATTGGGGGTATCCACTAAAATAAAACATTAGAGAGAAATTCCTTTGCTTACAGTCTGTAAAGAAAGTATATACCATCCCCTTCACTCACACAACTGTTTCAAACAGCTAATTATGTCACAAAGCACTTTTTCCCTCTGATTTTTCACATTCTGAACTCTTATCTTTCCTTATCTGAAGCAAGAGTCCACTTCTCTATGCACCTGTATTATTGAGAGAAGTATTCTGGAGTCTAGCACTGCTAGCAATGCTATGCTAATTGCTGATTGCTCCAACAGAAAGAACCAAAATTTAAAAAATAAAAGAAAAAGCAAAAAAACCCTCCCAGGACTTCAAAAGTGTGACCTTGCTGAAAAAAAAACCTTTCAGGATCTGCACTACAAACCACAACCATTGCTGTGTACCCCACAAGTACCCTTTATGGAGCAGAAACAAATATTGACATATTCAGAACTGACAGGACACCTTTAATATCTCCAAAATTACACGCCATACTTTCCAGAGAGGGCAAACGGATGCCAAGCTTAGCAGAACAGGAAAAACCTCTCCCTCATCAAAATGCAACTACATTGAAGAAGATGCAGTCTCCAATTTCAGCAAGAGAATAGTTAACAAATCACCAGAAGGGTGATTTGTTCACTGACATCAGTATTGATATTCTCAGGTTACTTTCTTTCCTCTGAAACAATTCATAGGTTCCGCCTCAACTCCACCCTGTGCTGCCTCCTCCACTTCTTTGTGCAGTTTTAAGGCAACACGAAAAACACTGATGGCAATTGTGCTACAGAGGTTATGCAAAAATATTCCTCTTTGACCACGGTAACAGTGCCATTTACTTACACTGCTGCAAGCAGAAGTTCTTGAATTAAGGTAACTTAAATGTTATTTGGACACGTTTGTGTCGGGCCTGTTTAGCTGTAGTGTCTTAATGCATTGCGTGACTAGTTTTATCTTATCTCTGGACTTTGCCAAAACACCTCCATATAAGAATTAAGCACTTTGAAGAAGAATGTTTGAATGATTTATGTGTCCCCATTAAAAGTATCTTCAGACACATTTTATGTGAGCTTTAGTTCAAGTCTTGCAAAAGACTGAAAATCTTTAGCAGCAAGTTACCACGTATTAAAAGCAGTGAACCAGGAAGAAGCTTGAAGTAAAAGTGCACTACTATCACATCAGAACTTTATCCACATTCTCAAAGACAGCTTATTGCAAACAAGCAGCAGAATCTGTTGCTGCACAAAAACACTCAACACACCGATGCAGAGCATTATCTTGAGGAAAAGGTCTCGAGTCCAGTTAGAGAACTCTGGGCTGAGAGGAAGCCAGGTGATAACTAGAGCATAAGCAGAGCAATTCCTTGGCAAAAACCGAGGGTGGCAGCTGACCAAAGCTGGTTAGTGACACCAAGCTGATTAGTGTCTCATTTCCACAAACAAAACTCAAGGGAAGATAAATAACTTCCCACAGGACACATGACATTGCCTCACTTTGGCTAACAGGGTGCACAATCACTGTGGAGTCAAGATTCCTATTAAAGCAAAGTGTATTTGGTTTTTTAAACACTATTCAGACCCCACTGTCCCTCTCCTTGCCCTGTGTACCCAACCTAACATGCTGGCATTATTTCAAAGACTGAGGGAATGCCAAATTCACATTTCTCATCCCTGCCGATCCATAAAGAAGGGCTCACGTGTTTATCATAGGATCATAAGATAATTCTTTGTACTTCTTTTTCTAAATGAAAGATGTCAAAGTCTATTACAAGCAGTGGCTGTCGGTTGGACCTGCAGAGGAAAAAAAGCCTAATTTTATTCACAAGCAAGCACTGGAGCTATCTGGGAAGGCTAAATTATTGCATACTGACTAGTGTCTTCTTATGGAAATGGTTGACAAATTCTATTGCAGAATGGCTTCATGTCTGCTGTGTTTAGATGACATCCTATCACTTGATAACCTAAATAAAGCAAAATTCAGAAAAAAACTCAAAAACAGAGCTGTGAGAAATAAAGTTTGGAGTGAAGGAATCAGACTGAAATAAGAATCTGTCGGAATCATAAGCAATAGCCTAAGAGATTGTGCAAGGAGGATTGGACAACATAGCCACTATTTTGCACAGTTCCAGTGCCATGACAGACCATACTCTTGAAGTGCCATGTCATTACTGAGTCACCTTAACACATCGTCAATCAAACCGAGCAAACCAAACAAGTTTTTAAACCCAGTTCTGAATAACAAGTTGATAAAATAAAATCTTGCCAGGAGAAGGTTCAGCAGAACAACTGCAATCAGTTTCTCACACTGACTATGGTGGAGCTACTTGATCACATGGAAAGCCAGGACTATTGTGGCTGCTCAGACAGCTCTGTGTACACTCATGCAGTGCCAACCATCCACTGTGTGCACTTCCACAGGGTCACAGCCTACAGCCTGAACAGTGCACTCAAGTCAGTTGACCTTCTCTAGAATCAAGAAGAGCACCACCATCAACAAATGCCTCCATGAGCCCCTTATCAGCTGCCACAGAAGGCTCTAGGGGGTCACCCTCTTCCCTCCAGGCTCCAGCCAGTGCTAAGCAGCTGTGAGATACTCCATCTTCAACAGCCGCTTCCATCTCTGCCATGTCCTGTCATCAACACTCCCCCCATAGAAGAGCCTTGGGTATTCTGCATAGGATGGAGAAAGAAGCACCAAGGCCCAAAGGAATAACAAAAGGGAGTTCAGATTCCCCCCCACAGAGCAACAAATCCCCCAAAAAACAGGAAAAGGCAGAAAATGGTAGTGGGGAAGAACATGCTTGTCAGTACATGTAGACAAGACATATCTTTATACAGATACCCTGAGGATATGAAACAATATATAATTACTGTGAAAGTAAATTAAAAAATATAAGGCAGTTATAGTTCAAACAGAAACAGAACTACCTACCACATATTAATAGAGAAGTTAAGAGATATTTATTAGCTTTAAAATACAGTGACTCAACTAAGTTCCAGGAGCATGGTTGTGCACTACAATCAGAATAGCGGTACATAAGAGACCACAGCTTGTGCCAGTGACTGATGGACTGTGACAGGGAACTGAATATCTTAAAAGTGTGTTGTTTGCACATATCCTAGAGGCAGTCTCATACCCAAATGATAGGTGGTTTGAGTTGACCTTCCTTTATCCACCATGGCAGCAGCTTCCACAAGCCACACTTACCAACACATGGCCAAATCTAGCTAGTGGAAAAAGCACTCCACAAGGTCTCCACCTCGACCTGCTGAGATGGGTGAAAAACACCTGTTACTTTCATGCACATGGATTATATGGTCAGTAACCTGAGAGTAAAACAGACCTATTTTACAAAATGACCCTGCACAGCCTCTAGGGCTAGTGCCTCAAATTATCTGTGATAACAGACAGCTGGGGAAAAACAACTACCTTTCATCATTCCAGAATACCCACACTAGACATGGAAAGAATGGACTTAACAGACATAAGGGCTCTGTAAGCTACTTGGTATATGAAATCTAAAAACTTTCTTTAAACTTATAAAAAGAAATAAAGAAAAAAAAACAGTGGGTACATATTGGGAGATGAAGCACATACCCCCAGAGAAATGAACAAGGTAACAAGGGAGGGACTGAACTTTGTTTTATGACAGTTGAGTATCACTCAGCAAAATAACCCTGTTGGCTTCCTTAAGCACAGGCCTCAGCAGTGCAGACTCCCTTCAGGGATTACTGTACCTCCAATAACATTTGGAGTCTGAAAACTTTGACTGCACGGGCAAGGAAGAACAGGTCAGGTGTTTACTGGTTTTTCTTTTGTTGCCTACAGTCACGCATGATTCACAGAGGGCAAGTCAGATTCACCAGCTGAGCCCATGGGAAGATCCTCTTCCTAAAGGTTACAGAAAACTAAACAAAACCAAGGCAGAAGAAAAAAACAGATTGCACAAAGAGCTAAAACAACCTTGTACCAGAACTGCTCTATTCTTCAAAATTAAGCGTCCACGTTCCCACTGGAAAGACTCACTATACTTACATTGATTTATTACCTAAAAGACACAGCAAAACACCAAGACAGAGAGAGCACTGCTGTTAGCTGCCAAGTTAAGGAATGTACTTCTCACCACTCAAAATCCCCTCCTACTTACGTGATCTTCTTCTGTAAATGGAATAAATTAACCCCTAACAAAAAGCAGGAGCAGTTGTGAGCCACACAGGCACAAAGCACATGCTGTAGTATTCAAGGACCCGGTTTGAGGGAGAAAGACCTTGTTGGCAAACCGCGTTTTTTAAGACGAAATAAACAAGAAAAGGAGCCACCTGAGACGCTGCGAATTTAACTGACTTCGCTACCACCCGTTCAATTGGCCGCGGAGCACCGAAAACACTTGAGCGTGTCTCCACATCCTCTTATCGCCTCTAGAGACGGCACTTTGCAGAGCAACGATAAGAGCCGGCCCCCCGCGCCGGCACCGCTCCCCGCTGCACCCCGGGCTGTCAACAGGCGGCCGGGGGGGGCGGAGGGAACCCCCGGGTGTCTCCCATGCGCACCGGGGACTCCGCATCCATCGCATCCCGGGGCGCCGCCGCAGCCGGGCGGGCTGCGCTGCCGCCGCTCGGCCCGGTCCGGCTCGTCCGGGTGTGACAGCGGCGACAG